>JAQMRL010000001.1:187027282-187359782 GCA_035578175.1 Catonia carolina
GTGTTTGGAGTGTAGCATTATACGGGAGTGAAACATGGGTGATAGGGACTGTAGAAAGGAAGAGGATAGAAGCTTTTGAAATGTGGTGTTATAGGAAAATGTTAAAAATTAGTTGGGTGGACAAGATAAGTAATTTAGAGGTTCTTAGGGGAGTGGATGAAAAAAGAAGTATATGGAAAGAAGTATAAAAGAAGCATCTTACCAGAAGAAGTGATATGCTATTGGGCATATCTTAAGACATCCAGGTATTGGTCTATCAATAATGGAGGGTACTATTGTGTGAGTGAATAGTAGGGGGAGGCAAAGGTAAGAGTTTATAAAGCAAATCACAAAAGATGTAGGGTGTAACAATTGTACAGATATGGAATGACTTGCGCAAGACATAACAGCTTGGAGAATTGCATCAAACCAGTCGAGAGACTAATGAAAAAAACAAATAATTATAAACAAACATCATTATAACGCTGGAGTAATTTTGCTGGGCGGTGTTCTCTTTGAAGTACTATAGTAAAATGCATAGTTATAATTTTATCATTTTCACTAGTTTTGTCAAAATTTACAGTTTGTGAAATTTCAATAAAGTTAAAAAAATTTATTTATGTTAGTGTACGTTGACTGTTTCATAAGTTCAGCAATTCTAATATCGGGCATACTCCGTAAGTAGAAACGGAAAACTAGGAGTGCTTAAATGAATTGTAGTGCAGTTTTCCTTGGTATCAATCACTGTCAACACATACTGTCGCTCTTTTCCCGTCACTCTTCAAGATTTTTAATAGAATAATATACTTGAGGACTGGACATGAAGGTAGTCTATAATGGATTACAACTGGGTTTTTCTATCACTCCATCATCGCTATCATAACTACTCCTTCCTGTATTTAATTTCATGGCTAAACATTTGTTCAATATTTTTGTGGTTACCTGGTGAAAAACAGATAAACGTGGGTTCTGACGTTCATTTCGAATAAAGGATCAATTTTGTAATATACTCCACATTCACAATTCAAGAGAATGGTTAACAATAAACCTTTTTTTATTATCCATATTTTCTCACAGTACAATAAGAAAAACTGGCGTCCCTAAAATGTTTTTCTATGAATAATTTCGTAACGAATGCCAATTTCTAATGTTCTTTTAACCATAAAAGGATTTATAAATTCTTTCAGGTTACAAACTCGATAACTACAGCCTAAAAGTTACTGATTATTGATGAAACTCATTACCTAAGTTTTACGCTATTCCACCAAAAGGTTCTGCAATTAGTTTGGAAGCTTTGAAAGTAAGACAATAGCGGTGAAAACTTTAAATCAATAACATTTTTGAAAAAAATCCTTGCTAGTTCCACCTGACATTCCAAGTTGCAATCTTCATTTTTTCCGCTTTCCACTTATTCTTATTCAACTTTGCCTGTCCGGTTATATTTCCTGACCCGAGGCTAACTTCCAATGCTTGCCAGTAATAAAGTTTTCCCCAAGCCGAGTTACGAGCCCTGCGCGAGGTAGTCCAGTGGTGGGGCTGCCACCTTAGAGCCTCTAGGCGGGCCCTGGATTTCATTTGGAGACCCACCTCCTAGGTTCGTCCGCCCTCTCCACCGTTGGGAAAATTCCTCCTCCACCTTCGAGAACGTTGACCATTTTCTTGGCTCAATTGTCCTGGATTTTATTTGGGTTGGCTCCCTAGGCTCTTCCGCCCTTCACGCCAGTAGGAATCCTCCATATCCGCCGTGAAGACCGTTGACCAGTTTTCACCTCAGTTGATCCGCAAGTACTTATTTGGCTATGCCTTATTCGTACCTGCCTGCATATCTACAGGACGTTCCCTATCAGCCATTGGGACGCGCCGTGTTGGGGTCGAGGCCCTGTCTCATACAAGGTCAAGCCTAGCCCCTACTCGATTAAAAGTCAAAGGTTGCACCCGGTTAGATTTCCCGTTAAGAATTTAATGCTAGAATTCACTACAACCTAATAGACGTCTTTAGAGAAATAACAGTTAAATCTAGAAATAAACACCAATCATCATCATCATTAATATGCATAAGTGGTCCTTTAAAAATATCTCTTATAAAGAACTTTACGAGTATTTTGTATTATTAAATTACCGTTAACCCATTTATAGATGATACAGTGTATAGTAAAGACTTTTAGTTGATGAAAGTGTTGTATGCGTAAGAATAAGAATAAGTGTCGTAAGGTGTTATATAACATGACAATGGTAGGTGATGCTCGATAAATCTAATAAAAAAGTGGCAATGAAAAGTAAAGTTTTAAGAAATTTTAATTGCAGAAGACAAAATTTTGATGAAGGAATAGGTCTTAGTACTTTCATAGCAATTTCCACTAAACTATATTTTTGTTACATAGCACCTTCATCCACTAAGCTCTTTAATTATTAAACCGATATGGACGCACGGCATAAATCTGTGGGGGGTTAGTGGTAACTATCGTTTACAATCCTAACTTTTAAGATATACGAATTACTCAAGCTCTTTGGTACATAAACTACAAAATAGTTTATAACGACCTCAACACACTGTACGTTCAGGACAAAATGAAAAGATATTCAGAAAAACACAAAAAAAGATTAAAAAACCATTCTAGCATCCTGGCGATTACTTTTCTGCATAATAGTAACACATCACGACGACTAAAATGTCAACACCTGACAGAATTTTCTTTATTTAAGAGTGTTCGTAATATAAATGGTAAGTGAAAATAAATCTAGATGACAATCATGTACTTGCAATTTATATGCAAAATGTTAAGATACAAGTTTACTTTTGGCCGCTTCCGTAGCGTAGTGATTAGCGCGCTAGCGTACAACGCGGAGGTCCCGGGTTCGATCCCCGGCCAGGGGCAAAAATTTTCACAAGTAAAACTCACTGTTCTCGATGTCACTAATCACTCGATGCCACCGTAGTCACTAATACCCAAGCAGTTAATGCGACTTTAGGGAATCCCGTAGTAAACCGTCTTTTCACAATGTTTTTTTCTAAATTTATATAGCCTATCCATTCATTTTTCTCATCGAATAGGTAGTAGATTTGACTGTAAAATAAAAAAGTTGACAATTTTATTAAATTATGTTTCCTTATGTTTAGTTTTGTAAATTTTAATTACTTTTTGATAAAACTTCTAAAAAAGTATGCTATTGGTGCAATTTTTCCCAATTTTATTCTCTAAGTATTACACCAATGGGATACATTTTTCGTTGTTGCTTCTACTCAAAATAAGTTTAAATACTGTATATGTATGATGAAACAAAGAAAGCATTGGAGTAGTTTCTCAAATATTTAAATTTCTGGACCATGACATGGCATGGCGAATATAAAACAAAGTAAAAACGAGTACCATAGTGAACAAAGAGGTAAAAAAGTACCTATCTGCATATTACAAAGCGAGGAAAGGCAAATTGGGTAAATTTCGTAACAAGACCGAAGGGAATAATAAAAGATATTACTTAAAGATAAAACGAAAGGTTACTTTGCTAGGAGGGCGACGGATTCAAATGTCTTTGGTATTATAGTGAAAAAAGAATGAAGAATGCACTGTATAACAGTTTCTGAAAGGAACTGAAGGATGTTTTAAGTATGAGATCTGGAGTATAAAATAGAATGACTACTTTACACGTGTCGGTAAAAATATCAGTACATTTTCCATAAAAATACACTTCTATTACATCTACAACCAAGCATTTACCTTTAAACTTCCTATTCCTATTCATGTTATATAATTGAAATCTTCCAGTAAAACGTAAAAACCATTCAATTTTAATAATTAGTTTTATCCCCTCGAAAATTAATAATTCTTCACAAAAAAATCTGATCGGAATAAACACAATCCATTACTTTTTTTGTACATAAGAATAAAATTATAACTTATTTAATTTTGTTGACTATTTATTCTAATGACTAAAAAATTATGAAACCTCAGTATCGTCGTAATTAAATATTTCAAAACAAAAACTAATACAGTTACATACCCTTAAATAACACTGGTACTATAACACAATAAAATTTATAATATAATGTTTTTGTATGCAAACCTGTTTAATTTTTAGTCATTAATAGGAAGACATACTCTCTTTACAGAATATTTAACCATTAAGAACAGAATATTGGCCGCCTAGTACTTTGCGTAATAAACTTCAAAGCGAAAACGCTAGAGAGTTAACTCTCTTTATTACGCAAAGTACTAGGCGGCCAATATTCTGTTCTTAATGGTTAAATATTCTGTAAAGAGAGTATGTCTTCCTATTAATGACTAAAAATTAAACAGGTTTGCATACAAAAACATTATATTATAAATTTTATTGTGTTATAGTACCAGTGTTATTTAAAGGAATCGGAAGACTGTTTTCTCGAAAAAAAATTGCTTTTTTTAAGATTACGGCTTTAATACGCATTTAAGCGCAAATAAATATTATAAAAATTGTAGAAAATTTATAATTCTACAAGTTTTATTTCAAAAATTTTTTTTTATAACTCTTAGTTTAGCGGTACTTAGCGTTTTTCTGTTTTTTCTCACGAAAACATGTAAAAAATCGATTTTTTTAAGATTTCAGCCTTAGCATGTATTTCACGACAAAAGTGTGTAGAAGCCAGTTTTGAGAGTACATTGTCATTTTCTAGCATAAAATAATTTAAAAATTTTCAAAATAAATGTTATTGAAATTATTAAAATATTAGACTATTAAATTATTAAAGATAAATGTTATTATTCTAAATTTAAATCTAACATTTATGTTGAATTAATTAAAAAAATATTTATAACAATTAAAAGTTTAAAAAAGGAAGAAGAATAAAAATTTGGTTTGTCGGTAGTTGGTTACCGGTCAGTTAAGTTGAGTCTTTGTTCTTAATAAATAATAAATTTAATTAATCATGCTACAAGTGTACATACAATCAAATTTATAGGAAATTAAAAGATTTACAACTTTAAAGCATTTTTCTCAACAGAGCCTAGTTTAGCGTGAAAGAGTGATTTTCCGTCTTTTTAAGCCAAACAAATGTTGATCTTCATTTTGCCTCTTTCACTCATGATTAAAATTAGATTATGTTTTACGAGATTAGTTTTGTTGTTTATTTTTAACGTTTTATTACTAATATTAGGTTATATTGTTCATTATTTGCATTGCCAAGAGAAAGTCGTGAAAGTGTGTCACACCAGATTTTTTTTTTTTTTTTTTTTGTTTAATAAAACTTCGAGTAATCGTTAAGTCAAAATTAAAGTGCAACCTATTAAGATCCACCTAGTATTATTTCTACATCTTTTACAAGCAATAAACTTTTAAATTTTTAGCTTTCATGCTTTCATGGTTATTTTAGAATGTGTAAACGTGTGAAAGTAAATTATAAGCATAGAAAGTCAATCAAATTTTCTTAGGATTTTTACTAACATTTAATAAGAAATTCCTGGGTTTTCGACAAAGTTTTTCATTAGTTTGAAAACTGATTTAACTTTCCGGCAAGATTTTTTTTAAATTATTTCTTTAAGATATAATACAAATCCATTCAATTTGTGTTTTATATTTTTTCGATTTTGCATTAGATTAAATCTGCATTAGCTACTGGATAATATTTTTGCAATAATTAATTGAAAAAAACTTTGGTATTTTTCCAAGCGGGTACCAGCATATATATTATGTTGACTAATTAACAAGAACTCTATGTATTTTACCGTTTCATCATACTAAATCTAAAATTTCATAAAAACTTAGGGATAAAAATATTTAATTTTACTTTTGCTTTAAAATTTTATTTTACCTTACTTATATTGACACTACCCTCTATATTGGCAACTACAAAACAATAACTACCATTAAATGGTAATTCAACTAAATTATAAATAACATATTATTCTGAAGTTTGAAATGGCATAAGCACCATTGATCTTTTAGTGCATTATTGCTTAAAATAAGAAACGCATCAGTAGTTTATGGTTTTTTTTCTTTATATATCAGTTTACATGTCATTGAATTATATTTTGTGGAATAATTTTTGTTGGTGTTGGTCAGTACAACTGGCTTCTATTCCAGAGATCCACGGTCAGATCTTCTATTCCTGGTCAGATCAGGAAATTTTCATCTTTATATTACTTACCTCGTATTATTAACTGTTACGTGGGGTACGCGGCATAAGAATATATGTCCATACATAAGTAACACGTAACAACAAAACACTTGTCGTTACCATGATTCGCTAAGCGGTTTGGGGGAATAAAATAAAAGCCAAGATATTTAGAAAACAATTCAGGAATAAAAATAATTTAATGAATAGATTAATAAAGCTAAACAAAAACCAACAATTAATTGGATTAAACGACAATATAAAAAAAACAAGTTCAAAAATACAAAATAAGCTAACTATTTTGCTGGTGATCACCTTTAATTTAATTTTTTGTACAATATTAAATTTTGACTGTTAAGAAAGTTTAGCATTTATACCAGCTGGTTTTATTTTATTTTAAAAAAATATTAATATCATAGACCATATTGATTTACCAATTTAAAAAAAAATTCTCAAAAAATAACGTTGCGGTTATGAATATAAATAAATACATGAAAAGATTAACCATAGTAAATTATATAGTATTTAGTTATTATAATTTGACTTAGCTGAAATCCGGTACTGTTTCTCAAAATATTTTCATTCTTAGTAGGCCTATCCTAAAAAAAAAATCCTGGTTCTGCTTTCCATATACTTTTTTAGTGATTTATTAACATTTTGAGCCTCCTAAATTTTTGAAACATTATTCGTTTCAATTTTTAAAATTTGCTATCATCCATGAATTTCATTTTTATTGTCCTTGAACATTATTTATACTCGAATTTAATCATAAAACAGGAATTCAATCATAATGCTGAAATTTAGTCATGATACTGGAATTTAATCATAATACTGAAAATCCAAACAAGACAAGAGTAGTAGATTTTGCAGATACAAATAGAAATCGTAGTATGCAAATAAAAATCACAATTACATATTTTAAAAATTTATTAATTTAAAATTATTTAACAAAAACAAAGTTAAAATAACGTTTTTCAACATTTTAACAGGATAAGCTCATGTAAAAAGGTATTGAGTAATACACTATGACATGACTGATTTAACAAATTTTCTTTCTATAAAAATCTATAAGGAAATATCTAGACAAGTGATACTTCTAGTTAAATAAATAGTTATTTGAAAGTACCAAAAATAAAAAAAATCCATTTTAAAATGGAATGCCCAAAAAAAATTAATACATAAAAGACAAGTGTTTATTTTTTAATTTTTTTTTTAAATAATTTATAGTGAAATTTTCCTGTTACATGACAATAAATAAAATTTTATCCAAGTAACTTATTTAAAACATTACTCACCAAGGGGGCTTTTAAAAAACGCAGAATAGGAAAACAAGGCAAAATAAGCCATAATAATTAATTATTCGTATTAATAACAATATCATTGCAAATTTTGCAAAATTAAAATTAAATTTAAATATAAGGAAAGAATGCATTTAACAAGTTCAATATGACATTTTTACCCTTTGACAGCAGAAACCATACAGATAACAAAACGCCGATCGCGGTCAAGCAAAGAGCCGAAGGGGCGAGCAGAAAGCCCACGCACTCCAGCGGGCGAAACCAGGCATACGTACCCTAGGGGGTAAAATACGAAACGAAACTAGCTTAGGGAAGAAAATAGTGCAGAATAAACAATCGTTACATAACTAAGCACAAGCCAACGCTAATGTTAAGCATTATCGCCCAAAAATAATTTTTGTGTCCAATAATCTTGCGAACTTCCCTTCCGATCTATAAGTTAACTCGAATAAATATTACCATATTTGATTACTTGAAAGGCTAAAGTCAATTAAGAGAAACACATTGATTTTCCGGACAAACTAATAAATATACCAAAATGTAATATTCTCATTGTGTTCTTTGGAATGATCAAAAAGTTTTTAATATTGTTTTAAACTTTATTGTTACTTGTAGTAAGCATAATTTTCTTATAAAATTAAAACATCTACATTAATTTATCAAATAGTTAACATAATTCCAATACCTTTTACTCTGTATTGATTGATAAGTTAAGTTTTTAGGAATGAAAATTTTAGAATCAGTAATAAGCAAGTGTTACTGAAGTGAAAAGGTATCAACTGAATAAGCTTTAACTTTAAATTTGTGGTGTTTTGTTCTAGGGACACATTTATGATTTAAATTCTTGAAATATTTTGTTACGGCTGTTCAAATCATATTAGGATAGATCCTTTGCCATCGGATAACTTATCGATGCCACCATTTTCTTGTTCTACAGTCACAATTATCCTTCACGGGCTCACACACCTAAGCTAGAAGTTGCCTACAGTAAAAAGAGTTTTATTTGGTATACAAACTATCTTATGACTTATGACTTATTACGATTTATAACTTCCATTAGAAATACTTTATGCTTTTTTGGAATTATAGAATTGTAAAGCTTACTGTAAGCATCGACTCACGGTAAGTGAGCCGATAGTTAAGCCAAACACCAAGAATCTACTTAATCAGTCTACAGGTTTGCTATCGTTGCCTCAAAAAAGATGCTAAGAGCCTTAATTCTACAAACTTTCAACCAAAGAAGCATCAGTAGCTATGCCGATTACAACGAACCAAACAGTTTTAATTTATTGGAAAATAAAGGCATGTATGTTTAATACTAAAATTTTTAGACTTTTATATTTATTAATTTTATCTTCTTCTTCACGTGCCATCTCCATGACGGAGGTCGGCTATCATAATGGCGATACGAATTTTGTTGACCGCTGCTTTAAAGAGTTCGTTTGAGGAACACCTGAACCACTTTCTCAAAATTAATTGAATAACATTTATAACATTTTATAACATTAATTTTATAACCAACCCATATTCTCATTTTTAATTTAAACATTATGCATTGCGGAGTGCAGGACTGTATTCAAAAGTGTAGCCTATCTTTTCGTTTGTCTAAACATTAAAAATTAACTTTTAAGCACACAATAACAATATTTAACTGAATTTTTTTCTTGAAAGATAAATGTATAAGAAGAACGGAAATTACATGTCAGACTCTGTGACGTCCATTAACTGGTCCTTTGAAGTATTATGTTTTACCCTTTAGTACAAACGAAGGAAATTAGTCTTGTTTTCAATTTTACACCCCAAATATTTTTGTAAAAATGTATGGTAAGTAGGTTTTATGCGTATATTTTGTATCCCTTTAAATTATATTAAAAAGATTACAGAGTACAAATAACTATTTTTTACTTTATTACCACTGCGGAAAGTAGATCATACTTGGGCGAAAACGAAAAAGTTTCTCTCTTTGCAATTCATCTAACCAGTGTGTTCCTATCATACAAAGATGTATAAGATCTGAATGGCATACAAATCGTTGATGAATAGCTGCAGTCACCGCTCCGGCTATCGCTGCTTCCATAACCCTTTACAATCGAGGAGATCGAAATAACAGTTAAACGTCTACCAAAGAGAAAATCACTAGAATTGGAATTTATTTTATCTGATATACTGTAACACCTACCAAGAATTTGGCGTAAGCTTTCTAAACATATTGTTCAATGCAGTTCCTTGTTAGGTGTATGTTCCAGGATTACGGAATTTTTCCATTGTTAAAGTTTTATTGAAGCTTGGAAAACCGTGTAACTTCGTCCTACTGTCCTAACAGTCTCCTATCGACAACAGGAAAACTTTTCGAACACCTACTACCACGCTGGCTGTTGCAATCTAAAGACGTCAACATCACTCCGTCTCATCAATTTGGATTTTGACCGCTACACTTATCAACACAAAAATCGCACCCAATTATAGATTTCATCTCGCAGAGTCTTGCAGAGAGAGAAAGGAGTACGTTATTGGCATTTTCTTGGATTTATCAGTACCACTTTTGACCACTTTTCCTTTCCTTTGAAAGTATGGCACAATGAACTTGTTATTGAAATTGAGCGACAATTCAAGTGACTCGCACTATTTAGTTGTAAAATCGTTTTTAGAATATATGATTTAAGGGTTATTTTTATTTATTTTTTTTTTGTTTTGATTTAACATCCGACTGTTCTGCAATTACTGTTAATGCAGACGGTGAAGGATAAAATGATTTTTCGTAACGTATGAAAATATGCCTTGCTTAAATGAAATTCGAACCCAAGACCACATGATGAGAGGCGAGCACGTTACCAACTACGCTAGTGCGCCCGGCATTGGCGTAATAGGGTACTACGTAGGGCATTGGCGTGGTAGGGCCGGCATTTAAGGGCTAGAAGGGTTCACGTGCTTTGAGAAAATTAACGCCGGAGTCTCCAAGGGGCAATACTATCTCCACTTCAGTAATGCGTGTTTACATCGGATATTCCTATATTTGACATATTGGTAACCGCGACATATCCTGACGACACGGCAATTCTTGTAAAGGAAACGACCGCGTCTTTCAGTTTGGCGCAGCAATATACTAAAACAGATTTGGCTTATTTTCTGGGGTATTAAGGTGAATTCAAATAAGTCAACAAAAGTAACGTTCACCTTGCTACATCAAACTTGTTGTGGTGCTGAATAACGTTCACATCCCCGAGCCGAGAGTCGTGTGATATCTTTGCTTGTGACTAATTGACTAACTTGGAACCATCATCTGCTTACAGAACATTTAGAACTTTGCCGCCCCCAAAACTACTCTTCTGTTTATTTAACCCTCGATAAAAATTTGAACCTCCGTTCCAACATCTTAATTTACAAAAACTTTTTAGCGACCAATCTGGACTAATGGTGTCCATCTCTTTGGAGCAGTGGCAGAGATTAACTGTAAGTTGATCAAAGTCTTTCAGTCAAAATTCTTAAGACTTAATATAGTTACATCAAACTCAAAAATACCCCATACTGTCAACATTTTTCAAGAACCCAAAAATAATCCTGAGAAATATTTTTAGATGTTTTTAACTTTTCTCCATATCTTTTGTATATTCAGCAAATAAAATAACTCCTTCAACCAATAACTCACACCATTTGCAAAAAGTTATTTAATGGATTATTGTCTTTTGTATTCGTATTGACATAAGACCTCTTTAAATATTTACAATATCTTATAATTTTAAGTAGAACAAATAAGGCGTTTTATTAAAATGTTCATATACCCATAATAATTATTGTAGTTAATCTGATAATATATGCATACATAGGTCTCTACTGGCAGCATTTAGAGCCATGATCAAAAGGGGTATTAGATCGAAGGAGCCTGGTGTCGTGTGCATACATCTATAACAAATTAATTGATGTAGCCTTAATCATAATAGAGGAGGTTATTAACTTGTATTAGCCTATTAGTGTTTGATATACGTAGGTTAATTTACTATTTGGATATACATAGTAAACCTAACAATATATGCGTATGCTATTGCCATTCAACGTCCTATTAATGATTTATTAAATTTATGTCCTGAAATATGTTTGCAGAGATTATTCCTCCTGTAAGATCTCTTATTTATAGTTTCTTTTCATAATATGATTTTAGAAACATAACCACACATTTAAAAACGAAACTTTTGTACGTGATATTAAAAGTAATTTAACGAAAGGAATTTTTGAATTTTATTGTCAGAAGAAATATCTCGTAGTACTTTGTTTAATAGAAACTGTCAAGATTCTCCTGCAATTCCGGTTTAGACATCTTACTTGTGTTTTGTTATAGCTAAATCACGTGTTGAATCGTTTAGATAATTATTAAAGTGATATTTAAATTTAGTATACAGGATGTTTTATTAAAAACGCACCCTATGTTAAAAGCCATAATCTACGGCATATTTTTATTTTCCTTACTTTAAAAAATTATTAATTAATCTAAACTATTATTTTACAAATGAATAGAAAATTGCAATGGATTTAACCTTTTATGTTTACAGTAGATGTTCGAAGTGATTTCCTGCAACTTCAATACAGATACAAATTTGTTTAATGACATTTGCAGCAACTTTTCTTAAAGTATATTCACTAATGCTTGAAATCGCACTTGTAATGTTAGGTTTTAATTCATCGATCGTATGAGGGTTGCTTTTGTAAACTTTACCTTTTAAAGAACCCCATAGGAAAAAGTCTGCTGGTGTAAGATCTGGGGATCTCGGAGGCTACAAATCTTTCGATACTAAGCGGTAATTAAAAAATTCCCGTAGCATTGCTAGCGTTACATTTGCAGTAGTACATGTAGCGTTGTCCTGTTGAAACCAACAATTTCGGTCGTCCAAATTCAACAATGAAATGAACTGTTGGATTAAATCACTATAAACTACACTGTCTACAGTACTGTCAAAAAATAACGGGCCTAAAATACGGCGGCGGGAAATTGCACACCAATCACCAATTTTACGTGAGTGCAATGCTTTTTCATGGAAAGCATGAGGATTTGTTGCACTCCATATTCCAGTTCTGACTATTCACATAGCCATCTAAATGAAACCAAGCCTCATCACTAAAATAAAAATGATCCAACAATCGAATACCATTTTCTTCGAAACCACCGAAAATATTGTAATCGTTTCTGATGGTCTGTAGCTTTCAGTTCATGAGTTACGCCAACGCGATAAGGATGCAAATGTATCTTTTTTGTAGCTCTGAAAACAGTAGTTAATTTTAGCCCAGCTTGCGATGATAATCTTCTAAGCGATTTTTTAGGTGATTGAGTCCAACGATTTTTCAAATCTTCGAGAACTTCCGCGGTTAACTTTGTTGGCTGGCGAGGTGGTTTCTCATCGAGTACACTCCCAGTTCTACGGAATTTATTTATCAAACGCAATATTGACGATTTATTCGGAACGTCAGAACGGGGAAATTTTAACTGAAACTTATCTTGCACACATTTGTAAGATTTACTCGCTATGTAAGTCTCTACAATAAACACGCGTTCTTCCTTGGAAAAAACTATTGCTGACACAATATAACGAAACAACTGCTGTCACTACACTAATGCTTGACTGGAACATTTTAACTGTCTTAGGTAGTTGGCCTTGAGTACACTGTTGCCAACATACCGATTGGAGGACAGAAAATTTACCGATGTATTACTTCTATCTTCTTATAATCAGGGTTGCGTTCTTAATAAAACACCCGTTACTATGACTGGTTCGTTCTTTTACTATCGGATTTCTGAAATCTTTGTGGAAAATTTTTATTATTTATATAAATGGAATTGGCAGAGACAAGTGTTAAGAATTTAGACTGGAGGGCCAGGATTGACTTAAAATTACTCTTCGATGCTGCTTCAAAGAGTTAGATGCCATACGTGCAGAATGGTTTGGTAGATTAAAATTTTGGAACAAAGTTGTAGATTTGATCGAGGGTTAGTCAAGCAATGCACCAAAATAACGCACTGCTCTCACCTGGAGGATGCAGATGTTATTCAATATCATAGGCCAACACTTTTGGCGTCTTAAGGTGAATATATAGAGAGAAGGGGCAGCGATTCTGCGGAATGAGGAGAGCTGGAAGTTGGTCGCTCAGTTTACAGAGAGGGAGATCGGGAGACTGCGGAGGAAGGAGACATCGGGCCTTCAGCGGGATCGCCCTCTCCCACTGTAAATTAATCCTGTCCCAAACTCATAAAGTAGGCACACTTAGTTTCTGAGCTGGTGATGAAAGAGATGAATGAAAGTGAGAGTGAGTGTTGGTCAGTGGCAGCGAGAGGGGAATTAGGGTACGGTTCCCTTCCATGCCTCACTGAGAGTGTGTAAATTTTTTAACCCGACATTCCCCTTGTAGTATCATTATATTAACAGTTCCGAGGGAGGTGAGAGTTTCTTTACTGATGCTGGACCAAGTGGCCAGGCGGCGAATTTTTGGTTAGTAGGCGGTGGCAGCTTCCTTGAGGCTGGATGAGGACGCCTCAATTGAGTCCAACACTACTTCCCCTCTCGTGAGGGAGAGTAAATATGAGTTTTTTCGCCGCCTCGGATAATATAAAAGAAGGTGTAGGTCTATTAGTGTTTTTGTTGAGTATTCCATTATTATTTTACGCGCCCGAACAGTTTAATATTTTGATTTAGTGATTTTTAAGAAATTTATTGTTTTTATTTTTTAATTCCTGTAGAAAAACAACTTTCAAGAACTGAAATTTTCCTCCGACAGAGTTGTTCAAAAAGTTGTAAAGAACGGATACTATGTTATTGAGGTTTATTGAGGAACAACCGTTTCAGATCTTAGATAGACAGAGAATAACGCTTACAACTATTCACGTTTGTAAATTTTGCAGGGTTATACGGCTATTTACAGTACTCTTATAAAAAATACAGTACAAACACATTGTATAACTTATCAAAGTTAAGTAAGCGTGATCACGTGATGCGCAGTAGTTCATTTTAGGTGTTGTTGGCCTAGCTTATAGTATAATGGAGGGGAATGTTGGGTCTCTGGCGCGCGCCCTCCCACCTAGCCAAGGACAGTTACCAACCAGTTGCTCTGTGGACTTCACACTGTTTACATGTGTTGTGGTCTTCTACATTTCCACAGTTTTCATAAACAGTATTTTTCAATACTCTTCGTCGTTTCTTAAACAGTATTTTTCAATACTCTTTACCGTTTCTCAAACAGTATTTTTCAATACTCTTCGCCAATTATTAAACAGTATTTTTCAATACTCTTCGCCGTTTCTTAAATATTATTCGCAATGCCTCAGCCAAGATCGAACTGCAGGTTAGGACGGGGAGTTGCTTTAAAAAGTCAAACTAAATGTGTAATTTATGAATGTGCACAAAAAGATTACTGAAGAAAATCCAGAAATGTTACAGTTAGAAATTTAAGCTCGTGTGGCTGACCTTTGCGGTATTTCCGTTCATACGGTACGAAAAACTGTAACAGAAGCAAATAAATTGGGTGAAAATGAAAATTTCAGTACACCGGGAAAATCTCGCCAAAGATTGAAGAAGAAAGTTAATATTGATAACTTTCAAAGATGCGCGTTGAGAAATATTGTGTACAATTTTCACATAAATTATATAAATTCTATTTATATAATAAAATAATATAATTCTCAATTATATTATAACATAAAAATTCATATACCCACTTCCTTGTTACTTTTACTTTGTTACTAGGTAAATAAAATGAAAAAAATAAGCAAATACATATAAATGTAAAAATACGATAAAAAATAACAAATTCTTTACTATCTGTTAAACGAAACAAGACTAGTCGCTGGAGATGCGTTCACGAGCGTAGTGTGTTGGTGAATGCAAGCGTGCGTACGTGAATGCGAGTGTGCATGAATGTGTGAACATCACTCTGCCTCCCCGCCCCCACTACGGCAATTTCCTAACCACACTCTGCGCGATGACTGCGCTAACTTAACATTGATGGGTTATACTCTGTTTAATGTTGCATTCTAATTTACTAACGTCTTAAAATATTTATTTTATATCGTAATATTGTTGCTTATAACCTCGGCTGCTGAAGAGATTGGGAACTTTTAATAGAACATTCGCTCTACTTACTAAGTTTCTTCAAAAAAATAACCTAATTTTAATCATGCGTGAATGACGCAAAATGAAAATTAAACTTAATTTGGTGTAATAATACGGAAAATCGCTCTTTCACGCTAAACAAGGCTTTGTAGAGAAAAATGCTTCATTAAAAGTTGTACATCGCTTAATTTCCTATAAATTAAGTTATATGCATTTTTGTAGTAAAATGCATACTACGGCCAAAATCTTAAAAAATCGATTTCTTTACAGATTTCGTGAAAAATAAAACAGAAAATCACTAATTACCGCTATACTAAGCGTAATACAAAAAAAAACTGTTTGAAATAAAAGTTGTAGAGTTTTGAATTGTCTACAACTTTTATTATATATTAAATGCATATTAAAGCCTAAATCTTTAAAAAAAACATTTTTTACGAGAGAACAGCCTCCCTAAGAATTTTAGCAGAAATGGCACCTACCTTATCTTGTAGAGCACAAAAATTATAGTAATAGAGGCGATTTTTAAAAAAAATCGTAGGAGCCGTTTTTGAGAAAATTACAAAAAAATGAAAAATGACACGAATAAACTACTACTTCCGGTTGACCGATTTTAATGAAAATTTTTCTGTCGGGTTTGGTTCGGTATTAATACCGCCTAATGGTTAAGCTTCTACCACCTCCCGCAGCACCTACCATTATTTAAATATTTAAAAAATTCTACCGAATACCAAATCATATTATTATTTATTATTATTATTATTATTATTTATTATTATTTGGTCAATCACTTTTCCATAATATTAATGAATCTGTATGAATTTAATGGTTTTTTGAAATTGCCGAAATAATGAGCGGTTACGGAGTTAACAGGGGTTCAGAATTTTACTAATAACTCAAAATTTAAATGTGCAGCAAATCTGAAATTTCGTATGCACAATATCAACATACAAGTTTACATTCTGGCGAAATCTTAAATAAATTGGTCAACCGATGTTTGAGTTATAAGCCTCTTCTTCTTCATGTGTCTTCTCCATTACGAAGGTTGGCTATCATCATGGTCAGTCGTACCTTGTCCACTGCTGCTCTGAAAACGTCATGCGACAAGCAGTTAAACGCTTCTCTCAGGTTTCTTAACCAGGATATTCGTCTGCGTCCCACCGAGCGTTTACCAACGTGTTTCCCTTGAATTATGAGATGCAGAATCTCGTATTTAGGTCCCCTCATGATGTGTCCAAGGTATGTTAGTTTTCTTATCTTTATGCTCTGCAGGATTTCCAGCTCTTTCCCCATTCTTCTGAGGACCTCCATATTTGTGACCCTGTCCGTCCACGGTATTCGAAGTATTTTCGGTAGGTCCACATTTCAAACGCTTGTAGTCGGGTCTCACATTCTTTGGTGAGTGTCCACGCCTCTACCCCATACAAGAGGATGGGAAAGACGTAGCACTTCAAGAGGCGGGTCCTGGTTTCGAGGCTCAGGTCGCGGGCCGATAGAAGAGTTCTCATTTTTAGAAACCAAAACAAAACCGGCTCTTATTTTTCTCATCTTAATATCGCAATATTAAAAACCGCTAAAAATATGAGACTGGCATGAAACAACGCAGATTGAAATTAGTTAAATTTTGGTGTATAGTACGTTCAATTGAACAAGCGGTTTTGAAGAAACAAGGCTCCAAACTCGGGTATCTATAATAAAGAAATCGACAGTAGACTAAGGTGTAAAACATTGTGATAACCATAGTATAGTGATAACATTCGCATCATTATTTGCGTGATTTTCTAATATTGAATGAAAATGGGTAAGCTATATAGATTCCTGATGGCCGTGTACAATACGTCTGTGTTAATAAATTCTGAATTTTTACTTTTACTACTGCAATTTCAACTTAATTTCCATTATCTTAATATCTTTTAAATGTTTATAAATGTTTGGGGTTTTCAGTATAAAATACTCAAATAGGGTTTTACATCACAGTTCAAATGATAACAATGTAAGAAAGGTTTTATATCTTGAACTTGTACAGATTACGTTCAATATTACAGAAAGAGATACTTAAAGTTTGCTTGAATGGTTAGTAAAAATAAAATAATATCCATCTTTCGTAATGCAATATCTGCAGTTACGGATATTGAATTTTTTTTATTAAGAGTTCTTTATATTTTACGTGAAGTTACTTTTTAAGCGTCGCCATGTTGCCCTTAGCAACTTCATATAAAATCGCTATTTAAATAAACAAGCGTAAGAAAATATTTATTGACATTCAGCAATAGTTCAAATGCATAATATTTATTTAACATTGTGAATTATTCAAACTGTCTGTGAACAAATAATTCTTATTTAAAGCAAAATATTATGAATATTTTATTGGTTTTAACGTTCGATTCCGATGGAAGAAAATAATGTAAAGTATTATATTTTGACTGACATTTAGATCCTTGGCATTAGTACCAACGTTATATCAAATTCTGAGTGCACCTTAAAGTCTGTCTACACAATCATTACTTGTTTAAAAATCTGGTGTGAAACACTCACACGACTTTCTCTTGCCAACAATGAACAATATAACCTAACATTAGAAATAAACAAAAAAACATAACCTTATTTTAATCATGAGTGAAAGACGCAAAATGAAAATCAACCTCAGTTTAGCTTTAAAAAACGGAAAATCACTCTTTCACACTAAACTAGGCTCTGTAGAGAAAAATATTTTAAATAAAAGTTGTAAATCTTTTAATTTCCTATAAATTTGATTATATACTTTTGTCGTAAATGCATACTTAGGCTAAAATCTTTAAAAAAATCGATTTTTTTACACGTTTTCGTGGGGAAAAAACAGACAATTGATAATTACCACTAAACTAAGCGTTATACAAAAAATGTTTGAAATAAAAGTTGTAGGATTTTAAAATCTGTGCAACTTTTATTATAATACATTTTTGCGTTAAAACGCTTTTTAGAGTCGCAATCTTTAACAAAATTTGACGAGAAAAAAACCGCTCCAAGAATTTCAGCAGACATGGCACCTACCTTATCTTGTAAAGCATAAAAATTTAGTAAATGAGTCGATTTTTAAAAAAAATCTTTTAATTCTTTCGTTTTTGAGAAAATCGCAAAAAAAGTGAGAATTACACTAATAAACTACTACTTCCGGTTGTCCGATTTTGATGAAAATGTTCGTGTCGAGTCCTCCAGTCGTATCTAACTTAAGTTTCAAGTTTCAAATTCGTACGATGTTCTCTTCTTGAGATATGTTCAAAACCACACACACACACACACACACACACACACACACACACACACACACACACACAGACCAATCATGTTTTTTCGGTTCAGGGGGTCTGAAAACGTGTAGATCCGGTGAAAACTCTATTTCAAAAAATCGACATGAAAACAATACTTTGCTTCCTATATATTCATATAGGCAAGAAAAAGTAAAAAGCGTTCTCCAAAATATGTACTCGTATGTTATATCATTCCGTATCTTTTCAGTACTTTAAAAATTCTTTAGCTTTTGCTTGTTTCTGATTCCATATTAATGAGGTTCTTCAGTTTATCGACGCGTTATGTCTTCTAAATTTCATTAATGCCAGATTGTAGTTTTATTTCACCTTTTACTTAGGCTTATTATTTGTAATATTTATAACCTTTATAAATGTGCATAACAATCAGTTATAATACCAAAACAAAACACAGTTTTTATTCCTCGCGTTCGATCCGTGCTATAGAGTTAAAAAGTACTAGATGATAAAATTTTACATACCAGAAAATCAACTCTTACGTTTATTTCCCATATAATAAAATAACACATTTGAACGTTAAGTTTAAATTATCACCTGTATAACCTATTGCACCCAGAAAAGTGGACGTCCATTTTTTAAGTTCCACTGCATATGAGCGTGTTTGTTTCATTTGTATGGAGCAAAATCTACTGAATAGATTGACCTTAAATATAAAAAATCTGGTGTGAAACACTCACACAACTTTCTCTTGCCAGTGCAAATAATTAACAATAAACCTAACATTAGTAATAAAACATAAGAAATAAACAAAAAACTAACCTCAACAAACATAACCTAATTTTAATCATGAGTGAAAGACGCAAAATGAAAATCAACCTCAGTTTGGCTTAGAAATACGGAAAATCACTCTTTCTCTCTAAACTAGGCTCTGTAGAGAAAAATGCTTTAAATAAAAGTTGTAGATCTTTTAATTTTCTATAAATTTAAATATTTACACTTTTGTCGTAAAATGCATACTAAGGCCGAAATGTTAAAAAAATCGATTTTTCTCACGTTTTCGTGAGAAAAAAAACAGAAAATCGCAAATTACCGCTAAACTAAGCGTTATACAAAAAAATGTTTGAAATAAAAGTTGTAGGTTTTTAAATTCTCTACAACTTTTATTATATAAGTTTTTGCGCTAAAATTTATATTAAAACCGTAATCTTAAAAAAACAACGTTTTTACGTGAAAACAGCCTCACCGAGAATTTCAGCAAACGTGGCGCCTACCCTATCTTGTAGAGAATAAAAAATTGAGTAAAATAGGCGATTTTTAAAAAAATCGTAGGACCAGTTTTTGAGAAAATTGCAAAAAACTGAAAAATTATACGAATAAACTACTACTTCCGGTTGACCGATTTTGATGAAAATGTTCGTGTCGCGTCCGGTAGTGGTATGTAACTTAAGTTTCAAGTTTCAACTTCGTACGATGTTCCGTTCTTGAGATATTCTGTTCACACACAGACACACAGACACACACACACACACACACACACACAGACACACGCACAGACCAATCGCTAAAAACATGTTTTTTGGGTTCAGGGGGTCTGAAAACGTATAGATCCGGTGAAAACTCGATTTCGAAAAATCGACATGAAAACAATACTTTCCTTCCTATATATTCATATAGGCAAGAGAAAGTAAAAATTAAAGTTTTTTCAATTAATTTCAAAGTTGTTCATATAATTTTTTATAAAGCCTTAAATTTAAGTAGACTTCAGTAGTAGTTTACTCCAAAGTAAAACTACAATTACTTGACTTTACCAATAGGGCTTTAAGATTAAACCTTATTCATTGAACTTTATAGAGTCGCTGACACAGGTACTGCTGTTCCACGACAAAAGAAGTATCTCAACAATTTTTTTTAGATTTTTTTCATCTAAGGAATTTTTAGGAGTAATGCCACTTCTAAGTAAATTAAGTAAATATCATTCAGAAAATAACAAAAGCACTGCCAAAAATATTTTCGTATCTCAAAATTTAATGTAATTCTAATGGTAAATAGTCGTACTCTCTCGAGGTAGACTAATTTGTTTTCTTATCTTAAATTAACCACGGAAGAGGGTTCTTCCAGCAATAAAGACGTGTCTCTTAAATCTAATCTATTTGTTTACTAATTCTATCACAGAAGCACGGCATTTTGCTTATGGCGATCAGCTGAAAGACATTGTAAGTTTTCCATTTTGCACCATTTTGCCATTTTGGACTACATAAACTAACTTTAAACACTTCCAGTTACTCAATCGCAGCCCACATTTTCAGCATTCTTTCACTATAAGATTTTTTTTCTTTCTTCCGTCCATCCAATGTTCTCTTCTATTTTTCGTAAAATCCCTTGAAGTAATCAGTTGTCTGAACTTGGTCTGGTTTTTAAAATTTTCAACCACTTATTTGACACCTTAGGTCTCTTGTTTAGTCTCTTCAAAATATTGTTTGTCATCCATTTTATATAGGCGTCCGTAGATTTTCAGTCATCACTTTCTGAACGTTTTCAATAATAATTTAAAGACGATATTTCTCTCATTTCTTAGACTAGGCTTCCCGATCATTCTAAAACATTCACTTATGTACAGATACAAATTTTATGACGTTATTATAATGACTGTGCTTGCTTTTCTCATAAGCATCTTATTTTTATAAAAGCTGGAAGTATTTTAGAGTGCAACGACCATTTTTTTGCTCTTTCTGTTGCTCGTTTCCTTTCATTGGTATTCGTTTGTGTTATAAAGGCACTTAAAGTTATCAACTTTTGTAATTTTTCTACAAGTGACACAGAGCTGTTTTAATATTTGTTATGCATTTCGTTTTTCGAAGTAACCTTTTGTCCCAGTTTATCCTTGTTATTTTAACCCGTTGATTTCTTCTATCGTTGTCTTCGTATATCTAGTAATGATTACCTGGTTCTTTGGTAAGAGCACGTAACGCAAAAAACAAAAAAATAATATAAAATTGAAAATTTTTTTAAATATATAAATTCATGAATTAATCTAATGCTTGTGAGTTCAACAGTTATTTGTTTATTAAAGAGAGTGAAACAGAAACATTCAGAACATGTAGAAATGAAATACAGCAGAAATTTATAAATAATTTAATGATGTATAAAAATTTAAGAACATTAAAATTAATAAATTGTTACAAATACATACATGAACAAAGTTAAATATGACATGTTTTTTGTAAAAACATAAACAATTTTGACTTTACATTCCTTTGAAAAAAATTTATATTATTATAACAAACCTGTTGTAATGATTCTATAATGTTCATCGGAAGGGAAACATTATTTTTTAGAATATTTTAATAACCGAACTTGAACGCAGTGACGCGCGATGAACTTAAACGACAACATCATCATGATAAAAAAATTGTTCGGAACTCAACTACATATTGGGAACAATTGTACAGCAATAAACAAACTGAATGAGCTCTATAAATGGAACAAATCTTTTTCCGTTAAGTTTGAGTATTTAAATAAACGCCAGCCTCCACCTTTGACAAGACTGGACCAATCAGAACATTCGTTACATGGCTCGAAAATCCGTTGACATTCCACATGTCATAGTTATAATCCGTTACGACCAAAAGTCCGTCCGTCAGTGAGTCGGCTTAGACCGGAATGCCAACACACTCATTGTTGGTTAATGACGGTTTACTACTTTGAAACTCTTTCGGTATGTCAGCCGCATTTACATAATACTTTACTAACTTATCTCACTTAACTTTTATGCACTTTTTGTACTTTATGCATACTCTAGTGTTCTTAAGACGGTATATTGTTATTAAAACAGGTTTTCTGAACTGATATTACTTACATTTTAACTATATACATTTATTTTTTAACTGCCATATTTAAAATAGACTATTTCTTCTCATCTTATAACACATTAATATTTTAGCTACATAATTAGGACCACTAATTATGTAAGCCACAAGTAACACAGTTGATCTCAACACCTTTCTTTAATTCTTCAATCTGTGCTTGGTTTAACAACCTTTTTTGGTAGATTCATTTCCCATTTTGAAAAACCTTCTCCAGCACACAGTTAACTAAAACACGTGACAGCCCTTCACTCTTCCTAACTCCAGTTTTCTCTATGCTTACAACTATAAAAAATATATTATTAAGATATTTGATATTTAGACATTAAGATTCTTGGTGATTTTATTACAAAAATCGACACAAGCTTTAGGACAATCTTTCAGTTTCTGACGAAATAGTGAAGTACTCATGTAGAAATTTTAATGTTTATTTTATTGGGTGATGATATCTAACAAACCTTGGGTTATACGTAAATAATATTAGGTGGTATAAAAATTAAAATTGCCAGACCTAAACGTGAGTCAAACCATGGATCCCTGGCGATCCACTTGTACTGAATACACACCAACGAGTTGGCCTAACTACGACGACACATAAAACATAAAAAATAAAATCTTTATTTTAATGAAGTTGCTTAAAACTTACTTTATTTGTTATAGTACTATAGTAGGCCCTAATTTGTAATATTACTGCACTTACTTAGCACATTGAGACCTGCGTACCTAATAAATTACTCGTATTTTAATTACTTTAAATTCACATTATCGTTACGTCATTACAAAAAATATTATATTCATGTATAATTTATTTTTGGACTTCTAGAGAAATATTTTATATTAAAAAAAGCTAGAATAATTTTATAACCTCACCAATTCAATTAAGAAGGTAGCCTACAATTTTTTTCTCATTTTAATAAAATACTTAAATATAAATTAGTATAGTTTTAATGAACAGCAAGTAAATCAGCTTGGTATCAAATATGGATTATCACAACAGGAGAGAAATCCATTGAATTTATTAAATACTTCATTTTTCAAAAATTACAATAATTTCATAGAATACAATAAAACGTTCCTAGAATCTCCTATCCTCTGCTTTCTTAGAAAAGCAGAAAAATGCTTTTGACAGTACTTTAATTCATCGGACAGATTAGTCTAACTTTTTACTTTATACTAAATTTTCCAAGAAAAATAGTCGTAGCTTACTTTTTAATTAAATTTTTTTAATAAAATGATTATAATGAGTTAAAAACACAGAATAACTATTGTTTGTGTACCACAAACACAAATATTAACCTAACAAAACGGTACGGAAAGAGATTTTACTGTACTAATTGTAGCCAAAAGTTTGATATTAGAATTGAGATACGCATTTTATGTAGGTTGAACTCAGAGAAAAAATTGGAAAGTAATCCGTTCTATTTAAAAAAATTAATTTCCTTTTTTCATATTACAGTCTTGCGGTTTATTTTAGAATAAAAATTCGTCTACAAATAATAATCTGTGTATAGTTATTTATAATTGTGACAAATTGAAGATAGAATCAAAAAAATATAATTGGTTTTTACATGATTCCATATTTCACGTCTGTCAAATTATTTAGAAGGAGACATCCGTTCAATATTTGGGAATAAAAATTATCTGTCTCCTTCACTGGGATGTGCAAGTAATAGATCTTTGCCGAAGAATCAAAAAACTAATCTTTATTTTCAAGAAGTTGGGTAAATACTTGATCAAAAAACGATAAATTATATTTTCAATCAGTAGTCAGTCACGAAATACTGGGATGGGTTGGAACTTACTAATCAAATTTAAACCATCAAGAAAATGTAGAAAATCTCATTTTGCGAATAATTAACAAAAACTATCCGTTCGTTTTCTTTTTCCCCGGGTACTAATTATACAGTCGCACAAAAATGCAGAAATTTTTCCGAACCGAATCCACAAATGCAGTACAAGAAGCAATCATTTCATTCCCTTGCAAAGAGCTACAAAAACTATTCCAGAGGCATTTTTCTTATCTCCCCTAAACTGCAAAATCTGTTTTCCGAAATTATAAAAATGTATGGAACATCACAAAGTTTAAAGCTTACTTACAAAAATGGCTCCGTAGCATCAGTAAGCAGTACTCGAACCAAATGATTTCACTTTTATATCTGTAAATTCACATCCAGATATTCTAGTCATGGATAGACTGGTGTTTGAAAAAGAGACATTAAATTGACCTATCCTAGAACATGGAAAACGGTAGTTAGGTTAATTTCCCATCTTGTGCATAAAATTAACAATGAGATAAATCCATACATAAATGTACTGGTGTGTAATGTAATTCATATGCAAATAATAATTTAATGATATGTAATAATAATTTTTAGAAGGTATTCATTCATTATTAAAATTTTACAAACTTTTAAGTAGGATTTTAGCCCAATACTTAATGAAGAATTTGGAATTTTTATTCATGAAACCGCATTAAAATTGGTTGTCTATCCACACTACTAATCCTGCAAACTTATTACTGTTGTGGGCATAATAAAATAAGATATAAAGTGAATAGAATTAAGAACTTCTAGAATATCACAGAGGAAGTTAGAGCGAATTTCAGTCCACACGTTTTGTTTTTGAACACAATCGTTTCCATAAATATGTAGGCCTACATATTACAGTATAAAACAGTAAAAATAATTTTAGTGAAAATAGAATGATGAAAATTAGTAGAAAATTTAACAGTAAAATGAATTTACAATTCTACAATGAATTCACAATGAATTTTTCTACAATGAATTTTAAAATTCCAGGCTAAATTGGCGGAGTAGACTACATATTTTTAATCTATACTAGTCTAAACTAATATATAATAAAGAAGAAACGTCTGTTTGCTTGTTTGTTTGTAATAGGTAATCTCAGAAACTACCCAACTGATTTTAAAATATCTTTTATTGTTGCATAGCTTAGAGCTTCCTGATCAATATAGGCTATTTTCCAACTTTAAGTAACTTTAATTAGCTGAGTTAAGCAACTTAAACTGTGAAGATGTCGCATGTTTTAGTTTATCAGGTGCATAGCACTTTTATTTTTTCTAAATCCTCTGGTTGTTGTATTTTTTGGGCTAGAAGCACGATTCAACTTTTATATTTCATAGAAAAACGTGAAGAATAACATTTGATTCCAAAAACATTAAAAATTCGGAAATATTTAAAATTGTTATTTTTTTTTTTTTTTTAACGTCGCATCAACTGCTGTGGTCATTAGCGACGACATTGGGGTGTAACTGTGTGAAATGAGGATGAAATGAATTTTTGTAACGTATGAAAATATGCCGTGCCTGAGTGGGATTCGAACCCACTATTGTTATTTATTTACTGTATTTTAATATATTTGTTTTCATTCGACAGGTAGCTAATGAGTTATAAATTTCCAATTACTCTGCGTACCGCACTCATGTATTAATGTCTCTTATCTCAGCCATATATCAACTGTCTCTTTCTTTTCCATCGGTATTCTTCTATGCATTCTATTCAATTCTGTTAAATCGCAGGGACAAACATTTAAAACGGTGGGCATCTATTTGAGACAAGAGTGCTTCCTTCACTCATGGACAACTTTATGTCGGACTTTCTATAGCTGGAAGTGCAGAAAAACAATTTATTTTGCTGCCACAAGGCAAAAAAAACACAAATATTGTATATAGAGAGGTTTTAAAATAATTTAATGAGGCTGCTGTGAAGTGAAGAGAGCGGGGGTTGCTAGTATTGAATAAAACGTAAATATGGTGATTTCATTAGACAAGAAACCATGTTCTTTTGGGTTTAAAAATTAAATAGCCTAAACTGGAAATTGGTTTTATAAAACTTGTAGAAATTACTACAATTATGTTGGTACTGAAATCTTGATTACAATTACTATGTCTAAATTGTCTGTAAGTTAAAAACAATCTCAACAAAATTACAATCGATTGTGTTGGTTAATGGAAACAGAAAAAATGTATCGTCAGAATTATGTAACATTTTTTCATCAACAGAAAAAAATAAAATATGTAAATTTAGACTCATACTTACTGTAACTTCTATGGTAATATATTTACTGTGCGTGTGAATAAGGGGATGATTTTCTCATATTTTAACAATTTATTAAAATTGGATCCATTATTAAACCATTGTATTTTACAGCCTACATTTCAAAGAATTTGCTGTGGGTGGAAAACATAATGGTGTTTAATGACTGACAGGCGGTGTAGCTGTGTCGGTTTTTATAAAAGAGTCTTTCACAGTTTTCTGTCAATATGAAAAAAGTTTTTATATTTTTATACGCCAACATATTTTTGTTATTTTTTTAGAAATAATGTTACGAAACTTGACATATTTAAGCTACTATTCTAAAGAAATCTTCCATATGTGTCGACATTTATACACTTATTCTCTAATAACGCCTAACCCACAATATTTACCAAATTTTATGTATTTTTTACACGTTTTCACATTATCAAAGTATATATTGTTGAATATACTTTCAATAGAAATCAAACTTTACAGCAGGTAATTTTATTTATATATATAAATTCAATTTTATATTAGCGCTGTCTATTTTCTGTGCTTCTCTTATAATCTGACCATGAATCATTGAATGTAATACCAGATGGGCGACATAATAAGACCGATACATTTTTTAAGGTCTAATTACATGAGTAAAGTATAAGTAAAATACTTCAATTATGAAGCTGTATCACTTTTTTGTGGCTTCCTTGGTCGAAAAATTATAAAATGTGTGATGGTTTCTAACGATCACAAAACGAACGTTAATGTTTATTCAGTTTGCAGTCTATTAAATACGATATAAATAAAATCTACATATTTATACACATGTCACAACCAGTGGTGTAGATAAGGGGGACCCAGGAGATGCCCAGACACTACTTTAAATATAAAAAAAAGGAAAAAATATTATAAAGAATAGTAATTCGCTTTAAATATCTAGGCCAGATTATTGAGCCAAATGGTTCTGAATGATTCTCCCAACTAGAGTGATTACAGAAGATCAGGAAAGCTCTGGGACTAGTGCAGCATCTCTACAATAAAAAATCCCTCTCACGACATACTAAATTCGGCACTATAACACCGTGATTAAACCAGCAGCATTATATGCTAGTGAAACTTTGGCAATGAACGAAAAATAGAAATAGAAAAAATTAAAAAGGAAGAGAGGAAAATCAGCAGGAAAATTCTTGGTCTGAGGAAAACAGAGGATAGATACAGATTACAAAAGAATCAAGTCGTAGAAACTTACTCGAATATATATTTTATGATATAAGATATGAAGAAGAGGCATCTGAAATTTCATGGTCACATTATCAGACTTTCGGAACACCAACTAACCAACAGAGTTTTAAAATATTTATTGTCTCTAACTGGCTCAGGACCCTGGTGGAAAATGTTAAAAAGGATCTAACAAGGCTGAATACAACCGAACAGGAGATTTTAAACAGGGTTTTCTTCGGAAAGAAAGTAGGTAAGTGGGAGGTTCTCGCAGAATAGCGACCAAAACAGTTTAGACCTAAGTGGATTGAGGAAAGGAAGCGG
The DNA here is from genome assembly GCA_035578175.1 of Catonia carolina. Lineage (NCBI taxonomy): Eukaryota > Metazoa > Arthropoda > Insecta > Hemiptera > Achilidae > Catonia > Catonia carolina. Next base: position 187,055,416 of record JAQMRL010000001.1, read on the forward strand.
AAATTCTCGCAGGGGATGAAGGAGTACTGGGCTAACAGAAAAAAGGACAAGCCGGGAAGAAGAATGAACCATTGAATACTTAGCGTCTTCCTTTCAAGGGAGTTTTACCGTCGAATAATAATAATAATAAAGAACAGTAGCTACATTTTACCAATAACAGGAAACCTACCAAGTTAAATTAAATAACCAACTTTACATTGGCTACAAATACATTTAACTAGCGTCGCTTAAGGAACTTCTTTTATATTAGTTATTTATTCATATCATAGTACAATCACGCTTTGATTTAGGGTCGTTTGGGTCCGGCTGCGCTCGGCTCTTTAGGTCATATGTAAAATCACTCACTACTGTATATTGGATGGAAGGGGCTCGTTTTCCTGCACTGGAAAGAGTTTGATTGATCAAAATTGACAAATGCATCTGCCATGGATGGTCGGTAAGGTGCAACAGGGAATGGATGACAACCGGTTAGCAAGAAAAAATTTTAGACGCTAAACAGTAGGGCTTGGTGTCGGATAAATGGTTTAAAGAAGTCAGAAAGGATACCAAAAAACACTGGAACAAACAAAGGAAACTTAATAAACCAAACCAAATTCAGGCAAATAATTACGGATTTTAAAGGGTTCCTTGAAGAGAAAAAACGGAACGCCAGGTGGACAGAAGAAAGGACAAAAACCTACAGTGAGCGAATGCTGAGAATGAGCTGCAAAACGAGCTTCTAGAAATATCTAAAGTTACCTCACGTGGTCTAAAACTGGCCCTATACGATGGAAAATATAACGGGTGGAAATTATAAGTTGTAATTTTCCTTGAAAAAACGAAGCGCTTTAATTTTTTAAGCATTTAAGGAAACAGAGGCATTAGTAGGTACGTTACGTCAAAACCGTAACACCGAACAAAATTTTTATGTACGCTACTGATTACAACTATAATCGATAACATTTTGTACATTAATCTGTATTAAAACTGGATTTTTAAGTCTCATTTGCTTTTGTTAGAAACAATCCTATGATCATTGGATGACGAATGTGATAATTTTCTTGTAATCATTGATGAATATGATGCATGATCATAGTTTTAGCTGACTTTTGTGGTGTGAGGAGACTTAAATTTGATGAGGAACATTTAGTAACAATTTATAGATAGTAAATTTTTTATCTAAATAATTACATTATCAAATCGTTGTAACTTTTTTAGCAGCAACATTCTATCTGAATAACTGTCCTGAAGGCAACAAAAATATATGAATTTAGACTCATTTTAGTTTTTATTTCATTTTAATTCTAATCTAAACAAAACTAACATGTGTAAGCTCTGTTTTAAAACGAAAATGTACCGATATTATCCTCATTTTGAAATTATATCATAGTTAGTTGCGTTTGTAGCAGTAACAGAACTATAACTGAATAACACAACAAAGAGAATCAGTTCTCTGTGCGGTTATGCTAAACATACAGAATCTATTCCCAGAGAAAGCCCACGGCATTATTTCATGGTTCATCTGTTTTATGTACTGTTAGTAAGGATAGACCAATTTTGAAGTAACATTGTCTATAGTAGAAATATTCGGAAAAACCTATAATTACTTCGTTATGTACAGGTGATAAAATACTTTCAAAATAATTATAAAATTTTTTAATCGCCTGGAAACAGTTACACTTAACTATTTTAATTGCCAAACGATATAATATGAAATAATATAGTATAAAATGATTGAAGTTATGTAAAATGTTCTGTTACCGATATATTGTTCAAGAATAGAAAAATACTTTTGGCGATATAACCGTATAAAGTCGATATTTCACTGCTGTAGTTTTAACTACGTTATTGTACTATGCAGTACGAAACTTATAATTAAGTTAGTTATTAAAATAAAATCCCTTTCATCAGATGACGTGTCTCAGTGCTGGTGGCAATTTTTTTAAAAGAAAAGGAGTCGAGGCCCGAGAAGTCACATTGCGTGTTCACTTAAGTCGGGGTTATTCTTCCTCATAATAGGGTCATGCTCACATAGATTTCGAAACAAAGAAAAAAGGTTACCTTTGACCATGGTCATTAGTAATTCTGTATCTTCACTTCAAGAGGAATCGAATGACTATTTTTGTTTCAAAATTCCGACTTTGATTTCTTAACTTCCGGTTATGGGGCGCTTCCGTTCAAAACCGGAGCTTCAAGCCCAGTCCAGGACCACCATATTTGTGTGTAAATTATGAATCCGTAAACCATTTGTTGCTATCTCTAGTAGTTTCTGGCACCTGGATGTGATGGTAAAAAATGACACAACATGACAATTTTTAAAATGTCCACCAAAAACACTTATTACGCCATCTCGTAGGACCAATTACACCGTATTAAACTACAAGTTGAAGCACCTGAATTCAATCCACATTACGATATAAAAATTTGTAAACTTACAATGTTCCGTACCCACTAATTTATTGTCGCTTAAAATACCCACTCAGAATGATTCATATATCAATTTAACGTATTATTACACTACATTATCTTTGAATCTTTGGTATAATATACCAAACAAGACTTGAACCACACACAAATCACCCTGCCATCTCACTTTCAGATCATTCAAACAACATTCGTCAACTGGATCGAGACATCCTTCGGACTTATTTTAAAGCCATAAGACAACAAATGATTTACATCTACGAAGTTTCTCTATTGGGAGAGGGGGGTTTCTTCGATTATGACATAACAAAGAAAACTCATCTACTTATTATTCTACTTCAAAATAGATTGCAAACTTTACTGTATTTTAAAAAAAATTAACGTTATTTTATTTGTGTGGAAAAACGTCTTCACAGGGTGAAAATCTTTTCGAGAAAATACTGCAAGGTATTGCTAACTCTAAACCTCCGTATTAGTAAGATGAGATTCTGTTTTCGTACTGCATTCAATAAAATTATTTATATTTTCACAATTGCATGTGTTGTGTCGTTTTTCACAATTGAATAGGTCATTTCAGAGAGCCCATCAGTCAAAAAAAAACTAACATTTGGAACGATTAAAAAACTTGTAATTTATTATGTTTCAATTAAAAATATATTAAAAAATATAAATTGTTCATAAGGCTGACCCAGGACAGGTTCAAACAGTTGTGACAGACTTCTTTCACACAAATACAAGTTATCAACTACATCTAAATTAACCATTTACAGCTCCTACGTTCGACCGATATGGAGCTATGCCAGTCAGCTTTACTGCTGTACAAAATCAGTATTAGCAAAAATTCAGCGTTTCCAATCAAAGCTTTTACGGAGGATAGTTAACGCCCCCTATTATGTAACCAATAAAACGCTACACTCAGACCTAAACGTACCCTACATAAATGACTTTTTCTTAAAACTCTATACAAAATTTAGGAAGAAACTCGTGAACCACCATATCCCATTGATCTCAAATCTGGCTAAGCAGACTCTCCCAAACAATTCAATAAGACATCTAAAACTTCGATGGAGCCGGGACCTCATCAATTAACGTAGTTCTGTAATTGACTATCCAGTAGAGTGCTCTAAATGCTGCACTTAATGCTACACTTAACTATTCATGTCGGAGTTCTGTCACTGGACTGTGTCTCCACTCACGTTTATTTATCATGTTTTTTCCAAATTTTACGGGACCGGTTCTGAGTTACGTTAATTGTGCATGTGTTGGTAGCAAGTGTTTGTAGACAGGTAATTGTTTTGGTTCTTAAGGACAGTAATCTATTTTTAATGAAGTTCGTTGAAGCTGAAGTTTTTGTATTTGATGTAATTTATGTAATTGTATTTGTTAGTAGACTAAAAGTTAAATCATTCATTAATTTGTAATTATTAATTTTGTAAAATTAATAATTATTTTTTATAAGTTTAAAGTTAGTCTATCTATTCTTTATTCAACCCATATCCCGAACGAACCTAGAATTAGGTGCTATAATATCAAAGCGTAGTTTAATAAATTGTGACATGATATTCCTTTCTCTGAATGCAAAAATCCACTGAAAAATAAACAGGAGATCCATTGAAACGAATTTTTATATAAATAAATTATAACAATGAGAAATTAAATTCAATAATGTTGTGTGTAAACGATGAATCGCAGTTTAAATATTGCATTCCGTTAGGGTTAACTTCTGTTGTTGTAGTTTCTTCTTAGTTTTGAGTAACATAAATTTTCCTTATAAAATAAAAGGAGTCTCGTTTCAGAATCCCAATTTTAAAGATTCATCTTTCTTTTCTTTTTTCTGAAAGGAAGTAGACTATTAAAAAAACCTTATGCAAGATTTTGTAGATATTACAGTCAAAAGTAATAACGCGGTTCAATTTTAATAAAGTCTCCCGCGAGTTTCCGTGCCAGTTCTATTTTTATCTGCCATTTATTAAATTTTTTTAACATATAGTTAGTTTACTTTTACAGAACAAAAGCTTATATTTATCTATGTTTCTACAAACTGTGTTGTATTGTATTTTGCCTGCGCTAATAAAATTTCATTAAATTTAAAAATTTGAGGACTTTAAATTAGTATTCCTCCTAAAAAGTTAATTGTTCATAATTTAAATGTAGTTGAGAATTATTATTTTCCAAATTACTGAATAATTTAAATAAAATTAACAAACTCTAACTAATTACCTTAAACGCCGTAGTAAAACTGAGTGTTCTATTTGCTACTTGCTCCTTGAAGATAGCAATGGAAAAATTGTGACGAAGAAAATATTTCTATACTTTCATTAAATTATTATCTGTTTTACTTGCGTTAAATTAATTTAATATAGTCCAAATTACACATTGAAAAAGAAAAATTTAATTAAACTGAATAAAAACAAAGTTATTAAAATAGGTACTATTATTAATTAAAATAATTGTCCTGATGATTAAATTATGAAAATGCTAACTTTAGCAATTAAAATATACTTACAGAATGCCAATTAATTGTGATATGATATTCTTTATATTAGGAATTACAATCTTATAGGGTCATCATCTTAATGAGCGGTATCCTCCTTTGACATCTAATGTCGTGTTTTAAAAATTCTATACTGTATGCATATTTACTGGTTGTGCAAAATCGTACAGTTGTAAATAAAACGAAATAAAGTGAAAAAATAGCATCTGTCACAAATTGTTAACATCTTTAACAGAAAATCTGGTTTATAAGCTGAGTGTTTTGATAATAAATATATTTCAATACAAATATTTGATTTTTATACAAACATCAATAAATAATAAAACAATTATTAATTTTTTTATTAGGCCTATTATTATTATTTCTCGAACCGAATAAAGGCGTTTGACCAAAGGTGTTTATTCATCAAAAGCTACTTACAAATAAACAAATATTAACGATGTCTCACTTATACGTGTCAGGGTTTTTAATGTACAGTAATAAAAATTTTTTTAGATTATATTTCTCAGCTAATATGATAATTACACGCAATTACATTATATTAATCTACACTAAACCATCACTATTAATAAAATTTATTTTATAAAGTATTAAAAACCTGTTAGTAATATTATTGAAAATAAAAGTGAAATAAACTAAAATTTGCCACTAAAAATGTGTACAAAACTAATGATTAATCCTTTAAATAATATATAAATTATTGTAGGCATGCTAAATTGTTATAGGTTGAAAATTGGAGTACTTTGTTCAAGCTATAAGTGGCAAGAATACAGAATGTTGCAGAATAGCATGTACTACAAAAGGAGTGTGTAGGCGTCGTCAAGATCAACCGAACACAATATTGTTAAAAAATCTTCGTGACTGATATGATAATGAATTCACTTACCATTTTTCTACGGGTAGTCGACAAAAGGTTAAGTGACCTTGGAGATATCCTACTTTTACAAATGACAGGGCGCTTGAAGAAGAATGGCTGGTTAATTAATTGTATAGTTAGTACGATCGCTAATGAATTAGCTCCAGTATTTTGGTAAACGATTACATAATTTCAATGAATAAAGATTCTCCTAACACTACTAAAAATCTTACCTGCAAAATTTTAAGTGTATTACTTCGTCTGGGTACGAATAATCAGATACGTTTCAGCGGAAAAGTTTTTTCTTATTACAAGTAGATTTGCCTTCTGTCTTGCAAACATTTTGGTAAAATGATTGTTATTTTTCCGTTGTTAAAAATATTTGTATACCTATTTTAAATGTAGTAAAATCTTGTTATGGAATACAAGTAATTTTTTTATATTGAAGTCGTTCGGATGAAGTGCGTACCACAAACCAACCAAGGGGTGGAAGCCTTAAAAGAGCGGTTGCCCTAGAAAAAGTTATTTTAACAAATAAAGTTGAAAAAATCTGGTGTGAAACACTCACATGACTTTCTCTTACCAATGACAAATATAACCTAATATTAGTAATAAAACATTAGAAATAAACAAAAAACTAACCTCAAAAATATAACCTTATTTTAATCATGCGTGAAAGACGCAAAATTAAAATTGACCTCAGTTTGGCTTAAAAATACGAAAAATCACTCTTTCACGCTAAACTAGGCTCTGAAGAGAAAAATAATATAAATAAAAGTTGTAGATCTTTTAATTTCCTATAAATTTAATTATATACACTTTTGTCGTAAAATGTATACTAAGGCTAAAATCTTTAAAAAATCGATTGTTTCACACGTTTTCGTGAGAAAAAAACAGAAAATTGCTAATTACCGCTAAACTAAGCGTTATACAGAAAAATGTTCGAAATAGAAGTTGTAGGATTTTAAATTCTCTACAATTTTTATTAGATACATTTTTGCGCTAAAATGCATAAATTAAAGTCGCAATTTTTAAAAAACAATTTTTTACGAGAAAACAACCTTCCCAAGAATTTCAGCAGAAATAGCGCCTACCTTATCTTGTAGAGAATAAAAAATTTAGTAAACCAGGCGGTTTTTAAAAAAAATCGTACGAGCCGTTTTTGAAGAAATAGCAAAAAAGTGAAAATTTACACGAATAAACTACTACTTTCGGTTGACCGATTTTGATGAAAATGTTCGTGTCAAATCCGGTAGTGTTATTTAACGTAAGTTTCAAGTTTCAAGTTCGTACGATGTTCCGTTCTTGAGATATTCTGTTCACACACACACAGACACACACCCAGACCAATCGCTAAAAACATGTTTTTTGGGTTCAGGGGGTCTGAAAACGTGTAGATCCAGTGAAAACTCGATTTCGAAAAATCGACATGCAAACAATACATTCCTTCCTATATATTCATATAGGCAAGAGAAAGTAAAAATATATAAGTAAGAAGTAAGTAAAATCAAATTAAAATTAATTTTTAAAATGTCAATAACACAGTCACCCTTTGGAAAATGTACGCGGAGGTAGCGCTGTGCATATTAAAAATTCTATTAAACATTGCAACGTTCCTGGGTACAATATAGATTTCCTTCAGGCAAAAAGTGTTATTGTAGAAAATTTAAATGCTTCTTTTACATTGTCTGCAGTGCCCTTCCAGGCACAATATTACAGAAATTTAGTACGCTAACTTTCTTAATACATTAGGACAAAGTTTTGTTTCTGGTGGTGATTGCAACGCAAAAAATGTTTATTGGGGTTCCTGGCTAGCTACTCTTACAGAGCGTCAACATTATTGGGCTATAACGGAAAATAATTTTGAAGTTTTGTCACCTCACGGACCAACTTACTAGCCAATCGATCTCAATAAGTTCCCTGATCTTTTAGACTTAATTACGCTATTATATCACAAAATTATTTTAGAATTGATTCCTGCTGTGACTTGTCAAATCACTCCCCAAAAATTGTAACAATTAGCTGAAATAAAATCATTCGAAAACGGATTCCCTCTCAGTTTAATAAATATATTAACACTAAACATTTTTCAACAACCTACTGGAAGAAAGTATTGACCTGAATATTCCGTTAAAGTTTCAGGTAACAGAGACTGTACTTTTTTGCAAGACTTAATAGATTTGACTTGAGTAACAGGTCTGATAATGATTAAGCTTTGAACTTTGTTTAAAACATTTTATTTAATTTTTTTTTAATTATTTATTTATTTTAAAATTATTTTTTATTTATTTTATTTTCATCTGACCTGTAATATTAAATGTAAATGGGTGATAATGTTTTATATTGTGTTTTTCTGCGTTTTCTCTGTTATACTTAGTTATACTTAGTTATTTCTCTGTTACTTTTCTGTTATACTTTTTTAGTGTAAGAAAAGATTATAATTTTACTGTTAAGATAATAATAAAAGTAACATAGTCGGCAAACTACACCAATAATGAACTTTCATGCATTTAAGATAACATCTCTCTTTGTTTCAGTTGAAACTGTAGCTGGCGAGCAGTTAACATTAGAAAGGGTCGACAGAAAACAGATGGGGGCATATCTTTGTATCGCAAGCAACGATGTGCCACCAGCAGTTAGCAAGAGGATAATATTAAACGTAAATTGTAAGTAAAATTATATATTTGAAGTGAAAATTTTTATAGCTATAAGTACACAGAAAAATTGAAGATAAGATTGATAAATTAGAACTGAATATAAAGAAGTAATGTATTTAAATGCCCACCTTCCTGATGCAGTGGTTAGCGTGCTAGATAGAAAAAAATGTCTGCAATTGGATTCTTGATTAAGCTCTTTAGATATAAAACCCCCACTGTTCCATAACCTACAGTATTCACAGGTGACTAAGCTGTTTGTTAATGCGACTTAACTAAAAAAACAACACTCCGGTTGCAACTTTACCTGTTCGCATTAACTTGTTCAATACTTTTTGCAATATTCCATTTAAATAATATTTTCTGTAAACGTTATTGCTGAATTTAATTTTTTTATACATTTTTTTATTATGTCAAAAATAGACAGTGACATTGAAGTGAAACACCATCGTTCTATTAAATCAACATTTTTTTTTATTCACAAAAATGTATTTCCATATAATAGATCTAAATAACTAATCTAAAAAGTTTTTGAAAAAAATATAAATCTGTGTAATTAAATTCAGAAGTCCTCACTGACTGATTCAAATACTCAACACTAACTCTTCAACTTACCATATAAAGCTAAAATTTAGCATACAGTAAAACCTCGCTACTTTGGACTTCACTGATTCGGAACTTCTACAATTCGGACTGGCAAAAAAATTCATTTTTAATGGTGACGAGTTGTTTATTCCGATGGTACACACAAACTGAAGTCTGTAGTTGTCAGAAAATCAAGACGCCAAAAGTAATAAAAGTTTAACAAATAGAGATCTGCTAGTAATTTATAAAGCGAACAGAAAGCTTGGTTCACCTTTCAAATTTTCACATCGTGGCGTCAAGAAGATTTCGTTCCAGCTGTCATCAAATTTCAAATGGAAGAAGAGGCCGTCCTCAGGATGAGGTTAAGCAATTTTATTATTGGACAATGCGCCAGTGCATCCCTCTGAAGACAGATTACGGAGTAGTAATGGAAGAGTTAAATGTGTGTTTATGCCTCCGAATACTTCAGCGTTGATCCAACCAATGGATCAAGGTGTTAACCTTGGTTGTAAACGCTTCTATAAAAAGAAACAGCTTCAAGATTGTTTAATTCTTCTCTGAAATGATTTAGACTTGGGTAATACGACAGATGCACAGGCATTAATGAATTTGTGAAATTACAATATTAAAAATGCTATATTCAATTGGAATTGGACTATATTCAAGTTTGAAGGATGTAAAAGCTACAACAATTTTCAAACGCTTGGAAAAAACTTTTGAAAATGTAACTCATGAACAAAACTTCGGTGAAATTGAAGAAGACGAGTACAAAAATATTTTACAAAACGCTGTTGAAGAATGTACAGTGGCAAACGTACGGGACTGGTTAAATGGTGATGAAGTTTAATGTGGGTACCCTGTCCAGGCGGCAGAAGAAATAGCGCCTGCCGTAAATGAACATTTAGTTGGGGATGGGCAACAAGAATCGTCTGATAGTGAGGAAGACAACTACGAAAAAATCCCAAAAGAGACTGTAAAACTAACTGATGCTAAAAATCACGTTGATTCATTATTAAGATTGTGTAATACAAACAGTAAATTCAATAAATATTTCTTCATGTTAAACGAAATCACATTGTGTCAAAAGAAATCCAAAAACAATACACTCAAAAAAAATTTCAGATTTTTTCAAATGAAATTATGTACTGTGTTTTTTCTATAGGCTACTTCTTAATACAGAACTGTGTATGTTATTTTAAGAATTCTTCACAAATTAGGTATCGTAATTAATATATACGTATGTAAGCACAGTGCTGTTTTAATTTTTTTTAAGCGTACATAATATGTAATTTGTATAGTAAATTAGTGTGTAGTATAGTTACATTGTTTAGTCAATTTTTATTAAAATTAAACATACAGTAATTGAAATTTTTCATTTTTATACGTATTATTTATTACTGAATTCACCACTTAAATTATTACAGCATACACGTACACTTTGAAATTCATTTAAATTACGTAAATACACGATGTCCGTAAAAGTCAGGATTACACGTGATTTTAGAAGTAAGTGTTCCATAATTCGGAATTTTTGCTAATTCGCACCGACCGTGGTCCGCATTAGGTCAAATTAGCGAGATTTTGCTGTATTTGTTCCTCTGAATTTAACAGGAAAACTAAACCATTCACATTTTAGATACAACCGCCTTAGGGGTAAATAGAAATGACTACCCCAAAGCAATACGTTATTAAATCTACCCTATCCCTTAGAGCTACAGGTCTAGAACTCAGCGTACATATTCTCTAAGTGATAGATAGGAAACGTAAACAATTTAAACTTTTACCTTAACTTGCTCCAAAAGGTTGAAAAAAGTAAAAAACCTAAAGTAGTAAATAAAATTAACTTCCCAAAAAATTATAATTCTGTAAATCGCTTTTAGTATTCTTACAGAAATACCTACAAAAGATAAAGCGTGCACTGAAATTGGGAAAAGCAATAACTATGTTTATTTAATAACCCCTCTTAAGTCAACGACCTTACACAGCGTGGGCGTAATTTCTTGTAATATAAAATAAAAATGTCAATGTAAACTCAACATGGTTACAAAAACAGAACTACAAGCTCGGTTTCGAGTTGTAAATGTGACGATGAATGACAATACCGCAAATAATTATTTTAAAAACTCGTTATGTGAACGGTAGAACCATTAATAAAAACCTATTTTGTTAAAACAAAAATTCATAGTTTTTCATGAAATAACGTTACAAAATTATAAAAAAATTGTAATTCCGAGTAAAAACAAAACGCGGAAAACGTCGGTAAGGCGAAAGTTCTTTTACTCGTATGTAACATCATAAAATACCCGTATTACATACAATGTCCACATTGTACTAGAAGTTTCCCTATTTAATTAAAATATTATTATTAATTCAAGGAAAATTACTGTACTCCTACAAATGAAAATGTACGTTAATTTGATTCGCAGTTTATTGTTGAACGTTCTATTATTCTGAGATTACACTGATTATAAATAGTAATTTTACTATCTTGCTAATTGTTAAATTACATGTTAATTTACATTCTCTTTGTGTCTTTGTATTATTAAAACAACAGTACTTCAATTACTTAATTAATTATTATATTAATAGTAATTTCGTTAACGACCGAGGATATTAAACGTTATTTTGATTTAGTTATTTGCAGCATAGTGTAGATTTATTGAACACAACTTATTACTCTTTGGGTTTATATATTTTTATAAATTTTAAATTTTCATTCGATTTTTGAGTAAATAATAAATTTAAAGATGAATTAGTTACATTTCTAGACTAAATTTTTGCTAAAAACTTAAAATAAATTCATTTAGCCTATATTAGATTATAATTCATAAAAATATTATTTAGGTTAAATGTTTTAATAGGTAAGTCATTTAAAAACTGTTTATAAAATTGTAGGATTTGCTCTAAAATTTTAGGATTTATATTGACAATTCTGTACAGTTAGCACAATGTTTCTCCGATGTCATCATCGATTTTCTAACCAAAATATCGTTATCCTTTGGAAGAAATTTTTTGTTCTAATTAATCCAGATTGGAGCTTTAAGTATTTTATTTGACTTTTGATCCATTGAAGAAACAATTCCCTGCTAACACAGTTTATAAAACATATAATTGTTTTACTTCTGTGTATCACATTTAAGGAGATAATTATTACAGTACTGATTACACAATCAATTTTGTATCATTATAAGCGTAATGTAACTGTTGCTGTAACACAACAAACGTCAGGTCATAACCCAAAAACTGGCAATTGATTAAACAAAGTTAATTTGCTATTTTAAATGAGTAGCGAATTTGATGATAAATTTTATTTTTAACTTTTTTACAGTCTGAATTACGTTATATAAAATAATACACTGATCGTCTTTTGAAATTCATTATGTTTCAGTTGTGCCAACGATAAAGGTTCCGAACCAGTTGCTAGGGTCACCGCTGGAGGCTGATGTACAGATAGAATGTTTGGCGGAGGCGTTTCCAAATACTATAAACTACTGGTTGAAAAATCGTAGTGAGATGCTTCTTCAGGGGTCAGTATTACATGTATTAAACAATCCTTTTTTTGTGGGCTACTAGTAAATCATTTTTATTTCTATCTTAAAACAAATGGTCTTTCACAAACGAAGCAACATCATAATTCAAAGTTATTAAATGAAATTGCTTTTTAAAGTTATTATTAATTATTTTTTAATAATTAAAAAATAAAATAAATATTAAGTTACTGATAGTATACAAAAAATTCCTGGTACTGCAAAAATCTCCATTTAGTAGTCTGGTTATTTTCGAATGTTGAAAAATTAATTTAATGGGTTAAATGCGCCATGAAATAAATTCATTTTAAAATTTAATACAATAAAATATTCCCCTTTTAATTATTTTTCGTTAGATGAAAATTGCAATACAAGTTTTTGTATTATTCCTAGAAAATGAAATTCTATGAATTTTAAATGAAATCTTGCGTTAGAAATTATTCATTACCAGTCTCTGAAGTTTGTAGTGTCTTCAATTCTTTTGTGTATCATACGACGTTGGTTTTGAAATCTTGTAATTTATTAACTGCCAGTTTTCCTATGAAAAGAGCGACATACGTCACAAGCTTCTGGAAATAATCTAATATAGTGGCTGAGCAATTGCAATCCTGGTTGTTTCCCTAGTAATAAAACGAATATAAACGAATAATAAACGAATAGTAATAAAACGAATGGCAAAATTTTAATGTTGTTCAAAACTCTAACCTGATGGACTAATTGATTGTAATTGTTAACGATAATCATTTTACATAGGTTGTTCCGTTGTTTGTTTATTGTTACCATAATGTGACTATTGTTATCTGTGCTTAGGTATCGCACACTATACCTGCGTTTACACTTAAGTTTGAAACCAAAAAATTTAGAACTTTTGAAAAACGTTTGAAACTTTCCAAAGTAGAATGTATGATTTGGTGCAAACTTTATGAACTTCAACCAGATTTCTCGAGTTGCAAACCGAGTTTCATGTTTCCAGTAGTAGTCGGTAAATTACTGAAACTTCCTTTGATCTTGGTTTCAAACTCGAAATCTTCACCAGAAGTTGCAAACGTTTTAGTTGCAAATTTTCTTCCGCCACCTGCACCAGCGCGCGCAGCCCTCCAGCTGATGTAGTCAGCTGGTACTTTACTTAATGGCGTCTTGACTCTTGTCTGCTAGAGTAGTTAATACTCCCATCTGTCCTCAATTCTTCTGACAGTGAATCAAAGTCATCCCTGATCCGATCTTCTAAAAGTGTACTGCCACTGTACGTCGCTCTTGCTTTTAGTGATGGTCTTACCCAGTTTCTTCTCAGTGCTCTTTGAGTGGCCAAAATATAACAAGCACTTGCAGCTAGAATTACAAATTCCACTCTCCAAACCTTAAATAACACATACAAAAGAAGAAAAATGTCGAAACTTGTGTCACCGTCCTCCCTTTGATTAGGTATTGTGCTGCCAGATATCAAAGCTGCGACTTAGTGACAGAAGGAACCACCAATACTTTCGAAAGAGGCGGTAGGCCTGTGGCGGCGTACCAACAGAGACCATGTCGCCAAGGCCGAGCCAGTAACCGCTCCCTACCACAGCGTTCTCGGCGACTATATAAACAGCGCTCCACTGAGCCCAGGAGATTCGATTCCACGCTAGTCTACAGCATCGACGAGACTTCTTAAATCGGCACACGGCTACTGGACTTCAACGAAGACTCATCGACGACCCTGCAAGAGAGAAGATGATGCTTCCGCTCGCCGACCCGATACCGTAAGCCGTCGACCGGGAACGTCATCGCCCGCTGCCGCGAGCGATGCCCACAGCGGTCCCTCGACCGTGCCTTACGCTCACCGAATCCGACGAAGCAGCTATCTACGCACTACTGCAAGGGAAGAAGATGACGTCTCCGCTGGATGACGACACGCCGTGTTGCCCAGCTCCCCGACCACCACGACCGACACTTCGCCAAGACGACCACCAAAGGCCGTTTAAACAAACGGCCCTTTTCAGAGCCACCAAAAAATTAAAGGTTAAAAATTAAAGGTCTCGCTACATAATGTCGTCATCCGGTGACACTTGGAAAACTTGAAACTTTTTATTGACTGTAAACCGCAAAAATACTTTGTTCGCAACTTTTTAGTTTCATAAAAAAATTTGAGATTCGTGTTTCAAACCAAAAATTGCAAACATTGTGTTGCAAACTGCTGTGTAAACCTAGCTTCAGAAACAAAAGTATTTTTATATCTGCTTCTGTTATTCCCCATGAATCATTCCTATATACATACCAACAAACATTTCATTACGGTGATGTACGTTTAGGAAAACGGTAACGGATGTCATCGATATTTTTTTTTGTTACCTATCAAATGATAACACAACATACATCTATATAAATTTATCGTCTTAAGATAAGTTATGTTGTTTTGTTAGGCTCTGCATAAAGCATATTTCAGTTTAGTTTGTAGCGGTACCAGCGTAATATATGAGTGTCATTGTTATGTGAGGATCATCAGGCAGTGGAGGTCTGCTTCGTGCTTCTGTCATTTATCAAGCGGAAAGGGAAAAGACTTGCAGGAGAATATCTGTTCTCCCTTCTCACATTTCTCTCTGTAGAATCTACTTGCCCCGCCGTCTAGTCACCCTTGCCGCTGTCTTTCCAACTACCATGTCGTATCCCACCCATTGATCCTGTCCCATGGTATCCAGCACGTACACATTGTGCTTGCCATTTGTCCTGTAAATTGTGAGATAAAGGTAAATAATACCGACCCAATACAATGGTAAAATTTCCTTTCCTTCTCATATTTTGTCTACATTGTTCCACATCTGCAATTTTGTTTTTATTTCTCAGAAATACAACTATTATATTTTCCGGTGAAAAATGTAGGCATACACTTTCGGGAAACCCTTGTTTCTCAGGTTCAAGAAACCTGATGAAGAAGAACTAACATAAGTTGAAATATTTCTGCAAACCTTACAATAATATAATAGTACTTGGTATTTTTACTAGTATTTCTATTAGTATTTTTAGTAATAAAATTTATCGTAGGTTGATAAGATTTTTCATCGGTAAAAAGCAAGTAAACCAGTTAGTACTATTGTTTAAATAATAATTTTTCTCTATGTGAAAATTCATTAATTTAAAAAATTTCTATATCGTAAAATTATATATTTTACTCAATTAATATTATGTCTAATAAATACAAATAATTATGTGTAATATAGAGTGAATAAGGAAAGATAAATTTATAAACTAATTCCTAATAACCTAATTTATAAACTAAGGTTAAACAAGAGAAAAATGCTAATTATCAACTCAAGTTTTCAAAGATAACGGATATCGAGTTACGGGTAGCGAAAGTTTCACCCTGATTTTGGTTCCGACAGGAAAATGAGACAACAGCAACTTAAATTACTTACTGTCAGCATAAATAATGAGTTTAATTTTGTGGTGATGATAAATTTTTATGTTTCAATGATTTTTAACTGAAAAATAATAAAGGATCTAAAACATTTCCAAAATTGTTTTGTTTATAAAACAAAAAACATCCCCTGAATCTTTCTACGCAAACAATACTTTCAATTCAACTTAACTCGATTTTTAATAGTAGTTAACTAATAAAAACGTACCAGACAGCGACACTTCAATAAGAAGTGAAGAACGTAATGTTTTACCTTTAGTGACTTTACTTGTAACATAGACATTATGTATTTTATTTCGATCTATGAAAATCTTTACCGTATGAGACTCAGGTGTACGATTTTTGCTTTCATAAACGTTCATAATTTAAGAGCACAACCATTGGTTTTCGATCGCTTCATAAAAATATGCATACCTTATTCCCGCGCAAGCGCTTGGACAAAATCAAACCCTTCTGAAATTTCAATGTCGTACACACATATATGTATAATCTAAGTTTTATTAATAAAATAAAAATCCACCCCTTATACTATTAAAGAGCGGAGTAGATAAGACTAAGGGGTGAAGAGTGGAGTTTCATTCAATATTAGATTTTTTCCGAAGTTAATAAAACTGAGAGCTTTTGATATTGCTTCTAAAAGAAAAAAACTGAAAAAATAAAAGAAAAATATTCCACCTCATAATAAATATTATATTTACTCATTTTAAAACGAGAATTTAATTTTCTTAAAAATATTTCTTGGATAAAAGTATGGATTAAAATAACTTACGGTTTCAAAATAATTTTCTTATTTTGTATTATAATAACCCCCAACTTGGCCAAGACAGGGAGATGAGCTTTCTCCACTACTCTTTAATGTTGTCCTGAACTATATCATCGAAATGTGGCAAAGAGAGAATCCTGTAAAAACCAAAATTGGAAGAGGAGGAAAAACATATACTAGTAAACTGCTTAGAATTCGCGAATGATTTCGCCCTGCTGGCTCTGAACATGACTAAAGTGCGTGCGCAAATAGCTAGCCTTGAAAATGTAGCTCAAAAAATTGAGTTAAAAATTTCCTATGAAAAGACTGAAATCATGGCTACCAACCCACTATGCATAAATAAAGTGAGAATTAATGGTAAAGAGATTAGATTGTCTCAACAGTTCAAATATCTAGGAGAAATCATCGACTACAATCTGAAAGAAAAATCCACTCGGTAAAACATAACTTCCAAAATTAAAAAAACTCAAGGAATAACTTGACAAACATAAAAAAATGCCTTTCAATGCATGCCAAAATCCGCCACTACAAAACAGTTGTTCTCCTAGAGGCGCTTTACGCCGGTGATACTATTTTCCAAATTAAGAATGAAGCTAAGACTGACCAACTTCTTAAAACAGAACGCAGAATTATCAGAACCGGCCTTAACAAGAATTATCAAAAAAAAAATGGGGTATGGCGAATTCCTTCTAATAAAACTGTTTATAGGGAAATTGATCCGATTATTGGCGTGATGAAGAAAAGGAGGATTTCCAACTTTATCCACATTTTAAGAATGCCGAATGAGAGAATATTGAAAAAACTGATCCTCAGGAACTTGAACAGTAAGATTACGGGAAGATACATTGAAGAGATTAAGAGAGATCTCAATGAAATTTGATTAAAGACGTGTTTGACTAGGAAAAAATAAATAGTACTCTCAAATCACACAGACTTTATAGAGGATAAGCAGAAAGACGCTCGGTAGAGGTTACAGATGAGATACGGAAACAAAGTTCGGACTGTCTCAAAAAGTACTGGCAAAACCGAAAGGCTAGACCAATACGTTATCCGAAGAACACTAAAAATTGATTGGCTTAGTGATCCAATGTATCCTCAAAAAAAGTAATAAAATAACCCCCAAAATCTGTTAAAATTTTGTAACAAACTTTCATAAATATTTATTTATTAAGGTATAATCAGTGACATTAATGAATACTCTGTTAAAAGCATGTATGTGTAAGCTGTTCTTGTTTTCTTCTTTTTGTCTTTTTTTACATCTCTTTATATTTATAAACCTAGTCTTTGTGTTTCAACAAAAGACGAACCGCAGTTTCAATTTTAAATTTAAATGGAAGGCTCAAAGTCCGATTCTCATCTAGGCTCTGAAAAATGTTTACACCGTTCCGCACGATTAAAATTTTTAAAAAACCCTATTTTAATTACTAATGATTAAACATATTATGTCATGACGTTAAATGAATTAACTAATAATTAGTTAATTAAATTATTAATTATTATATCTTAATTAGTAAAATAAAAAAATTACTAATTATTTATTAATGAATATTATATAAACAATTTTGATTTAATTACCGGTATAAATTAATACTTTCAGTATTGCTTAGATTGTGTTAAATTTATTAAATTAATAAACTAAGATCAGTCCAGTCAATAAGACCGTAATTTAAACTTAAAATTTTCAAAAAAAGGCACAAATGTTTATGATATTCCATAGACAATGAAAGACGAATTTTTCACAGCCATAAAACTGACCATATTAAAATAGATACTACTACATTTAGTATAAAATAGAAATTTTGACAATTAAAAGGTGATGAATTCAGATTCGTGTTTTGGTGTATGTCACAGATTTGATGTACTATTTAACGGTACCATTTTTGAGCGCGTAATCTGAATTGATCGTTAGTCAAAATCACAAGCTATTAATTGTAAATGATCTTTGATGTGAAAACTATTTTAGTGATTTCAGAATCTTTATTTTTATTCTTACCGTTGCTGAACACCCAGATTGTATCATTCTAATTGACCCATGTAAATATATACTAAAATTATGTAGTGTAAGACATTAAAGGTTAAAGGCTGTTTCTTTGATTAGACTTTTGACATAATGTGAAGAGGTTACCTATCATCAAAATCTAAATTTATTCCTCAAAATAATCTTACCAACACACTTAAGACGTTGTGATTTTGCGTTCAAGAAATTTAAACTTGATAGTTGTTTAAATTCACAAACCATTTTGTTAATTTCCAAAATCTGCTCCATTCAATTATTTAACATTTGGATTGCAAACGGCGGCCGTATTAACATACGAATTTTCCCATACGAATTTTCCACATACGAATTTTCCACATACGAATTTTCCCAGATCATGACTACTATAGTCACTTGAGTCACGAGTTTGTCCTTGTTTGTAAGAGGGGTAAGGGGGAAAGCATAAATGCGCATGCGCGACTGCTTTTATTTCAGTACGACAAACATAACAACTTAT
Organism: Catonia carolina; assembly: GCA_035578175.1. Taxonomy (NCBI): domain Eukaryota; kingdom Metazoa; phylum Arthropoda; class Insecta; order Hemiptera; family Achilidae; genus Catonia; species Catonia carolina. The sequence goes on from JAQMRL010000001.1 coordinate 187,074,581, forward strand.
ACTATACCCAGAGCATATACAGTAGGCCTATATCGCAAAACCTTTTGTAAGTTAACTGTACGAATATAACTATTTGTTACCGTAAACACAAATGTTGGTTTCTCGAAAACGTGGTCGAACTATTCACAGTGCTGATCGCAATGTAATAAAATATTGTGAAGTTGAAGCTAAACAAAAATGCCTATCCATGCCTCTTAACAAAAGCCGTGAGCGAGCGGCTAACTACTATGATGTTTCTCTTTCCACAATTCAAAAAATAAAGAAGAAACTTAAGGACGCAAAGAAGCTATTTTTTAACAGTTTTGTTGACGCCTGGTAAAAAAAGAAAACGGTTAAGTAGGTACTAGAGAGATTGATAATGAAAACGCCGATGACAGCAATAGTAAAGAAGGCGATTCATTCGTAATTACAGTAAATCAAACATTTCTAGTCATGTAATTAAGCTATAGGCAATATAAAGTATCAGGTCATACTTATTTCTTCTTATAAGGTTTATGAAGAAAACGCTTTCTCAGAATAAACCACAGCTTACAAAATGTATCTAGAAACTGCACGGTAATGAAATGTACGAGTAGTGTCTCACTGTTGAGGTTGGCAGCACTGCAAATATTTCACTTCCCTTCCTCACTTCTCATACATACACAAAAGGCAATCTCGTGACTTCAGTACCTATACTTGTAAAGGTTTCTCTCTAATGAACCAATTTAATATTTTGCCGTTTTTGTTAGTAATGATACAACAATAGGCAGCAAAAATAAGAGCCCAGGTTTGATAACCAGCTGGAATCTGAAAATTTTAATGCTTTAAAACTCATTGAAATCGCTTGTGATATGGCACTCAATGCAACCTTAAACAAAAAAAAAATGAAACAATTAATTCTTTGATAAATTTTTGCGATATTTTACTTTCATTTAAGCTTAGAATTGCGATAAAATGTAAATACTATTTTGAATGACGTTCATAAATCAAGTAGCTGGTATTTAATAAAGTACTTCTTGGATTGACAAATTTGAAATGACAATAGATAGCCATCGTTTTTTCTTCTAAAGTGAATTAATGTGTAAGAATCAAAGTAAACGAAAGGGAAAGTGAAAAATGTGATAAAAAGTGACTTGTGCTCGTGAAGAACGGCAGCGTCCTTAGCAATCGAGGCGTTTGACAGCTACAAGTTTTGTTACGATTTATCAGTCTTTTTTAATAAAGCGTGTCACTTTATTAATGTTTATATTGAATCAGTGAATATGTTATTTTATTTGTATATATGTTACTTGCTAGGTGTAACTAACAGTCAATGATATGAGATTACTTTTTTATAATGATATTCACACCTGTTGAATTTATTACTGACCTATTCTTGTGTTACATAACTCAACGGCTTAGCTATGAAGTAATTTGTGTACGCCGAAATACACAAATAATTTAACTGGTACTAATAATAGTCTTGGACTAAGCCATAACAGATTTATAATTTTTACTTTCCCTTGCTTATATGAATATATAGGAAGGAAAGTATTGTTTTCATGTCGATTTTTCGAAATCGAGTTTTCATCGGATCTACACGTTTTCAGACCCCCTGAACCCAAAAAACATGTTTTTAGTGATTGGTTGTGTGTGTGTGTGTGTGTGTGTGTGTGTGTCTGTCTGTCTGTCGGAGTGTGTGTGAGCAGAATATCACAAAACGGAACATCGTACGAAGTTGAAACTTGAAAGTTAAGTTAGATACTATTACTGAAACCAACACGAACTTTTTCATCAAAATTGGTCAACCGGAAGTAGTAGTTTATTCGCGTCATTTTTAACTTTTTTGCGATTTTCTCAAAAACGGCTTTTACGACTTTTTTTTTAAATCGCCTCATTTAATAAATTTTATTTGCTCTACAAAATAAGGTAGGCGTCATGTCTGAAATTCTTGGGAAGGCTGTTTTTATGTAAAAAAATTTGTTTTTTTAAGATATGTGTTGTTTTTTTAAGATTGCGTTGTTTGTGGTTTTAAGATGCATTTTAGCCCAAAAATTCATAAAATAAAAGTTGTAGAAAATTTAAAATCCTACAATTTTTATTTACAAACATTTTTTATATAACACTTAGTTTAGCGGTAATTAGCGATTTTCTGGTTTTTTCTACGAAAACGTGAAAAAATCGAATTTTTAAAGATTTCAGCCTTAGTATGAAATTTACGACAAAAGTGTATTTATAATCAAATTTTATGAAATTAAAAGATCTACAACTTTTATTCAGAGTATTTTTCCCTACAGAACCTGGTTTAGCGTGAAAGAGTGATTTTCCGTATTTTGAAGCCAAACTGAGGTTGATTTTTATTTCGCGTCTTTCACTCACGATTAAAATTAGGTTATGTTTATTGAGGTTAGTTTTTTGTTAATAACTAATTTTTTTTACTAATGTTAGGTTATATTGTTCATCTTTTGCATTGGCATGAGAAAGTTGTGTGAGTGTTTCACACCAGATTTTTTAGAATAGGTTATTCGAATTCAAATTAATTATTAATGTAACAAATTTGTATCCAGTGTCCTCAATAACAAACAAAACTGGAGAAAATAGAAGTATACTATTTCTGGTTACATTATATTGTCAAATTTTGAGTCTGATAATTGCAACAATATGATTATCATATAATTAAATAGAAGTGTTTTACGTTTAGATAACTTTAAACTTGCATGTTTACTTTATGTCTTCTGTACAAAGTTTAAATTCGAAAGACTCATTATACAATGTAGTAGACTTAGTCGCTCGCTAACTCATCAATGATTTTCTTATTTCCCGATAACTTAAAGAGCTGAAATCCAGCAAGTTTGTTCTCCAGGAATTAAACGGGAAAATTAATCATTTACCTTTTAACCATTTGCGCCTTAATGGAAAGGAAAGGTTACTACCTAAATAAATACGCATTATTAGACTATACTTTGTCAAAAAGATACAATTCAAAAAAATCAGCTCGTACATTTTAAATCTAAAAAAAATAAATCCTTATTTGTCACGGACAAATAAGGAATATATATCGACAAGCATAGTGATTATAATAAAATGAATAATATATAAATTCGTACACGTATATACTAGGTACATTAAAACACTGTTTAACCAAAAATTCAAACAAGATTTTTGGCAAAAATTTAATATTCACGAAAAATATATAATATTTGTACATGAAATAAATACTACAGAAATATATTACTATATATTATTACTATATTCTTGCCAATTGCAAGCAGGTGGAGTGTTAAATTTGCTCTCGATCTGCTAATTCCAAGGCTACAAAAACTATTTTTGTTTCTTATCACATGATCAGCCACATAATATGACTAAAGCATTTAAGAACAGAAGAGGTAGAGGTGTAAAAGACATCAGTCAGATTTATTTCATCTGAGAGTATAATGAATTTTATCATTATACAGCTAGACCCAGTGGTGAATGAAGCGAAGGTGTCATTTATTTGCTGTGTGTAAAATATACTATGCTTTTCAGAGAGCCTGGCATACTGATAAGCATACTTTTTCACTCAATGAGTAAGGCAATGGTAAACCACATTACTCCTCGTTTTACTTAGTAAAGCCTCTAGATGTTCAAATCAGCCTTTCGGCTGATGACCTGAACAACAACTACAAATTATTACTACTTAAATTTTAATAAAAATGTTACTTTGGAATTCTAGGTTTGTCATTTACACTATACAATGTTTTATATAAGTGTTAATTTTACACATATTACATTTAAAGATTTTTTTGTAAGATAATTTTTAGAACACCTGTTGTTGTTGTTTAAGTCATCAGCCGAAAGGCTGGTTTGAACCTGTAGAGGCTTTACTAAGTAAAACGAGGAGTAAGGTGGTTTAATAATGCCTTCCTCACTGAGTGGAAAAGGACGCTTATCAGCATGCCGGGCCCTCTGAAAAGCACATATTTTCCACTCTGCAAATGGCACCTTCACTTCATTCACCACAGGGTCTGGCTGTATTATGAAATTCATTACTTTCAGAGGAGACAACTCTGATTAGTCCCTTTTACACCTCTACCTCTTCTGTTCTTAAATGATTCAGTCATTTAATTGGCTGACCATGTGATAAGAAACAGAACTATTTATTTTAGCCCTGCAACACAGAGATTGAGAATAAATAAATAAATAAATAGTAAAGAACACCTGATCAGAATAAAGTGCATGTTTTGTTAAAAGTTACTAACAGTAACTCCACTAACAGTAACTCCACTAACAGTATCCACCTAGTTATGTTTTTAAACTCATTTTAACGCAACAACTGTAAGGTTAGAACGGACGCCAAATAAGCTTGCCAGTTTTCTGAAATGCGCAGAAGGTTCAATTTGGTTATGACGAGCTTGGTTGCTTCAGCGAGTGGTGGGAGTTAGTTGTGTACCAGCTTTGTCAGAGTCATGTTGCTCTCGCCATATTATATATCAGCTAACCTGAAAACGTTAGTCTGTAATGTGTAGGCGTTAATTGTTGTATACAATGTTTACAGTTGCATGTTTTGAACGTCGTTAATAGATGATAATTTACATAGTTCAGCGCCTGTAATTTAATAGACAGTTTGGTACTAAGACACGAAATCTAACGACTGAATCCGAACTGTTCGCGCAGCTACACCGGCAAGCTTAGGCTTATTTGGCTTCCGCTCTAGTCATAAATCCACTCGCAGTGGGGCGCGATTTCTAGTTACATATCAGTGAATTAATTACTTACAACTCTTTAACTTATCCGGTATTTTGTCTCGTAATAAATAAGTCAAAACTTAGTATAATTAGTATTGAAAATTATTTTCTAAAATACTGTAAGACAATGTCAAAACTACTTTTTAAAACAAAATTTTCATGGAAAAGTTGCTGAGATCTTAAAAATTTTAATTTTTTTTAAATTTATTGTTTATGTTATTTTCAACAAGTATTCCATATTACAGCCAATATTCGTGTATTATTTTTAAAATACTGATGATTTTTCTACAGCAAAATCTAAAAACTTTAATAATACGAAATAAGCAAATTAATAATAATATGCGTGTTATGAGTACTATATAGTTAGTGCGTCATGACTACTATATAATTAGTATGTTAAATTATTTTCACTCGATCTGCTAGTTCCAGGACTAAAAAAATAGTTGTGTTTCTTATCATATGTTCCGCCAATTATATGATTGAAAAATTTAAGAACAGAAAAAATAGAGGTGTAAAGACATAACCCGCCTATATTCGATACTAAGACACGAAATCCACTCAATACATCGACGAATACAGCTACGAATCTTTTTTCCTCCGAGATATTCTGCAATTAGGTAGAGATTAAGTATTGACGTGAATCACACACCTTAACTCACCTTATCTCTTAGAGTACAATGAATTTTGTCATTATACTGCCAGACCCTGTGATTAATGAAGTGAAGGTGTCATTTGCATGGTAAAAAGTAGATGCTTTTCAGAGGGCCTGGATACTGATAAGCATATTATTTCACTCAGTGAGGAAGGCATAGGTAAACTACCTCACCCATCGTTTTACTTAGTAAAAGCCTCTAGAGGTTCAAACCAGCCTTTCAGTAGGTTAATTACAAGATACATCACTTTCCCCAACAGTGGACTTATTAGAAAAATCGTTTCAGTTGCTACAAACAGTATTGGTAAACACTCTTACTGCAAAACAATTCACAAACAAAATCGCTACGAATCTTTTTTCCTCCGAGATATTCTCCAATTAGGTAGAGATTAAGTATTGACGTGAATCACACACCTTAAAACTGCAAAACCTTTATTTAAAATCCAATAGAAAGCATTATTCCTAATACTATTAATTATTTTGTTGTAGGACACCCTTTCCAAATATTTAGTTTATGCGTATTATCTTCTATCTTAAAACTAATATTTTAGAGTTTGTTTTAAATAAAATATTTTTACGTAATAGTACAACGAACAGTATAAAATTACATGCACAAAATGTTTCGCTCAATTTGTTAAATTATACATTTGTTTACGTTTTAGGCAGTGCAATCTAGCATAAAAAAAATATTATATTTGGTTGGTTCTTGACCTTTTTCTTCTTAGAAACACGATGAAGAAAAGAAGATTATTAGGAAGAAAAGAGGATTATTAAAAAAGATCATGCGAGAAGACTACAGTCTTCTCAGTTTCTTTTTCCTTATTTACATCACCTCATTTTTCCATCGCTTCACTAATATTCTCCAAATTAATTTTTTAATCTCTTTATTTTTCTCCAATATCTCTTACATTTTTTTCTTTTATAATTCAGACAACATTTTCTATTAACTGAAAAGGATTATACGGTATATCAGAAAGTGACTCATTTTCCAGATAATTGTATTTAACGTAATCGAATAGAGAACTTTTGGAGGATCAGATTTTTAATAGACTAAAGTAGCTGCGTGGTCTTAAACGGTAATAGTATGAATTGCAAGAATAAGGAGATTTTTTTAACTTTTATGAATACTATTTGCAATCAGTTAAATTGTATATTATCAGAACAGAAATCGATGTAGATTGCGCGCGACAGCGTAACTTAAATTTAAAAATTCTGGTGTGAAACACTCACACAACGGTCTCTTTCCAATGCAAATAATGAACAATATAACCTAACATTAGTAATAAAACATTAAAGATGATGATGATGATGATGATGCTGATGATGGTGGTGGTGGTGGTGGTGGTGGTGGTGGTGATAAACAAAAACTAACCTCAAAAAACATTAGTGAATGATGTAAAACGATAACCAATCTTAGTTGGGCTTAATAATACGGAAAATCACTCTCACGCTAAACAAGGCTTTGAAGAGAACAATGCTTAGACAAACTTCGATCTTTTAATTTTCTATAAATTTGATTGCATATACTTTTGTCGTAAAATGCATACTAAGAAATAAAAAAAACTCCATTTTTTACAGATTTTCATGAAAAAAAACAGTAAATCACTAATTACCGCTAAACTAAGCGTTATGCAAAGAAATGTTTGAAATAAAAGTTGTAGGTTTGTATATTGTCTACAACTTTTATTAAATACTTTTTTCCCTGAAATGCATATTACGGCCGCAATCTTTAAAACAATATTTTTTTCCTACGAGAAAACAGCCTCCCCAAGAATTTCAGCAGACGTGGCGCTTACCCTATCTTGTAAAGCATATATCTTAGAGAATATCTAAGAAACTAAGAGAGATGCAGTTCTGGGACCTGTTTTATTTGATTCAGCAGCTCAATAACCATAAGAAACATTTTAATTTGTACCTTACATTACCTTCCTAGAATTCCAAAAATTCTGCATTTCACCCAGGGTTCCAAATTCTTGGCAAAATCTTTCGCTAGCCGTAACTCGTTAACTACGTATTTCCGGACCTGTTTATATAAACTTTTTTCATTATTTTTACTAGTACAATGAGCTCAGAAAGCGCCGGTACACTAACCGAAACACCCTGTATTCATATAAGCAAGAGAAAGTAAAAATCAACTGTAGTAATTAACTGGTCAGGGTAATTTTCAATATGTTTATTGTAAATACAAAAATTAGAAAATTTTGTCAGCTAATTAAAAAAATTAATATAAATCAAAATTTTATCCGCAATACTTGCCACAGTTAATTTGTAATTTTATCTGTACAATAAGTGTGAAATTTTGAAACGTTTCAGCCTAATTGTATCGTACATTTACAAAAATGTATTAATGAAAGTTACAAAAGCAATATTTTTATTATGTTCCTTTTACTACTAATTAGATAATTGTGTTTCTAAAAATAAAAAAGCCAAGAACCAAGAAAATAGGATATTTCTTTTTGTACTAGATTGTACTGTCTAAAACCTAAACAAGGTAATACTTTTACAAATAATAGTGGTTACTATTATCTAAAAGATTAACTGCCAAAAAGTTTTGATGACGTTAAAGTCTGTCTTGGTATTATTTGTTTTGTTGTATTTTGTCTTGAACAGTGTTTATAAGTGAAGCATGGTTAATTACATAATGAACCTAGAGGGGTCCGTAATAATTCAAAGGATCTTCAATTGTGACGCTGCAAGATGGTAATGTTAGACGAGCTTGCTGAACCCCATAAATCAATTTTGTACGTCCATACTGGTTTTATTATTGTTTTATAAATACGAGGGTAAGTCAATTATTTTCTGCAATGTAGTTATAAAGTTTTATTGTAATCAATAGGAAACTTACAAGTACATCATTTTTCGACATAGTCCCCTTGCTTTTCAACGCACTTGGTCCATCGTTGTTCAAGTTTCCTGATGCCCTCATAAAAGAAGGTTTTTGGTTGAGATGCAAGCCAGGAATCCACCGCTTCTTTTAATCCTTCCCGAGGTAAATCGGCGGCCTCTTAATGCCTCTTTGAGTGGACCAAATAAGTGATAATCAGAAGGATCAAGATCGGGACTACATGGAGGATGAGCCAGTACTTCAAAATTGAATTTCTGGAGCGTTTCAGCAGTGTCGGCAGCAGTATGCGGACGGGCGATGTTGTGCAACAACACAACACCTTTTGACCGCAGTCCTTGCCGTTTGCTTCGAATTACAGGCTTTAGCTTGGCAGTAGGCCTAAGCATCTCACTGTAACGGACACTGTTAATTGTTGTGTCCCTTTTCTGATAATGTTCCAGTACTGGACCTTGTGAGTCCCAAAAAACCGTAAGCATCAGTTTTCCTGCGGACGGTTGGGTCTTGAATTTTTTCTTGCACGGTGAATTTGGATATTTCCATTCCATACGCTGCCGTTTACTCTCCGGCACGTAATGATGGATCCATGTTTCGTCACCAGTAATGATCCTGTCTAAGAAGTTGTCCCGTTCGATACCATAGCGATCCAAATGGTTTTTGCAGATGTCCAAGCGCGTTTGTTTATGCAACAGTGTCAGTTGTTTTGGAACCCATCTTGCACAAACTTTATGAAACCCAATTGTGTTGTGAATGATTTCGCAGGCAGAACCGTGACTAATTTGCAGACGATGTGCTACTTCGTTAATAGTTACTCGTCTGTTTAAGAGAATTATTTCACGTGAACGCTCAATGTTTTCTTCATTTACGGCAGTAAACGGTCGTCCGGCTCCTTCATTGTGCGTAACACTTGTGCGACCATTTTTGAATTTTTCAATCCATTCATAGACACTCCGTTGTGGCAAAACACTGTTCCCGTACTGTACCGAAAGTCTTCTATGAATTTCGGCCCCTGATACACTTTCCGACCACAAAAAACGGATCACTGAACGTTGCTCTTCTTTGGTGCAAATAGAAAGCGGCGCAGCCATGATTAACAGCACGACAGTGATAACGAAACTAACCTAACACCTTGAAACTTGCATGCATATAACCACAAATAATTAAAGCATGCGTCATCAACGCAAAACGACAGTACTGCCAACATAAACAAAAATATAACTAAATTGCGGATAATAATTGACTTACCCTCGTAAGTAATTTATTTACCAGGGAAAGACGCGACTTTCTGTCTAGTAATCAATACAGTTATAATTAAAACCAATTACGCCAATTGTATTTGTTGCTAGACACAAATTAAAAATTATTTTTGTCTCGTTTGCTAGCTTTCAACAAACATAATTTTATAGGATAGCCTAAATATATTTCAAAACTGTATCATTCTTTTACAAAATGTATTAATGACATCAATTAATTTTTTTTATATATCAACATTTTTATTTTGCTCTCTTGTACAACTAATTAGGGATTAATTTATCAATCTTTTGTACGAAAATGTATCTACATTAAAATATATCTGTAAATAACACGGCCCAACGTTACTGGATATATTTTATACATCTAATCAGAAATAATTCTTGTTTGATACAAGTTAATTGTTGTATTAAACAAACAATGTGGATTCATTTAATGGATTATAGTTTTAAGAAAAATGAAAAGGTGGCTTATAATATCATTTTTAATTAAAACTGTATTTATTATATTTTATTTAATTATATTTAAAATTATATGAATACACTACTTATAAACTGAGCAAATTTTTATTTGCTCAGTTTATTTATATTTATATTTCATTTCATTTTCTATTCCTAAGTCACTGATAAAACCTCAAACAAATCCGATCCCATAAATTATTTTGTTCTACAAATTATTAATAAATGGCTACCTTCTCAAAAATAAAAAGCTTCATCGTTAAAAAAAATTAAAGTCAGCCCCTATTTCTTGGTTCCTTTTCATCCTGTCGTTTTGCTACTTGATTTGGTTTCATATATTATTATTAATTCATAAATAATGGTTATGACGCGTAATGGCTGAATGAACTCGGCAGCCAGAGGCCAAGCCTCGCTTTTGCCGGTTGCTTGATGTAGGTTTAATTAATGTTATACTAAATTAGGTGTTCTGTTAAATTGTAAAAAGTGTATATCAAATGTATGAATAAATAATTCAATCAATCAATAGTACTGAATAAATAAATAATTTTTCCAGAATATAAAACTTTGCAATCTTTTAAAAGAAGGATAATTTTAATTTTATACGGCAAGAAACTACTTTAGTTGTAACTTGTTGTTTTCAATTAAAATTATTAAAAAAATATTTTATTCTGTTTCAGACACAAGTATTGGATTGAAGAAGTAAGAGATGTTTACAGAGTAAAACTTAAACTGACTGTTAGAGATTTGACGAAGAACGATTTGGGTTCTTATACTTGTGTAGCAACAAATAGTTTAGGCAAAACAGAAGGAACTGTCAGACTTTATGGTAAGTAACATATTATGTACATAATTTATAAATTACTAGCCGCTCAGGCCGCTTTCTTGTTTCCTTCCATGCAGTAAAAAGTGAGAACTTACTCAATTCCCTTTTATTGTTTATAAATTAATAATCACCCCTGCTCGATCCGCTTCGCCAATAAAGAGAAGGGTTATTATTGCATTTTTTTTGTTTTTGATGGGTGATAAACCTTACAATGGATAACCATACATGGGCACAAGACAAAAAAATCTGGTGTGAAACACTCACACAACTTTCTCTTGCCAGTGCAAATAATTAACAATAAACCTAACATTAGAAATAAACAAAAAACTAACCTTAATAAACATAACCTAATTTTAATCATATGTGAAAGACGCAAAATGAAAATCGATCTCAGTTTGCCTTAAAAATACGTAAAATCACTCTTTCACACTGAATTAGGCTCTGTAGTGATAAATGCTCAAAATAAAAGTTGTAGATCTTTTAATTAACTATAAATTCGATAATATACACTTTTGTCATACAATGCATACTATAAGGCCGACATCTTAAAAAAATCAATTTTTCACACGTTTTCGTGAGAAAAAAAACAGAAAATCGCTAATTACCGCTAAACTAAGCGTTATACAAAAAATGTTTGAAATAAAAGTTGTAGAATTTTTAATTCTCTACAACTTTTATTATATAACATTTTGCGCTAAAATTCATATGAAAGCCGCAATCTTGAAAAGAAAATGTTTTTACGTAAAAACAGCCTCACCCAGAATTTCAGCCATATGGCGCTCACCCTATCTTGTAGAGAATAAAACATTTAGTAAGCCAGGCGATTTTTAAAAAAATCGTAGGACCAGTTTTTGAGAAAATCGCAAAAAAGTGAAAAATTACACGAATAAACTACTACTTCCGGTTGACCGATTTTGATGAAAATGTTCGTGTCGGGTCCGATAGTGGTATGTAACTTAAGTTTTAAGTTTCAAGTTCGTACAACGTTCCGTTCTTGAGATATTCTGTTCACACACAGACCAATCGCTAAAAACATGTTTTTTGGGTTCAGGGGGTCTGAAAACGTATAGATCCGGTGAAAACTCGATTTCGAAAAATCGACATGAAAACAATACTTTCCTTCCTATATATTCATATAGGCAAGAGAAAGTAAAATGTATGTGTCATATTCGTACTAAGTACAAAACACATGTAGAAATGTTATATATCATACACATAAACCTGTTTAACAATATAGCCTACAATAAAAATATGATAGTTAATATAAGTAAATTATGATTTTGTTTTAAATTAAATTGTCTCTACCTTGCAAACGTTGTTGTCGATTTTCACAAATAAAAAATAAATACAGGAGCCAAATATCAATACTGACTCATTAACTGATATCTTAAACACAACAGTGTCTAAGAAACTGAATATTTTAAAATATGCAGTTATTATTCTAATAAATATAATTTTATTTATCAGTAAAAATGTAATTTAGTTTTAATTAACTTATTAGTACCAACAAGGTCGAGTTAATTATTGCAAGTTATTACTATTTTTCCTATTTAGTAATGATTATATTTTTTTAATGACATTATATTTAATTTTATAAAAAGTTTCAATAGGAAATCAAAAAAATTCTTTTTTGAATTGTTAACATTTATATTTACAAACACAAATTTGTTTTTAAACTGTAATAATGAACAACGGTAAATTTTCGAACTTCAACCGTTAATTAAAATGTAAATCACTTTAAAACATATAGCAACATTTAAATTCATACAAAATTTAAAACTTATGCAAAGTATGATAAAGTTTCCACTTGAGTCTTCCAATTATCAACAGAAATGTGCATTACTTTTAACAACAATAATTTAAGAAGTCTGGTGTGAAACACTCACACGACTTTCTCTTGCCAATGTAAATAATGAACAATGTAACCTAACATTAGTAATAAAACATTAGAAATAAACAAAAAACTAACCTTAAAACACATAACCTTATTTTAATCATGAGTGAAAGACGCAAAATGAACGTCAACCTCAGTTTGGCTTAAAAATGCGGAAAATCACTCTTACACGCTAAACTAAGCTCTGTAGATAAAAATGCTATGAATAAAAGTTGTAGATCTTTTAATTTCCTATAAATCTTATAATATTTACTTTTGTCGTAAAATGCTTACTAAGGCTGAAATCATAAAAAAATCGATTTTTTACACTTTTCGTGAGAAAAAAACAGAAAATCGCTAATTACCGAAAAACTAAGCTTTACGTATATAAAAATGTTTGAATTAAACGTTGTAGGATTTTAAACTTTCTACAACTTTTATTATAGGCCTATACATTTTTGCGCTAAAATGCATATCAAAGCCGCAATTTAAAAAAAACAGTTTTTACGTGAAAACATCCTTTCCAAGAATTTCAGCAGACATGACGCCTACCCTATCTTGTAAAGCATAAAAAATTTAGTAAACGTGGAGATTTTAAAAAAATCGTATGACAAGTTTTTGAGAAAATCGCAAAAAAGTGAAAAATGATACGAATAAACTACTTCTTCCGGTTGACCGATTTTGATGAAAATGTTCGTGTCGAATCAGGTAGTGATGTCTAACTTAAGTTTCAAGTTTCAACTTCTTATAATGTTCCGTTCTTGAGATATTCTGTTTCACACACACAGACTAATCGCTAAAAACATGTTTTTTGGGTTCAGGGGGTCTGAAAACGTGTAGATCTGGTAAAAACTCGATTTTGAAAAATCCACATGGAAACAATACTTTCCTTCCTATCTATTCATATAGGCAAGACAAAGTAAAAATTAGAAAAATAATGACTTTATTGTAGTACACGATGTTTTGTGTCTAAAAGGATATCTTACAAATTTCTCTTATTGAAGTTCTGAAAAGACTTTCTGATAAATGGACAAATCCTGAGTTTTACAAAGAAAAAGATAAATCGTGTTTCTCCATTCATTTTTATATCATGCGTTATATCTAAACACATTTTTAATTGTTTTTTTCAATTTGAACTGGTACTTGGAAATAATACTAAGCAGTGACACCATTTAACCCTCTCGAGGTTGCTTGTTGATATTAAAAGTAGTTCTTTTCTTTTTCTATTTATTTATACGTTAGAAAATTGGATTTGTAATACGCATCTGAACGTAGATTTCTGTGGTAAACAGCGGTAAGAAGGAAGACAAATGACATCATTAGTTACGCCATTGATCTAAACAGGTTTACACCCCCGTGTTCTATCTAAGACTATCACACATTCCCTCAGCACACAAAACACTCTTAAATCTTAAAATCTTCTTCTTCTTGTATCACTCTCTCCGTCTATTTCTTTTGTGACTTTCTTGTATAGGTGGCATCTTTAGTACATAAGGAACGCCAACAAATAAAGGAAACTGATTGAAAATCTTTGATTTTGATCTTTATTTACGCTGTGCCAAAGATAAGATTATTAGGCCATAAAAGAAATTTATATACTTTTTCAACAAGAAAGTACTATTATTAAAACTTCCTTTACAATAACCGCTAAAATTACCAATCTAACCAGATTTATGAATACATTCTTATTAATAAAAATAGATAACCTATAAAACGTACTTAACTACTTGTTTTCAAGTTTAATGAAGGATATTTCAGAACTCTTTCAACTGGATTTTATTTTTTAATATGAAAGTTTTAATGTTTATTGTCTAACTATTTTGATCATACGACTAGCAATAAATTCTTGTAATGATGAAACAGAATCTGTACTTTACAATTTCATATTGTAACCATATTACCTCAGAAATAAAATTGCTTTTATTATCTTCGTGGTGCAAGTGTTACACCTCTCGACTGCAAAGCGGATTATGATCTGTTAATAATCTTTTTTTCTTGCATCAACTGTAACTATTGAACACATTTTCATTAACTTTTTAACAATTTAAAATCTACAGATATTGTTTTTCGATGACCACGCTGCGGATGTGAAATTTTAAATATGCTTGAATTTTTTTAAATATTCTAGAACACAAATATTTTTAAATATTACACAAATATTACAAATATTACAAATATTTAATATTATAACATATTAATATATAATATATAATAAAATAATATAATAATAATAATTATATATAATTATAATAATTATAATTATAATAATATATAATAATAATTATAACAATTATATTATATAATAATAATATATAATAATAATTATAATAATATATAATTATATATAATAATAATAATATAATATATATAATATATAATATTATATTATAATATTTAACATATTTAATATTATTACAAATATTTTTTAAATATTCTACGGAACACAAATTACGGAGCCAACATCACAATCATTTTAATTTATATCGTTCACAAAATATTACATATCAGTAGCTACATATAACTGATATTATTACTTTTATTAGATGTACTTAAGCTACAGTTCACATTAACACTACTTAAAAGCCTTCCCACGTTCTATTAGTCACAAAAATTAAAAATTGTTTACATAATTTTATTAAAATAACACAGAAACTCTAACATTCATTGTCCTTCTGAAATAAGTACATACCATAAACCACAGTGACACAATGAGTTTAAGGTACTTCTTTTTTTACTTTCTCTTGCCTATATAAATATACAGGAAGGAAAGAATTGTTTTTATGTCGATTTTTCGAAATCGAGTTTTTACCGACTACACGTTTTCAGACTCCCTGAACCCAAACAACTTGACTTTAGTGATTGTTCTGCGTGTGCGTGCGTGCGTGCGTGTGTGTGTGTGTGTGTGTATGTGAACAAAATATCTCAAGAACGGAACATTGTACAAAGTTGAAACTTGAAACTTAAGTTAGATTCTGCTACAGGGCCCGACACAAACATTTTCATCAAAATCGGTCAACCGGAAATAGCACCTAGTTTATTCGTGTCATTTTTCACTTTTTTGCAATTTTCTCAAAAATGGTTGCTACGTTTTATTTAAAAATCACCTCATTTACTACAATTTTTATGCTCTACAAGATAGGCTAGGCGACATGACTGCTAAAATTCTTGGAGAGGCTGTTCTCTCATAGAAAAAAATTGTTTTGTTTTTAATATTCCGGCTTTAATATGCATTTTAGCGCAAAAATGTATACAATAAGTTGTAGAGAATTAAAAATCTTACAACTGTTATTTCAAACATTTTTTGTATAACGCTTAGTTTACCGGTAATTAGCGATTTTCTGGTTTTTTTCACGAAAATGAGTAAAAAAATAGATTTATTTTTTTTTAAGATTTCAGCCTTAGTGTGCATTTTACGCCAAAAGTGTATTGTAATTAAATTTATAGGAAATTAAAAGATCTACAACTTTTATTTAGAACATTTTTCTCTACAGAGCCTAGTTTAGCGTGAAAGAATAATTTTTCGTATTTTAAAGCCAAACTGAGGTTGATTTTCATTTTGTGTCTTTCACTCATGATTAAAATTAGGTAATGTTTATTGAGGTTAGTTTTGTTGTTTATTTCTAATGTTTTTTTACTAATGTTAGGTTATATTGTTAATTATTTGCAATGGCAAGAGAAAGTTGTGTGAGTGTTTCACACCAGATTTTTTATTTTATTGTGATTAGTCTAGGGACTATGTGACTAGTCTTGGCGTCACTTGTGTGAGGTAGTCAGTCGCCCCGCGGCAACCCCTCAGGACGATTTACAAAATGTCTCTATTCCATTACCTTTTCAGTCTTCTAAGTGGGTTGTGTGGTAGGTGAGGAGTGGACAGTGACTGACTTGTGTGATTGTATAGTTTGCTCTGAACGTCTGTTTAGTTTCTTTACTTTTCCGTTTACCGTTTCGATGTTAAGGTATCCATTAATTCCACGAAAACCTCAGTGAAATCCTTAAGACTGACAATAGACAGAAGACTGACATGGAATCCACATACCCGACTTAAAAGACAATCTCTTAACGCGCGTTTAAAACTTCTCTACAGTCTTATTTACCATAAATTTCTTATTCTAATAACTCAGAAACTCAACAGTTACAAATTACTTTTTCGTCCTATTTAGACCTCGGTTCAGTTATCAACGGATCAGCCAAAATATCTGACATAAATCGTATTCAAACATTCCAGAACAACACTTTGCGCATCAACACGGGCTTTCCAACACATGTTAGTAAGGTATTTCTTAGAAGTAAGATTGTGATATTTTATAGCTAAAACGTTGCAGCTAGGTTATGTGCACACGACATTGGCAATTACAATAATAAATAATATTATTTAAAATATCACAAAATTTTTATGTAAATTACTGCACGTAAGCTGAAAATAGACTTGCTTAGTATTTCAAACCAAAAGACAAAGCTGTGGGTTTTGGTACGGTGAAACCACCGTTACAGTACCAAAACCCACAGTAGTCGCTAATGACCAAGCTGTCGGTACGACTTGTAAATTAACTAAAAAAAAAGACAAAGCTAAGCGTGTGAAGACCCAAAAGTTGTTTTTATTCGTTGGGTCAGAACATCTAATGCTAAAACATTTTCTTTGTTTTGGTGAATATTTAGTACCATTAAATAAAACAAATAAAAATTCCCTATCCGAATACTTTAGATAAAATTTAAGATAGATACATAGTAATTTTAGATGAAATATCCTTAATTTCAGTCTTGAAATTTAAGTGAGGCTTAAGAATAGTTGAAAAAATAGCGTATATGGTTTTGAATACTTGTAACATGCAGACAGTAAATAAATTCTCCATGTATTTTGGTAGACTAAAGTAAGCATCTACGTATATACAATCTGTTTAATTTACTACTATTTTTAGTTTTCTCAAGTAACAAATTAGTTTCAGAATTTTTTAAAAGTTGTTGGCTGCATTGTCTATAAATTAATAATTAATTTTTCCAAGCTCTATTTTATCCATAAAGTAAACTTCCTATGAATTTACACTGGCGTTACTTTCTGATGATTGTACAACAAAACGTTTTTAAGTTTTAGGCTGTAGGCCTACTGACAATATAATGATAAGTGTCATTCATCGTTACTACCAGCGCCTTTGATAACGGTGACGTGTGGGTTGAAATAAAGTCAAAAATGCAGATTTTTAAAATTCGTTCATTATAAATATAGCGTCGTAAAATACTTCTAGCGTATTTCTTAAACGAACCGAACATGGCCAGAATGTCTCTTGTGAGACAAATTCAAAGCTTTTAAATTTATTTGTGGGAAGAATTAGTTTGAACGAAACAAACACTAGAATTAAAATCTGTTCAAACTAAAACCAAAATTTCTTTTAACTTGATTAAATTCAAATATATAGGCCTATTAGTCAAGTTTAAAGTCTTACTTTCTCTCATTTATTTGTCTCCGTAAGTGGCGTGAGGTTCCCCTCAGAAACTGAATTTTCAAATCTATGCAAATTTCTTAGTAATGACTTTTAATAGCTCGAGAAATGTAAATGAGTAACTTCTTTACAACACTCAAAGTTCTAAGCTTAATTCTCTATTAAAAGCTTTTTAGTAATTCCCAACCCGGCTTTATTGTATGTGGTTGCCACCTCCACTAACTTCTTTCACGAACCAAAATTCCCGTCGAGTTTTTCTTGTCTTTTGTAACAAGTTTCTGTTTTTAAATTTTTTAATACAAATTTAATTCCTTGCTAATTCAATGTGCTCTTTTACATTTTAGTTTTAACTGCATTTTTAGAATTTTTGAATTTTAAATTTACACAAGAAGTATTGTTCAAATGGAATTAGTATAGGTACTTTCTTTCAAGCAAATTCTGCACATTGCATTCTTTTTAACAATTCAAAGATAAAAACTTTAAAATTTTCTTTTAAGTTATGAATTAAATTTGTTTATGTAATTTTAAAGGTACTAGAACATAAAATACGCAGTGATAAAATACTATCACAAGTACAGAAATTGAGGAAGTATTTTCTTTCCGATCAGTTAACCCTGTCATTCGTATCGCTGGAAACAGAGACAATCCGAGTTTCCTAAACGAAGTAACTAGATCACAAGGATCTGAAAATATTAAATTTGAAAGGATATTTATCTTATCATTATACCAAAACATACAGAGAATATTATTGAGCTGGAAAATACTCCACTGACATCTGCTGAAAGATTGTAAGTTATAAGTAACTACGAAAAAGGAACTCAATTAAAAAATAAAAATTAATCGTTTTTAGAATATGACCCTTACAAGGTACTTATTTATTATTCCTTGTACTCATGTAAATACTTATTTAGTGACAACTAATTACAGTAAAAATTTTCTTTAAAAATTGTTGGAAAGTTTAATTGGTTGATTTTAAATTCCGATTGTTGGTTTTTTCAACGTACTATGGTTATATAATGACGTGTACAAGAATTATTATTTTGAAACTTACTAGTTTGAAAGGGGTCAGACAATAATTTTTTTCAATATTGTGTACAATTATTGCTACAGATCAATCACGAGACGTAACGGTACGAAGTCATTGCTCTCATTTATGTTGAATCTGTATGAAATTAATTAAAAGCAATAAATAAAACTGTTAGCTTCACGAATCGCGTTTATTCTTAATATATTAATTACTTCCTATTTCCCGTTGATTTCAAATTAATTCACGTGGATGGATCTTTCTTCTCAAATTTCACTAGTCATTAATATTATTAAGGACATTAATAATAGAATAGAATAGATATTTTATTAAACCATCAGTTTTACGATCCGTGTGTGCCAAAGGCTTGTATGAGGGTTCCGCAATTAATGTGCACACGTTATAAAATAATAATACTACTACATGTCCACAATTATTTGTTGCTAAAATATATATCTGCCCATAACAGACAGGTGGAGTGTCAAATTATTTACACTCAATCTGTTCGTTGCAGGGCTAAAATAAATAGTTCTGTTTCTTGTCACATGGTCAGCCAATTAAATGACTGAATCATTTAAGAACAGAAGAGGTAGAGGTGCAAAAGACACTAATCAGAGTTGTCTCCTCTGAAAGTAATGACGTTCATTATACAGCCAGACCCTGTGGTGAATGAAGTGAAGGTGTCATTTGCAGGGTGGAAAATAATACTTTTCAGAGGGCCCGGCATGCTGATAAGCGTACTTTTCCACTCAGTGAGGAAGGCAATTGTAAACCACCTCACTCCTCGTTTTACTAAGTTAAACCTCTACTGGTTCAAACCAGCCTTTCAGCTGATGACCTAAACAACAAAATATTTATGCAATTTTCTATGCGGAAAGTCAATTAAAATGATCAAAAGTTGTAGCAGTCTTCTCAATTAAATAATATAATATAATAATTTTTGTAATGAAATATTTTGAATGATATATTTTTAATACACAGTATGCTGCTACTTAATTTCCAAAGGTACGTTTCTCCAACGAAAACTTGTGTAGGTGGATAAAAGGCTCTCTTAACACAAAAATAACACAAAATACATTACTAAACAAATATTCATTTGAATTTATCAGCATGTAATTAATTATTAAATTTATAAAAATTCTTGATGCTGATGATGTTCTAATGCAAATATAAATATAAATATGGATATTACTGGTAGTCGAAGAGTAGGCGGAGATTCAAATTAGTACTAATTTGAATCTCATAACTGCTTCTACAGTTCAACCGTCCTTAGTTTGTTCCTACTGTCAACAAACCAAAGCCAGCTACTACAGGGTGCACGCTAGGGTCCACGACTTTTCGTAATCCTATTAAGTTAACTATTTTTTTGAATTATAAGTAATTAAATTACTTAAAACATCAGGCATGACATGATGTAGACCTAACAATTTCATTTATAAAAATACTTTTAAAAGTATATTGTATTTAAATACTTTTGAAAGTATTTTGTTGTTACTTTTTAATCAGCGTGTACACATTTTTATGTTATGCGCATGTTCAGTGACGTCATTGTTTGTTTACAGTAGGAGCAAACTTAGAAAGGCTGGACTTTAGTTGCTATTTGTAATTCATCATTCGAGTATGTAGTTTTTACGTCGATTAATTTATTTAAATAATTTATAATCACCTTATCATATTATAACCATTTAATGTCCACAACACCATGTTTAAAATGACCGAATGTGTTAAATGTTTAAAACGAGTGCTCGAATGTCCTCTCACATGGTACTCGAAGTACCAAACTTACGAAAAACTGTTTAGCTATTACTTTCATGTACCACTGCTAATGAGCAACTGCCCCTGGACACTCCGCTCTACAGACCACATCACCCTTTCTTGCCTGGATTAATCCGTGAATCACATATAGTACGTTTGTTTTAGGAAGAAGCTTGTAAGAGGAGGGCGAGTAGGTAGAGTAGGGATAGTTTCAAAGGGGCAAGTGTTGTCTCCTTCTCACTTAATCATCATTCCCTCTCTTTCTAACCGTATACTATGTTACAACTACGAGGTGCTTCCCCCACCACTGAACAGAACAGCTAAGCGGCACACAGCGTTGAAGGGAAAGCTTCTAGCTAGAACAAATGACCTGTAGTTATACTTCAACGTTCTATTTTTTAGTTTTACATTATGTCTGTACGTTACAATATTCGACGCCCCGCTTTCTTATGCATCAGTCCCATTTAATTTAAACAAAATGTTTCTTTTAAATTTACACAATTAGTAACATATATAAATAATTTTATTAAGATGCTTGAAATAAATTATCCGTTATTGAATAATTAATCTTATAGAAAATAAACACTTTAGAATCAGACCATAATTGCACGTAAAAGTAAAAAAAAATAATACTACCTAATATTAATAATAAAAAAGGAGAGTAAATTGAGTAATCTAAAATAAAATTTAATGAACGAAAATTGCGCCACATTACATTTAGCCTACATTTTGTGAGAAAACTTTTCCATTCGTATACTACGACAATCATCCAATACATCACGCAGATAGGCTACAGTTAAGTATTTATACCTTACTCTAGACAGGAGGCTAAAATGACTACTACACATGACAGAAAGGAATTTTGCTGAATCATAGATAAAAAATTTAGTACTTATCTATTCCATAGTAGAACACACCTATTAAAAAAATTAAATTTTTTCATCTATCTAATTCAGCCGATGCGAACGACAGAGATTTTCTCTATCGTTCGACAAGAAACCAAATGTAGATAGGACACAAGCTTTTCAAAAAAATAATTACGTTTAGTCACATGCAAAACTTTTACTAAACACATACGAATGTGTGTGTTCCAATATAGACACAGCACATCACAATATCACACATTTCTGAAATAAGTTTAAAACTTTCAAATCATTTGTAGGAAGAATTAATTTGAATTAAACAAATACAAGAATTTATATCTTTATTAAAAATCTAGTATAAAACTGTATATAACTGTACATAACTTACTAACGTACGGTATAATTATCATAAATATAGGGTAGGGTGGTACCAATTTGTCTTCTTTGAACTTCATACATGGAAGATGCAGAAGTTGATCTTACGAATAATCAATAAAAGACAACCAAGGTATCCATCGGAGCAGCTTTTTGAAGAATTCAACGTATTTGACATCCGCCAAATATTTACAAGAGAAGCTTTTATTTTCGCGTATAAAAATATAAACTGTTTTTCTACAAGAGCACACTGTTATAATACCAGGAACAATGTCTCTTACTTTTACACAAAGCCTCTAAAACTTTATACCAAAGGTATTTCTGCTATTAAACGCCCAAACTGCTCAATATCCTCCCCTTACAAATTAAAAATATGCCAGACATCATAAGGTACCAAAAAGCAGTAACCATTTGGTTATTGGAAGTAGGGAGAGAAACCATAGAAATAATGGTTACTTCAGGAAATGTAATTTTGTGAGCTCGTCTACCGGGTCCGATAATTAGTTTTCTATTTTTAAATAAATTCTTTTGTCTTGCATATTTTATTGTTTTTTTCATTTTGCATATAATTATTATGTAATAGCATACTTTTTTAATAAAAATGCCGTATAAACTAAAATTAAGTAATTTAAAGTAACTAAAATAAAGTAAAAATAAAGTAGTTTAATTAATATTTAAGTAACTAACATGTAGGCTCGTTATAATTACTAACACACTAATTTTTTTTTTTTTTTGTTTAACGTCCGACTGTTCTGCAATTACTGCTAATGCAGACGGTGAAGGATGAAATGATTTTTTGTAACGTATAAAAATATGCCGTGCCTGAATGGGATTCGAACCCAAGACTGCACGTTACCAACTACGCCAATGCGGCCAGCTAAACACACTAATAGATAACCGTAGTAGTTGCAGTAGTATAATGAACAAAGAAGCATTAAAAAGTAAAAAAGTGAAATCTGTCAAAAACCATACTTTAATTTTTATTTAAAATTAAGTATTCATACAAATCTAGAGGTGCAAACAATGTCACACCCATGCCTACCACAAAACCTCAAAGTAGATTAAAGAGATGCTATGATAAGGATCTAATGTAGAAAATTAACGAGGGTTTGCCACTGGGTGATTTTTGTAGTCAAGGCGAAAACAGCACATTAGAAAATCATCGATCATAAATACTGCTGGTTAGAGTAAATTATAAATTGCAGTTGTTTCTAAATAAAAACAAAAAAATGTTAATCGTCACATCGCCGATCATCATCTAATCCCTCTTTTTATTCCTTTTAATTACTTGATCATTAGATAAAAAGGGTCGTAGAACATTGTGCATGTGATTTACGGTGTGAAAACCCTAGTCAGTAATCAAAGCCAGTACCTGAGGCTTTGCAATTGAAGATCAAACGATTTGGCTAAAGACAATCATGCCGTAAATTTATTAGCATTTTATATAACTTTACAGTACACGTTTTTTAATTCTATTTAAGAAAGTAATTTTATTCCAAAGCCTTCTCTTCTCTTTACGAATGTTTTTTTCAATGATTACGAGATTTGTTTTAAAAAATATGAATAAAACCCGTTTATTTAATATTTTATTAATAGTTGATCTTCTGGAAATACTAAACTATTGTTTTAACTATATCATTAAGATTTTGGAATATAGGCTTCAATTATTATTTAAAGCAACCACCAGCTATTAATATTTGACTTATTTGACACATCTGCTTCCATTTTTAGAAAATCCTTTTCTTTATAAAACTTTTCAAAACATCAATTTGTTTTTGTCCTCGCTGTTTTCGTTCAATAGTACATCGAGCACTGACGTTGAAATAATTGGTTTAGAAAGGAAGAAACGTACCTACGCCCTGTCTTCGGCTTGACGTCGGCGCGGCATTTGACAAACTACGGCACATGTTCTTTACTTATCAAACTACAATATCTTCTCCAGATACTTAATATCGCAACTTGATTCTTTTTTAAAAAAGAGATTATTAATCGTTCCCAAGGGACTGCCCGATTTCATCTTAAAAAATTTTTAAGAACACCTACCAGAATTTATAGCTTCAATTATTTTACATCCTACCTAAATTTAACCCAAACTTATGAATGTTTATAAATATTATGGTACCTATTATTTTTACTTTTTCTTCCTTGTATGACTATGTAGGGAAGGAAAGTATTGTTTTCATATCGATTTATCAAAATCGTGTTTTCACCGGAAATACATCTTTTCAATCCCCCTGAACCCAAAAAAAAAAACATTTTTAGGGATTTGTCTGTGTGTATAAACAATTTGTTCCAACGAATAGGATATAAATAAAAGTAAAAAGTGGGGTTCTTCTACTTTTCAACTTACGCACGCTAATCACTACACCATGGAGGAGAACTGGTTTTTTTTTACTTTTCCTTATATTTTTAAGACACCGCAATTTTTTATTGTTAGAAACCTCCATTATGTGAACCATAAGAAGAAACTGTGCAGAACATTAAGAGATAATTCTCGAAATCTAACCTGGATGTTCATGTTAGCTATTGATTGTACAACCGAGTCACTTAAGCCCCATCCACATTCAGGCATGTTGGGTAAGCATTTATGGATCAAGTGGCTCGCCCAACATATTTGACGGTGTTTGAGTTCTCTACGAACTATATAGATAGATTTGTTAGGTTTGGCGCTCGGCTTGATGGTAAGATCCAACTCGAGCCGCTCGCCTAGTGGGATGTGGTGTGGTCATCCTCTCGACGGGTGAACAACTGTCGAGAGAATGACCTGACAAGGCCTCAGTATATATTGATTTCAGTATTGTACAGCACCTGTTATGTTAATTTATTTAAAAATGTATTTTAATGGTAACAAAAAGCTCTGGAGTAATTCTATAGAAATATATCTGGATCGGCGTCTAAAATTCATTGTAATAAACTCGTTCAAAAAAAAGTTACGCTGAGCTTATGTTAAAAGCAAAGAAGTAGTTTTCGGATTCTGGCGAAAATTTTGTAAAAGAAAAAATTGAAACTCTTCAAACTTTCTTCCAAAAAGAGTTCAAAAATTACAAAAAGTCACAAAACAGAACGGACAGTAGTCATGATGAAGTACGAGCATATGAAATTACCTACCGGTACTACGGAAAATTACCGGTACTACGACTTATTGTTTCTTTTAACTGACCAAGATGTTGCCAGAAAATGTGTAAAATTTTGTGGCTCATTTGTACCAAGTTCTGATAATAAAGACATATAATAAAATTTACTTGTCTCTAAAAGCCATTTCTTAACCCACACGCGTGAAGATTTCCGTCTTTTCTTATCTTGTAAATATGAAGCACTACCACAAATATAGCTACAGCTGATTCAAAATCTCGTATTACACAACTAATATAGGAACAACATGCTCGATGTGCAGTTCACAGCATTTAACATGTTGGGTTAGACGTTAGGCTGACCATTAAGTGAATGCTGTTGAACATTTTGATTGTGGATGGGAGATTTAAGGTAGTCTTAATACTGTACAAAATATTTTTACAAATACATTTATTTTTTGGAATGCCTTTCTTAATAAAGTAACAGAATACAGTTAGATTTATCCACGTCTTACACAAGATTTCCGAAGTAACAAGAAAATTAAACAACTAAACATTAATTACAACAAGAAATTAAAAAGCCTTATTAAAACCGATGTCATTTTATTTTGGTACTTAACTAATTTCGATAGCTAACTAACTTCGACCTTAACTAATTTATCCCCATTGACATGTTGTTATTCATCTTATAAACACAGTCCCTCATAATTGATTCAGAAAATGCCTACTTGATTAGGTATATGTTTCTATAATTACAACACGTAATATACAATAGAGATTGGTTCAGAGAATGGCGAATACAAATAACCCCGAACGAAAACGTATAAGTTACATCTATTTTACCTAGACAAATTGTCAAGGTATTGTGAATATGTATTTACTTTAAAATGTTTGTTTTAAGTATGTTTTATTGTAATTGACTGGTTTTGTACGTCTAGCGTAACTCGTAATTACAAACATTACACACATTTGAAACCTTTGTTACCTATATGCAGAAGTTGTTTCATGTAACACAAAATATTATAGCTGAGTAATTATGCAATTGTACCTGAGTTTTGTTATTACTTCCGCTATTTTACATAGCAATGAGCTTCAGAACGTTCGAACAAATGTTACACTCTCTAACGCAATAACATAAATAAGGGTCTAAATAATATAAAAATAAAAAAGAACTTTAATGTTCACTTCTTCTTGTATCTGTCCTCGGTTGATTTCCGTAATATGAACAAAAATACAATAGTACGCATTTGTTATTAAAATAAAATGGTTTGTTTTTGCGTACCAGAATTATAATATAATATTGAATAGAAATTTAAAGTTACATTGGTTAAAATATTAAGCTATAAATTCTAAAGTTAATGACTAAATGGAATAGAAGCCATTGTCCATTAAAATCCTCTAAAATACTTTTATTACCGAATGCCTTACTTCGGAGAAAAAACTGTGAAATATTACTTACTCTATGAACAAAAATATTTCTCTTCCTTTAGGAAGAAAAAGTTTTAACATCTAACTTTTATTTCTTAATCCAATAAAATTGGAAAGGTTTTCTTTTTATAAAACTATATTAATCAGATTAGATTTTACGAAATGTATGATTACAACAATAAGATAAAATCAATATCAAAATTTTGTTAGAACTTCCGTTTCATCTTTTTGAATTATCTTTTAAAATTAATATTACTTTCGTTCAATCATGGAATAAATTCTTGAAAAAGTAGAAAATTTTGATTGAAAACGTAAATAAAAAATTTTAGAATCTACTCGGTGTAAAGTTTTTAATATCAACTACTTTTCTGTTGGAGCAGAGTGCTTTTATAAATTTACTTGTATCCAATCAAAGTAATAGTTTGTCGCTCACTACCTCTTCTACTAATAATGAAACTCCTCTTACAAAGAACTTAGGTTACAAGAGAAGTCTAGAAAATCCCATTGTTCAACACAGCTATGTTAAGATTGCATTATTGTACCAGGAGTATGTTTACTTGTAAGTCATAAAATGTATGACTAAAATTATGAACTATTTTAATTTTTTACTTAGGAAGGAAAGTATTGTTTTCATGTTGATTTTTCGAAATCGAGTTTTCACCGGATCTACAAATGTTTTCAGACACCCTGAACCCAAAAAAACATGTTTTTTTTGCGATTGGTCTGTGTGTGAGCGAGTGTGTGTGTGTGTGTGTACCCGTGTGTCTATGGGTGTGTGAACAGAACAAGAACGGAACATCGTACGAAATTGAAACTTGAAACTTAAGTTACACTAGAGGACCCGACACGAACATTTTCATCAAAATCGGTCAACCGGAAGTAGTAGTTTATTCGTGTCATTTTTCACTTTTTTACAATTTTTCAAAAACGGCTCCTACGATTTTTTTAAAAATCGCCTCATTTACTATTTTTGTCCTCTACAAGATAGGGTAGGCGCCATATCTGCTGAAATTCTTGGAAAGACTTTTCTCGTAAAAATATGTTTTTTTTTGAGATAGCAACTTTAATATGCACTTTAGCGCAAAAATGTAGAGAATTCAAAATCCCACAACTTTTATTTCAAACATTGTTTTGTATAACGGTTAGTTTATTGGTAATTAGCGATTTTCTGTTTTTTCTCACGAAATCGTGTAAAAATCGATTTTTTAAGATTTCAGCCTTAGTATACATTTTACAACAAAAGTTTATATAATAAAATGTATAGGAAATTAAAATATGTACAACTTTTATTTAGAACATTTTTTCTATAGATTTTTGTTTGTTTTTTGTTTTAACGTCCGACTGTTCTGCAAATTGCTGCTAATGCAGACGGTGAAGGATGAAATGAATTTTTTGTAACGTATGAAAAAATGCCATGCCCGAGTGGGATTCGAACCCAAGACCGCGTGATGAGAGGGGAGCACGTTACCAACATCGCCAACGCGGCCGGCTTTTTTCTATAGAGTCTAGTTTGGCATGAAAGTGTGATTTTCCGTATTTTTAAGCCAAACTGAGGTTGATTTTTATTTTGCGTCTTTGACTCATGATTAAAATAAGGTTATGTTTATAATGTTAGTTTTTTGTTTATTTCTAATGTTTTATTACTTATATTAGGTTATATTGTTCAATATTTGCATTGGCAAGAGAAAGTCATATGAGTGTTTCACACCAGAGTTTTTATTTTATTATAAATCGCATCAACACCTTGGTTATTTGCGACTACATTGGAATAAAGAACGGTGGGTTTGAACTTGTAATGACTTTCCAGACCCTGGCCGAGAGTCTAACCCGAAACCTCCGCTTTGCAGCGTAGCACGCTACCACTGGACCATGTAGGTGGCCATTTTTAAATTTAAAACTTTTAAATAAAAATTTGAAAATTTTATTTTGTCTTTAAATGGTTTTATTTCTTCTACTCTTCACTTATATGATATTCGACAATCATATTGTAACGTTAAATCAAAGTTCTTTCAGGCTATGGTTATAATAAATGTAAATAAACTTATTTTACACTTATAACTATTTATTAAAAAAGTAAATTATAATGAATTGTTACATTTACAATTACTGTTAAATTACAATAAATGACTTAGGCTAAATTGATTATAAAATGTTACTTAAAATTTAACACTTTATCTAAAGGAAAAGATAGCTGTATAGCATAATTAATCGACTTTAACCTACAACCAATTGTATAATGTGTTTCCCTTGCGTAGGCCTGCTTTCCTATACGAACTTGTTTCAATGCATAAACTGGTTAACCCTTTATAGGTCTTTGGTAAGTATACTTGCTACTGGCAATAAGGTCGAGTTTATTTAAGAATAAGCTATACAGTTCAACCTTATTGACATTTTATAGCTTTATAGATGTTCTCTGGTAAGTAGGCTATCCACCCTTTGAAATTAGCGCGCAGCGACCTTATGCTTCGTGAGTTGCAAGAATGTGGTAAGGATTCATATCAGCGTACGCTACTGTAACGAATACGAGTATATTCGATATTGGGGGGCTGCAATAAAATAAATGTAATGTATAATATAGAAAATAATCTTATCGACTGTAATAAAGGGGGTTAAAATATAATATTAAACAATAGAACACTCCGTAGGAAAATGACTAATGAAAATTGTCCCTGTAATATTAACAAAATTAAGAAAAATTATTAGTTTTAATGTACCGTGCTTTAAACACGTAAATTAGTGTATCCTTAAAACAGAATTTTTAATTTGTATTTTAAATTAATGTGTTATTTGTTGTTTGTGTATCTTCGAGTTAGTGTTTAGGCCTTCGTTCTCTAGCTCCTGCAAACTCCTTCTGCATCACCTAACCACTTACCCTGATCCAGACTGGAAGATTAATTTATTCCGTCAACTTACGCCTCCACCAGGACGTCACAGAAACGGGTCAACGTCCAAACCCTGAAATTTCCTACGGAAAATAATAATTTTGGGGGAATCAAATAGTTTTTATTTCCTTTAATGGAAAGCTAGCTCAGACAGGTTCTGAGAGCAATTAGTCTCGACTTGTAAATGCGAGAAAGCACTGATGCTATCAAATCACGAGACCTGATGAACAGGTATCATTAAATTTTGAGAGGGGATCACTTCTAGTGATAACCCCAATTTCTTCTAAATTCTTATTTTCTATCCCACTGTAAGACTCTGACGACAACATATTACCTAAGTTGTACTAAGTCTATAGTCGAATATAGTTAACCCAGTGGAGGGTCTATACCGAACGTCTTAACAAAAAATACAAATTCTCCAGTGATTTAGATGAGAGTATTTACCATTGAGGGTGGATAAAATGGTAAAAGTCTTCAGGATTAATCAATCTGAATAACCTTAAGTTTAAAGGTTAACTTAGATCATAAGGTGAATTTTAGAATAAAGAAATATGAGGCTTGTTTGGTTTAACAATCGTATTTAATTTTTAAAAAATTTCTCTTCTTAAACTATATAAAAGCTACCACAAAATATTATTTTACATTTTTAACAAAATTAAAGAAAGTCTGGTTTAAATATTGGGCTACACTTAATACAAAAAAGAACGTTAAATTATTATCCAATAAACTAAAAAGGTAAAGACATCACGTTAAAATATTAATGGGGGATTTTAATGGACAAATAGGAAAAGAAAAATGTTACAGGAACATAGTCGGGAAGTTCCCGGCACACTTACGAACAAATGCCAACGGGAAAAGATTAATAAACATTTGCAAAAATTTCAATCTAAAACTCATGTCTACAAACTTCACACGGAAGCCCAACAAACTCAAAACGTGGAGACTGCCGGGTAATCGGAAGGGAGAATTCCAACTGGACCACGTAGCAATCTCCAAAATATCCTCCAAAGAAATATTAAACGTAAGGGTCCTAAGAGGTCAGGATTTAGATTCTGACCATTACCTCTCAAAAATCAAGATTAAAATAATAC
The DNA here is from genome assembly GCA_035578175.1 of Catonia carolina. NCBI lineage: Eukaryota > Metazoa > Arthropoda > Insecta > Hemiptera > Achilidae > Catonia > Catonia carolina. The sequence continues at coordinate 187,105,086 of JAQMRL010000001.1, forward strand.
CCAAAAGAACAAAGAAAAATTTTAAAACCAACGTTACCAAAACACAAGTGGATAGGGAGATACTGAAAACAGAACATAAAACTTCAAACTATCAAAAAGAAATGAGAGATCACCAACCTGAGAGCTTGGAGGAAATCAGAACCAACATGCTCAATGTTGCGGAAAGAATCGCTCCTCAAAAGTTCGCGAAAAGACAATGGTGGAATAATAAATGCGCTGAAGCCCACGAAGAGCAAAATAGGAAGTATCACTCATGGAAAGCCACCCAAAAGGAGTCCGACTACAACGAATACAAAGAACAGAGAAGAACAACCGCTAAAATAATAAGAAAAGAAAAAAGAAAGCAACTACAAGAGATGCTGGACTCCATCGAGAAAGACTTCAAGAAGAACAACACCTCAGATTACTACCGTAACATCAAAACGTACAAGAACAAATACCAACCACCAAGCCTCTGCCTCAAAAGAACGGACAACTCACTCGCCATTAGCAAGTCCGAAAATTGCTCCATAATAGCAGAGTACTTCAAAGAACTTCTAAATTGTCCAAAACCCCAGAACCCCATACAGACCAAACCCAGCAACAACCCCTTCCCACCCAGCTCCCCGCCAACAAAAGCAGAAATCCAAACCGCAATAAATGAATTAAAAATAAGAAGACCAGAGACCAAAACGGCCTATTTGCAGAACTATGGAAAATCGCCCCAGATCAAACAATAAACCAGCTCCACCAAATCTTCACCGATGTGTGGGAAAACGAAGAGTTCCCGGAACCAAGTTGGACAGAAGCGATTATTCACCCCATCCATAAGAAAGGGGATAAATCTGATATCAATAACTACAGAGGAATCTCCATCTCGATATCACATACAAAATCTTCTCAAAATTACTCCTCCAAAAATTAGAACCCCAAGTCGACTACCAAATAGGAGACTACCAAGCGGGATTCAGGAAAGGTCGATGCGGATCGGAAAAGATCCTTAACTTAAAAATGTTGTGCAGAAAAGCAGCACTAAGAACGGACAATAACTACTACATAAGCTTCATAGACTTTGCTAAAGCGTATGATTCAATAGACAGAGAAGTACTCGATAAAATCTTGCAAGAGATGGGGGTAGACAACAAGACAAGAAACTTAATAAAATTGACTCTAACAGACACTATATCCAGAGCGCGCTTCATGAGCGAACTATCAGAACCATTCGAAATAAAAACCGGACTCAGACAAGGCGACGGGCTCTCCCCAATTCTCTTTAACTGCGTACTAAATAAAGTAATTACAGAATGGCGGACCAAATGCCAAGAATATAACAAAGAAAACAAAATCAAAGAAGCCCCCTTCAGAAACAAAAAGAAAGAGAAAATAAAACTGGATGTACTAGCCTTTGCAGACGACTTAGCTCTGGTAGCTTGGTCAGAGCAACAGGCAATCTACCAAATTAACACCCTCAAAGAAATCGCCACCCAAACAGGACTAAACATCTCCTTCGATAAGTCCGTATACATGTCAGATAACAAAAGTAAAACATCCGCCCTCAAAACCCAACACGGAATGCTCAAAAGAGTCAACCACTTCAAATACTTAGGAGAAATTATACATCAAAACGGAAACGACGTACTTACATTGCAAAACAGAATAGCAAAACTAGAAGTGGCCTAAGTACAAACAAGGAACTTTTACAACAAGAAATGGAAATCTAGAAACGCCAAACTTAGACATCTAAACACAGTCGTTCTACCACAAGTCTTATACGCAGCCGAAACCCTAACATTTCATAGGAAAGGATTATTAACAAAACTAAATAAAATACACAGGAGATTCGCCCAGACAATCCTAGGAACAGTTTTCGACCCAGAAACCAAGATCCACAAGAAGAGAACGAACGAACACATAATTAATTTCCCAGGCGAAACTCTAACAACTAAGCTCATAAAACGTCGACTACAATATTACGGTCACATGATGAGATTCCAAAACAAAAATAACGAAACGTACAAAATGATCACATATCAAGAAAGTTTTAAAACCAAAGATAGATGGATCAAAGAAATCGAAGCAAACCTAAACACCATAAACGCTTCACGTAACGATGTAATAGATGGAACTCCTTTTAGAAGGAAAATAAAAGATTTTGGGAATTTCCCGACTGCAGAAACAAGGCAGAGGACATGGACGCAGGAACAAAGGGAGAAGGTTAGCGAGAGGATGAAGGCGTACCATGCGAACAAGCGACAGCTTAAGAAATAATTTTACATAACCAGTGCGTTCTTTATATAGGACAATACAATAAAAAAAAAAAAAAAGCTAAAAAGTGGGTGCTTTTTGGAGGGCCTGGCATGCTGATAAGCATAAACTTTCAACTAAGTGAGAAAGGCAATAGTCAACCACCTCACTCCTCGTGTTTACTTAGTAAAACCTCTAGACGTTCAAACCAGCCTTTCGGCTGTTGACCTAAACAACAACAACGAATAAAAATACAATGTTATTGTTTTTATTTTATGTATTGAAACCGTTAAAACTAAGGTTCATACTCATCCATTTTTAGTAACTGATAGGAAACTACTTTGTCTTTGACCCAACAGATATATGACATAAGTTACCTTGTCAGAAATTCTGCAGTGAAGCGTTTACCTTAACTAAATTAATTGGTTATCGCTCTGAAACTATAATAAGTCATTTACTTTGCGTACTGACGTAAGTTTGGTATCTTTTAATACTAAAAAAGTATCCTTAGGGTATGATGTTTTCCATATTGTACGAGTGGCTAAAATACAAACATATGAATAAAAATTTTGAATTTATTTTGAAATTTTTTTTTGTACCCCGAATTTTTTACGTACTATTCTACAATAACAATAGCAAATACAATAACAAAAAATGACAACAGTAGAATTAATTAATAGAAAGAAAATTCTCTTTGGGTATAAAGTCATTCTTATGAACTAAAACTGAAGAAAACTATTTAACTAGAATAATAATTGTTCCTATGTTTAGATGATAATAATTCTTTATGTTTTAGAAGAATGTTTTGAAAATTAGTGCAGTTTTATATACACAGTTAAATACCTGTATGTCTTCATCAGCAAATTTAAGAGTTTTTGACATTTGAAAAAAAAATTTCTTATTGAGTGAATTGTTTAATTTATTACAAAATGTTCCAATTTATTCATTAAGCCAGTTTCTAAATATTTGAGTTTTATGCTGTAACTGATAGTACTAGGAATCTAGATCGTTAAGATTCTACCGTAGTGGAATAAAGAAAGGATTGCGGAAAATATGCATCAATTCACTCCACAATATAAACCTTTGAAAAATCGTCGTATGAAAAATTTAATAAAATGATTTAATAATCTGTCGGTTTTTTTGTATATTTATGTAAATTACCCAATTAAAAATGGAACAAAGTGTTTTGAAAAGTAAGGTCAAGACTTAACTCTCAATACTTAACGAAAGTTTTACATTTAAAATTTCTGGATTTTGGAAGACGATGTGAAAAAGGAGAAGGGAGTGACAAGCGGGAAACGTCAGCACTAGCCTATCTGTTAGATACAGTGATTTATAAATTCTCAGCTTAGCTACTGCTAACCTCAGGTCACACTGGAAATTAAACAATGGTAGATAAAAGATATCCCTGCCTAATATTTGATACTTCCACACAAAGGTCTTACAGTATCTCATTAAAAATATTTTTTTCTTTTTTAATATATTTTATTCAAAATAACGTGCGTTCGGAAAGTCGCTGTGCACTGGAATTGTGACTATGGATTTATGAAAATATGTATAAAGAAATGACTAAGCATTTTGGAAAAAAATTTATTCAATACCTTAATTACATTGTTAAACCGTGATTACATTGTTTGTAGAAGGTGTTCGAAATGACCTCCATTGGCATCAATACAGCATTGCACTCGTTTCATTTTGTTTGCAAACACCTTTCGCAACTGAAGAACAGTGATTCCTTGAATGTATGCCGTTATTGCGGCTTTAAGTTCGTCAATCGTGTGTGGTCTGTTCCGATACACAGTTTGTTTCGCCGCACCCCATAAAAAGAAATCGGGGGGAGTCAGATCAGGAGATCTTGCAGGCCACAAATTCTTTGAAATTATTCGTTCACCAAACACGTTGCGCAGGAAAGCCATTGAGATGTTAGATGTATGTGCTGTTGCCCCGTCTTGTTGGAACCAACCATTATTCATTTCCACTTGTGTTATTTGATGCGTAAAGTTCTCTAAAATATCAGAACAATAACGTTCACTATTGATTGTGTTTGCAAAAAAAATTGGTCCAACAATACGTGCTCTACTCACAGCAACCCAGACTCCAATTTTTGCTTCGTGTAAGGACTGTTCATGTAAAGCGCAAGGGTTAGTTGTCGACCATACTCGAGTATTTTGTGAACTTATATACCCTCCCAAGTGAAACCACGCTTCATCTGTATAAAACGTTACGTCAAGGATGTCTTCGGAATTTTGGTTGATGAAACGTTGAAACCAATGACAATAATTTAGTCTCTTGTCATTATCTGAAGGTTTCAGCTCTTGAACACACCTCACTTTGTATGGGAATAGTTTAAGTTCTTGTCTGACAGCTTTATGTGCGGTAGCAAGTCCGATATTATGCTGTTGTGCTAACTTACGCATTGATTTTTTTGGACTTTGTGCCATAGAATCAGAAATATCCAGCAGCTTTTGTTCGTCTAGCTTAGGGGGCCTACCACTACGTTCAGCGTCCTCAACAGAGCCAGTTGCCCGAAATTTTTCTATCAGTGTTCGTACTGCATTACGGTGAGGAATAATTGAATCTGGAAACTTTTCAGAAAATTTGCGCTTCACTAAATCACTGTACTTGTCACCTTCGCGAAATACGTATTCAACGAGGAAAATGCGCTCCTCTACTGAAAGAACCATCGCGTCCAACAACAAAAAACGTGCAACAGAACTGCAATAAATGAAACATATACAACTTCAACTCAATGACTGACAGGCCTCGACGTGTTCGGCAACAATTGAACAGCACAGAGCTACCAACCTAGCCATGAAATTATTCCCTGTCATGTCACTTGGTGCACAGCGACTTTCCGAACGCACGGTATAATCGTATAACCTGGAACTTATAATCAAAAATCACATTGTATCACAGTATGTGTATTAAAAATACGTCTATTTCGAACAATGAATTGTATCAACAAAATATTTTTTAAATAAACTTTGTTTTGTACTCCGAATGGATACTACAATACTTATTACTAAAAAACATTTAAAATCATTCTCTAAATTGGGAACACTACGTCTAAGATATCAATTTCAGTAGTTTATTATAGCTTAACGAACCTGCATGAACCTGCAGAGACTGCAGATGAAGGCGGAACATAGTAACCTAGATCACAGCACAGAGCCAATTCGTTAATCGTATCCTGCGTTGTCACGTTGTGGTCCCGCTGTGGATGACAGCCTAACAAAAGCCAGCTGAAGTTCAGTGGAACAGGGTGTGACTTAGCAAAGGGGCAACCTCACACCCAACCTTGGCTGTTATTGGCTAGATCTCATCTGCAGTCTTTATTTCGTTGGGGTATACCCCAACGAATAAATAAATGATTTATAAATCATTTATTTATATTTCCCTTCTTCTGAGGAATGAAATAAATTTTTTTCAAAACATCCGGTAATTCTTCCTTGCGTAAAATACCGTTATGTAAAATTTATAAGTAATTAATTGACTTATGAACGCTGAACCAGCTCGAGAATATTTCAAATAAGCTTTGTCAATCCTTGATAGCTTTACTAAATATCGGGTTTAACCCAAGTGTGTGTACGATGCAATCTGTTCAATTTAAGAACAATAAGCGACTCCATGACCCAATGAGATGAGGATGATACGTATGACGCGAAAATGAGGTTTAGTCTTGTACATCTCAGGCCGACCATTCCTGAGAGAGTATTAAGTATTGAGCACTGAGATGGTTAACTAAACCACAACCATCAAAGTACACCTGTAACCACTGTCTAGTATTCAAATCCATACAAAAGCACCTTTACTAGGATTTAAACCGCGGAACCACTGAAAAGTAGCTGTTAAACAGCTTATTCGAGGCGACTACTTTACTACTATACCAACTCGGTGAATTGATCACCAAACATTACGTTACTATTATGCTGGCGCAGTAATTGTAACAGTCGTTTATTGGTGAGTAAAATGAATTCGTTATCTGTTGACGCTGTATTTATTTTATTTTTAGGTAGACTAGAAAATTTGTTTTCTTTTTAATTGGATATAATTATCTTTTTTTTTTATAAAGTCGATTCACGAATAGCAATTTTGCCATTCAATTTTTTTAATTTTTACTTATGAATATACAGGAAGGAAATTATTGTTTTCATGTCGATTTTTATAAATCGAGTTTTCACCGGATATACACGGTTTCAGACCCCCACACACAACACAAAAAACATGTTTTTAGCGATTGGTCTGTGTGTATGTGTGAATAAAACAACTCAAAAACGGAACATCGTACAAACTTGAAATATAAAACTTCAAACTTAAGTTCGATACTGCTATCGGACCCGACATGAACATTAACATCAAAATCAGTCAACCAGAAGTAGTAGTTTATTCGTGTCATTTTTCACTTTTTTGCGATTTTCTCAAGAACATTTCCTACAATTTTTTTAAAAAATTGCCTCATTTACTATATTTTTTATACTTTACAAGACAGCGTAGGCGCCCTGCCTGCTTAAAATCTTGGGGAAGCTGTTCTCTCGTAGAAAAAAAAGGTTTTTTTTAATAAGATTTCGGCCTTAATATGCTTTTTATGGCAAAAAAGTATAATAAAAGTTGTAGACAATTTAAAAACCTACAACTTTTATTTCTAAAATTCTATGTATAACGCTTAGCTTAGCGGTAACTAGTGATTTTCTGGTTTTTTCATGAAAATTTGTAAAAAAATGAATTTTGAAAGACTTCGGCCTTAGTATGCATTGTTCGACAAAAATGTATATAATAAAATTTATAGAGAGTTAAAAGATCTACAACTTTTAGTTTAAGAATTTTTCCCTATAGAGTCTAGTTTAGCGTGAACGAGTGATTTTCCGTATAGCCAAACTAAGGTTGATTTTCATTTTGCATCATAATAAGGTTATATTTTTTTGAGGTTATTTTTTTGTTTATTTCTAATGTATTATTACTAATTTTAGGTTGCATTGTCAAGAGAATGTCGTGTGAGTGTTCACACCAGATTTCTTTTTCTTTGGTCACATCTAAAGCACGATTAATTAATAACTATTTTGTGTTTACAAAATTTTAATTGATGTCATAATATCGGGTTTAGCCCATAACAGGCAGGTGGAGTGTTAAATGTTTTGACACTTGACCACTAGTTCTAGGGCTACAAAAAATAGTTTTCTTTCTTATCACATGATCAGCCTATATAACAAGCATTAAAGAACAGAATAGGTAGAGGCGTAAAAGATACTAGTCAGAGTTATCTCCTCTGAGTAATGAATTTCATTATATAGCCAGACCCTGTGGTGAATGAAGTAAAGGTTTGTGGGGTGGAATGTAGATGCTTTACAGAGGGCCTGGCATGCTAATAAGCATAACTTTTCCATTCAGCGAAGAAAGCAATTGTTAACCACTCATTCCTAGTTTCACTTAGTAAAGCCTCAAAAGGTTCAAACCAGCCTTTCGGCTGATGACCTGAACAACACAATATTCGGTTAGACTTACGCTCAATACGAAATAATTATAATTGTCGAAATCACAATTTGTAAGAACGGTATTTACGAAAATTAAGCCAATACATAGTAGTAAAGCCAAAATTTAAATATTGGATGACGCATGTTACACTGTTACGTGTTGTCTATCAACCGTGCTTATTGTGAAAAATTTTGAACATTTAGGGAAGAGAAAACTTATTATTCTTCAGACATTTTAAGTTCTAAAAGTTTTATTAAAATACCACGTACAGCTAATTATCAAATAAAATATGCTGAAGTTTTCCCACGAAAATTGGATAACAATACTGCTACAGGAAAGAAAGCTTCGAATAATAAATAAACTATTAAATTGACTACAAAGATAAATAAATAAAACTTATAAAATTCTAATACTATTTGATAAAATCTGACAGAATGAGAAAATTAAAAAGTGCTATTTTACTGAACCAATGTGCTTATTTATTTTATTTTTTTAAAGTTTATTTTAATTTTAACAGTATTCCCCCACACGTTTCCCTTGCTATTCACTTTGCTGCGAGTAAAGAAATCGAATTATTCGTTTTTTTTCCTTTTTTGTAAGTTAACAAATAATATAAAATAATTTATCCTTTCAGTCGCCTTTATTTCAAAACCACATTTGAATGCTTTCTTTTTGAAATATTAGCTTACAAAGCTTTAGAAAAACCATCAAACGACTTTTATTAATCAAAATCGCTACACGCGTATAAATACTATATTATTTCTGTTAAGTTACTGTTATGGATTGTAACAGGTAATCCTCTTAATTAACACAGGTATTCTGACCTACTTTTATCGACGAATTAAACTTTTACAAGTAGCTATGACTTGCACTCTGTCATTTGCTTTGCTTACTATATTTTCATTGCTTTGCGGGTTTGTGCATGCACGTATGAAATTATTCTTTGTGTAACGTAATGCACGTTATCGTTGATTCAATGTTTTTTCCTCTGCCGTTTTTCCGAGCTTGTTAGAGAGGAATTTTATAATATAACGAATAATGCTTTTGTAAGGAATTGGAATTGAAACTGTGAACATGCTCCAGTTTTAAGAATTCGAAGCCGTCGGTTTTCATCGGTATTTCAGTAATGTAACGCATCTGATTTACTTTCCGTTTATTTGAATGAATGTAAACTTAATTGCAATATTCTTATATTTTCCGAAATTTTCGTTCGCTTTCGTGTAAATTGATTACTATTGACAGTTAATTTAGTTCGATCAGACGGACCCTACAGTGGTTTAGACGTATAAGTAATGACTGTAAGTTTGCTAAGGGGTTGTCGGCATGTGGTGGTGTTTCGATTCGAATCTTTGCCCACAAACGAGTGAAATGTATGTTTGTGTTCGAATGGAAGGGGGAAAGAGACCTTCTATTTTCAAATTTAACTGAATTCCAGCAGACAAAGCTAAGCTAGCTTTGAAAGCTAAAGGATTCGTTGGTAAAACAGGAGGGGTTAAGGAGAATCGGGGATAGGTGGAGGAGCAATAATAGAGGTTTACGAAAGGGATGGAGGCGGTTATAACTTTGAAACGAGGGCGTTTCTGTTGCTTCAGTTTTAATTAACGTAAGGGTGGCGGCATACCGTCGTTCAGTCATGTCACACTTCTGGATTTCATTACAGAAGTCGGAAGTTGATACCGACCGTGAATATCCCGCTCCCCGCACTTTACAATACATCGGTATTACTGTTATGTTTGTTGAATTCACTTTTGTATTATCAAAATTTTGTGATTTCAAATTGTACTGTGGAATCTCTGTTTAATTTCCACCGCAAACAATTCAGTTAAAACAACAACTTTGTGAATTCGCTTTTTTACCGCTGCACTATTGGTAACAACTAGTACTAAAATGAATTAACGGACTTTCCAAAATTCCATCCCTCTTGTATACATTATTACTGCATACAACCGAATTTTTGTTTTAATAAAAATTTAAAAAATCTAGTGTGAATCACTCACACAATTTTATTTTGCCAATGCAAATAATTAACAATATAACCTAGCATTGGTAAAAAGACATTAGAAATAAACAACAAAACGAACATCAAAAACATAACCTAATTTTAATCATGAGTGAAAGACGCCAAATAAAAATCAACCTAAGTTTGGCTTAAAAATACGGAAAATCACTCTTTCACGCAGAACTAGGCTCTGTAGAGAAAAATGCTCTAAATAAAAGTTGTAGATCTTTTAATTTTCTATAAATTTAATTTTATACATTTTTGTCGTAAAATGCATGTTAAGGCTGATTTTAAAAAATCGATTTTCTTACACGTTTTCGTGAGAAAAAAACAAAAAAATCGCTAATTACCGCTAAACTAAGCGTTATACAAAACACTATTTGATATAAAAGTTATACGATTTGAAATTCTCTACAACTTTCATTACATACATATTTGCGCTAAAATGCATATTAAAGCCGCAATCTTTAAAAAACAATTTTATTACGAGAAAACAGCCTTTTCAAGAATTTCAGCAGACATGGCGCCTACCCTATCGTGTAGAGCATAAAAAATGTAGTATATAAGGCGATTTAAAAAGAATCGAAGGAGCCGTTTTTGAGAAAATCGCAGAGAAGCGAAAAATGACACAAATAAACTACTGCTTCCGGTTAACCGATTTTGATGACAATGTTCGTGTCGGGTCCAGTAGTAGTATCTAACTTAAGTTCCAAGTTTCAACTTAGTACAATGTTCCGTTCTTGAGATATTTCGTCACACACACACACACACACACACACACACACACACACACACACACACACACACACACACACACACACTAATCGCTAAAAACATGTTTTTGGGTTTAGGGGTTCTGAAAACGTGTAGATCCGGTGAAAACTCGATTTCGAAAAATCGACATGAAATCAATACTTTCCTACTGGGTTGACGAGGATTTCCTACTGGGTTGACTTTCCTACTGGGTCCTACTGGAATGGGTTGAAGAGAAAAACACTTTATTAAGTATATTTTTTTAAATTTAATATTCATATATGCAAAAGAGAGTAAAAATAATGAAGTTTTTCAACGATCATTATATTATGTTCTATTTTTGTCCTACGCGGTTTAATTTACTTACTGCCGTTTAATGATGACACTATCTACTTCGAAGTGTCAATGAATAAATTTAAAACAGTTTCAACAACCGCACCCATTTTTCCAAAAAATGGCAAATTTTTAGTATAATTTGGCTATTTATGTATTAAATTTCATTTTTATCGACCATCTTCAAAGAAACGAATTGTCCCATCTAGTGACTAGTTGAGATGTCATATTTTCACTTCTTAAGAGGGGTTCCTCCCACTAATTCGGTGATGACATCATCTAACACACATTTTCATCAACCAGTAGTTAATAACTTTGCTGTTATATGAGATGTATATAGTCTGTTTATAAAAGAGTAACAAAGACGAAATTTAGTGCATTTCGGATGTTAGGTTTCACATTACATTATTTTCCCAAATAAATAAATTTAAATATTAACTAAAAGTAAAAAATTCGTTTCTGTTGTTCTTTTACAGCATATTTTTCATTAAAATAAAATTTATTTTTGTAAGGTATGTTATGTTTTACTGAAATTTCCAAAATTAACAATTTTTATAAAACTGACCAAGATAGAAAAAACTTTATCTTGCTAATGAAACTGCTGTTCTAATAAAACAATGTAGAAATTTCTTACGCCCACGCATTAGTCTTTCATAAAATTTACACTAGATATCAATAGAAACTGCTTCACTTCAATAACCTAATGATACGTAATTTATATTACCATCCCTTAAAAGGCAACTTGGTCTTAAGTGAATTAGAAACATTATAAAAAAATAAATTCCTTAGTACTGTTATAAATAAATCATTTTATGTTATGTTTCCAGACGGAGTTTTAATGTTTAGTGGTGACCTCCTCTGAATCATAAATTGTACTCACAACGCCATCAAGTTCATTTATTGTTAGCGAATATTAAAAGTTATGGATTCATAAGTAAAATTAAAAACAATGATGTTTTATTGAGATAAAATCTATTTTCACAACAAAAATATTTTATGCGTTATAAAATCCAACAAACAACAGTCAATCTACGTAAACAAATATTAACCTAACCGACTTTAAGTAATTAGAATGATTCAACAAAGATCATGGAGTACAAGAAAACAAAAACATTCGTCTCTTTTCTTTCATTGATATGGTTGAAGGCGATTCTCTAACATTTATAACTCTACCCAATACACGAAAATTTAAAAGAAGTATTTCATAAAGGCGTAAATAATATTTTATTTCAAGTGGCATACAACCGTAGTCCTTGTCTACGACTCAAATGATAAATAAAAAATTATTGTGATTTTCTGTAGGTAGCACCAACAAGAATCAAATCTGCCGTAGAAAAATAGCGCCGGTAACAACAGAGGAGTAAAAACAATTGTTCCTATCGCAGTAACGTGAAACCATTTTGCTCTAAAGTGTGAGAGTATGGCTGAAAAAGAGAGAGACAGCGTATGTAATGCACAAAGAAACACAGATTGGGTGAGCTCGGAAGATAGGCTCGATGGTCTAGGATGATTGCTTTCAAACTCATCGTAGGGAATGAAAAGAAGTCCGCTCGTGAAAGCACAAAGATTTCGATATATATATATATGTATACGTATATAGAAGATTCAAGTTGCAACAGTTATTCGATTTGAAACGATTCTTGACAAAATACAAAAAACCAATCGAATCTGGTATTCGAATGGCGAAACGCTGATCGATTAAAGATTTCATTGTAAATTCAATTGTACTAGTTATTACTATTATTTGCGAAATTGTTTTAAAATTGAATTTGAATTCAGAGAAACATTTCAAATTTACTCCATCTAATTTGTAAACAGATTTTATTCTTACGTGAAATTCCTTCTTGTCTTGTAGAACCTGAATTTAAATACCAAGTATTAAAATTCAGTGCACAGTAGAACTTTCTTGTTGAACTTTAAAAAGTTTAATGCCACTTCAATTGTGTCTCCAATGTATTTGATACATGAATCTTTTAAGTTATTGTTTCTTAAAGCCAACAGTACGAAAACATAATACATTTATATGTTCGAGATGCGTAAGATGGTTATAATTTACACCTGTTCAAGTTTTCTATTTGTTTTTCGTTATTCCAATAGAATCTCTTTTGTACCTTACTTGTAACAAACTTTATTGTCTGTACCCCTAAAGAGTCGCTTCGACTGTTATTATTATTATTATTATTATTATTATTACTATTATGATCGTCGTCGTCGTCGTCTTCGCCAATGCAAAAAATATTTTGGGAATTCTTAGCAAATCTGTATTGTAATCGCTTTCAAACGACACCAAAATCATTAAAATGGGGCCGGTAGAACTCCAGAATTAGCTATCACAACAAAACATTTTACCATTTTATATAATTAGTAGTAGATATATGCCTAAAGTATAAACAATTTGTATAAATAATTTAAAAATAATTTATAAATAATTTAAAGTAATAATAATTTAGTATAAATAATTTATAATAAATTATTGTACATGCATTTATTATCTATGTATGTAAAATTTTAATTTAAAATCCAAGTTCATTTATTTAATTTTCATTACATTTGTGATGATTCTTCCACAGACTTCCTGAAATTTATGAATTTTAATCTAAACTATTTATTATTTAGGTCGTTAACACCAGGTTGCCATAAAGTACTAAAACAAATTTGTAAAATTTTAAAACTTGAATACATTCATTTAAACGATCAAATTAAGTTTTATTCTAAAATAAAAAATTGTGTAGAATTATTATTGCTACGTTAATACCAGATTCGTTTAATAAGATTAAATATATTTTCTTAAAACACCCTAAAATACTTAATTCGTTTCTTGTAATTGTAAAAGATTGAATGAAAAATATATGAGTGATTTGTTTTTTTAGTACTGTGTTTGATGTGTTCCAGCTAGTTTAACTCCTCAATTCGAACAAAGTAGCAAATTTCTTTTTATGTTCCGAGATTTATCGGCACCGTTAAATTCCACTGCAATTTAATTTCTTCCTGTGACACAAATAATTATATTTAAGTGATTTGTATTGGAAACTCAATTGATTATCCGCTATGATAAAGCCCAATTTGATTATTACAGACACGAAAAACATAAAATCTGTATACGATAAGAAAAAAATACAGAAGCATGGCCATAGTAAAGTCCGATAATTTGGTCCACCTTATAAACGTGACACGTCAGCCAGTCCGAAAATTAATATACAAAATATCCAGAATATATATATAAATATACGAGGGCGGGGTGAACAGTTTTCGGCCTGATAAAGAAAAACAGCTTTTATCGGTTTTTTCGCTTTACTCATCAACATAATCTCCATTAAGATAAATACACTTTTCATGATGGTGCTCTAATTTAGTGATACAATTTTTATAGTCCGATATGTCAAGTCCCTCAAAATATCTAATATAAAAATCTAATGTAAATATCTAATATAAAATCCCTCAAAAAGTAATCCTAATATAAATCCTAATAAAAAATATAAATCCTAATGTAAATCCTAATATAAAGTCCCTCAAAATATCTAATATAAAATCGTAGCTCCCAAACCTGGTCCAATCCAACGATCCAGCGATTGTTTGCTTGTTTGATTATTTCGACGTTGTTTACTTTCAGAAGTGTAGTGGTGAATCCAAGGTTCATCCACATTTATAAATCGACGCAAAAATTCGGCGGGGTTTCGCTTGTAAAAGGCTAAATCTTTGATTGAAACAGTTTTCCGGGTGAATTTTTGATCGACCATTAGCAAACGCGGCACCCACCTCGTACAGACCTTCCTTTTGCTCGAATTTTCATGTAAAATATTGCGTACACGTTCAGTTGATATCCTAGTAGCCTCAGCTATTTCCCTTAATACTTTTAATCTGCGGTCCTCCAACACAATTTTATGAATTTTTTCAATCCTTTCGGGCGTTTGACCTCAACGAGTTATCCTGAACGTGGATCATCAGAAGTGCTCGTGCGACCTTTCTTAAATTCAGGAACCCACTGTTTAACCTTGAGTATGTTGAAGAGTCTTTTAGTGAGAAATCCAGCTCTTCTTTAATTTTTAATAGTGTTAGGCCTTTTAAATAGAAGTATTTGATGACCCCTCGCTTTTCTGATTTTTCCATTTTCACGAAAGCGTCATGTTCAATCGGCTTTCAAGTGTACACTAATAGAGCAATCGACCTAAAAATTTATATACAAGCTAGTGAGATATAATACTATAGAATACAAGCCAAAAATTAGACCTACTAGCGCCATCTCTAGGTCAGGCCGGAAACTTTTCACCCCACCTTATAAATAAAACATTGTAACATATAAACCACCGTTCAATGTTTTTTTTGTTTTTTATTTTATTATAGATAAAATTTAAGAAAAACAACCAGAAATGGTCAAAGAAAAGTAAAAACACTTACCAATTGAGAAGTATTTTCATGGCTTTACCACATCGTAGGCTCGTTACATTCCTTTAATTGTCATAAAAAAAGAGGAAGGCAGTATCACTAAAAAAAAATGTGTAAATTTGAATATTGTGACAAACTGACATTGTGGTAAAGCCACGAAAGTACTTATCGACTGGAAAGTGCTCTTACTTTTCTTTGACCATTTTTAGTGGGTTTATAATTTTATTTATAATAAAATAAAAAATTAAATATACTCTAATATGTTTTCGACAAGAAAGGATTAAAAATACTCGTAGATTGACTGATGTGCGAATAATTTTTTTAAATTAAAAATTTGATCTGGTAAAATATTCCTAGCAAAAGCTAAGTATTACTTTATTAATTATTTAAAATAGTATCGCCTAAGTGGTCCAGTGGGTAAAGTGCTAGGTTGCGAAGTGGAAGTTCCCAGTTTCGTTTCCCGGCTAGGGTCTGAAAATTATGTGTTACACCTTACAACCTACACCGGTCCTTAAACCAGAAAAGTTGCTATGACAAAGCTGTTGATGCGATTTAAAAATAAACAAACAGGTACTTTTAGGAATATGAAAGATAAACAAAATAATATACATCCTAATTAGGTATTAATATTACACTCATATAATGTGCCTCGAAAAACCAAAGATGTACCTGTAAATACATCTTGCATAAAATTTGCATTTCCATGCCTGGCTTTTGAAGATTGGTTAAAAAATATTTGTTTTATGAAATAAGATTTTAATATCCATTCCATTATGTTTATCGGATTACTACAGGCAAGGATAGCATCGTAAAATACGGTTAAGTAAATTTGTTTTTGTATCAATTTGATCGCATGACCCAATCTGGAATAAATCAATCTAGTCGGTTCGATAAATTTTGGTTAGTTGTCTGCAGTGTACAACAAAGTAGCGAGAGTATATGGAAAGCAAAGAGGTCTTTCTAATTACGCAATCTCTTTGTAAATCCATCACATCTTTCTGAACCAACCTCTCTTATTTAGTCTTATACTATGTACTACTGTACCCAACTGAAAATCGATTTCTTCCTTTCACGATGACGAACTTCTTGTAACAGCTTCTATCTCTATTTGTATCGTTACCTTTTTGACTTGTTTTACTCCGATGTACCTAAACAAAATCCTCTTTTCTTCCGACCTGTATTGCCTTCCTTCCCTTAAAAGCTTTCAGCAAAGGTAAGGCATCTCAGTAGTTTTGATAAAGAGCTTCTTTGTTTTTTACAACTGCACTGTAAATATCACGGCGTATTTCTGTAGTCCCATTTCGCATTACTTGATAGGAAAAATACTCACAGTAATGTATATCCGACTTTATACTGTAATTTTACTGACACATACTGTAATTTTTGGTTGAGTAAATGAATTGCCCGAACAATATTACAAGTTAATGAAGTGTATAAATCGATATTCATTTTGTGCTGTATTTTGCACGCACCAAATATTTTGAAGCATTTTTTGTTTTTGTAATTGTAATGAAGAGCCTAATACAAAATAATGCAAGCGTGTGCTACGTGCAACAATATAATAAAAAAACATTTCGGTAAGTTCCGTCCTAACCGAGAATTTTTTTAATGCTTTACCTGTTCAAATATTCACTGATTTCGACTAACTGTCCAGTATCCGCTTTGTATTTGTTATTTAAGTATACTTTTTTTTTACTCTTAATATAATTTATGTGAAATTATTGGTTGTCAAATTAATCAAATGACTGGAAATGGACTACCCAGTTTTC
Source organism: Catonia carolina (assembly GCA_035578175.1). Taxonomy (NCBI): domain Eukaryota; kingdom Metazoa; phylum Arthropoda; class Insecta; order Hemiptera; family Achilidae; genus Catonia; species Catonia carolina. Next base: position 187,122,015 of record JAQMRL010000001.1, read on the forward strand.
TTAGAATTTTCTCTAAATAAACTTTTTAGAACCCTTTACATCCAGAAGTTTTAGTTTGGTTGGTTGAGTACGATTTAAATTACAGTATAATTTGGGGTCAAGCTGGGCTAATATTTTTTTAGTTTTTTTTTGAAGCCACATGACAGATCGGTCATTAGTGACCTCTATGTATATTAACTTATGAAACTTTCCACACGCTACAAGGGAGTCGAACCCGGGAAGGAAACGGGTTCGACTCGGGGGAAACAGCTCAAAAAAAACATTTTTTTCCTATTGGTCTCTACATGTGTATCTTTGTAAACAAAATAGGTTTACCTCAAAACCGAAATTTGAAAGAAGTTGAAACTTTGGACTTTAAGTACCATAATGGGACACAACACTAAACATTTTCATCAAAATCTGTCAACCGGAAGTAACAATTTATTCTTCGATTTTCCACTTTCGGGTACTACGGTTTTCACTAAAATCGCCTCATTTACTACATTTTCTTGCTGTACAAGATGGGTTATTCATATGTCTGGGTATCGATGAAAAAGGGTTTTCAAAATGGGAAATTTTTGTAACATGGCTAAATATTTTTTTATAAAAATAGATCGAGAAATAAGTCTGTTCTAAAACAGTGTTATGAATATTTGGTAAAGGTATAGATAATTTCTTTTAATTAAAACTCTACAGTACGAACAATAATACAGAAGAATATTTCTTCTATCTTACTTCATTAAGGCAGTAGTGTATCATTGTGAGCTTCAATGTCTAGCATTACTAACACCTCCCTCTCACTCCTCGCCTCCCACCATTACCGCGTATATATATAAAAAAAATAGTCTAAGTAGGTAAAAGTAATGGTAGGATACATCGCACGATAAATAGATAAAGTGAACTATATAACGATTTGAAAATCAAACAGACCCGTAGTATATACACAGTAACGTATCGTATTTATAAACATATAGCCTACTGTAGCTGTAGTGTACTTGTGAGAGTAAGGTGATCATACAAGTAGCACATGGAAAATTCGATCCGGCAATACTGTTTCTCCATCAGCTGCATCGATCTTAAGCTCACAGTGATATGACAGATACCATAATAATTTTACAAATACTACTCATCAAAATTGGTCCTTTTTTACATTGGAAAGAAAAATTCGTGTAAGTTTCATACCGGTTTTTTTATTTATAGCCTATTAATATTTTATAGTCGCCACAATTTTGTCTTATTAGCTACGATCAGTTGCGAACCACACTGAGATACTGTTCTAATAATACCAAATTTTTCTCCGAAATCTAACCTCAGATATTCATTTCAGCAATCGAATGTACAACCGAGTCACTAAGTTAGTCTAAATCATTTTACTTTGAATTTCTATATAAATTGTGAAGAGTGGTTAATATTTTTTTATGTACAATGCAAAAAAGTTTTAAATAGTACTAATTTTTATTTGTTTAGTAATAAGATTTATGAGATGTAGCATGGTAACAAGACTCGTCAAGTTATAAAAATATTTTAAGTCCTATTAGCATGTTTTTAGGGCATTGACTGCTAATCATTAGCATGCAAAGAGTCATTCTGTTAATAAACTTAAAAATTTTCAAGGCTTTTTTAATAAAATTCTAATAATATTACAGGAAAGGTGAAATCCTGTACTAATATTACTACTACCAGTTTTAGTAGTCTCATATAACCAAAAACAGTTTTTCTCAAAAACTTGGGTGTTTGATAAGAGTTTAATATTAAAATTTCCCTTATCCAGTATACTCGGTTCATCGTAAGAAAGATATCTCGAATAAAACAGCAGTTACCGAATCAGCTGATAAAGCGGTGACTCAGAAAAAATGCAACACTTAGCCTATAACGAAACATCACAATGATAACTGATACGTACTTTTAACCATCTGCAGAATTAAACGATAAATAGAAATGAAAAAAAAACCAAAAAATACTACAACACTAAATTCCTATTGAAAAAATTATAATGTACGTAAGAACGATGCGAGACAAAACGATGTCAAAAGCACATAACGAGTGACTGAACTAATATAACTAATATTATTAAAAATTACTAATATTATCAAAAATTTTTACTTTCAAAGTTCTCTTGTTTCGTCATACAGATCAGAGACGTATAATTTGTAACCACATTTATTTATGAAAAAGAATGAAAATAAAGTATAGGCCTAACGTTTTTATACATTTATATACATTTATTGATCAATACTTAAAACACCAGTCATGTCATGATAATATTTTTTATGATGTAGGCCTAAAAGTTTCATTTATAAAAATACTTTTAAAATATTTTATACTTAAATACTTTTGAAAGTGTTTTGTTGTTACTTTTTAATCAGCGTGTACTCATATTTAAATAATGCGCATGCTCAATGACGTCATTATTTATTTTGCTTGAGATTTCTTTCTTACGGTGAACCGAGTATAGTACCCAATACTAATTTCCTGAAAAAATCTGATGTGAAACACTCACACGACCTTCTCTTGCCAACGCAAATAATGAACCGTATAACATAACATTAGTAATAAAACATTAGAAATAAACAAAAAACTAACCTCAAAAAACATAACCTTATTTAATCAGGAGTGAATGATGCAAAATGGAAATCAACCTCTTTTTTGCTAAAAATACGGAAAATCACTCTTTCATGCAAAACTAGGCTCTGTAGAGAAAAATGCTCCGGATAAAAGTTGTAGATCTTTTAATTTACTGTAAATCTGATTATATAGTTTTGTCTTAAAATGCATACTAAGGCTGAAATCTTAAAACCCGATTTCTTTACAGATTTTTATAAAAGAAATTGAAAATCGCTTTACAGAAAATCATTTTAAAAAACATAGTAGTAGCCGTTTTTAAAAAAATCGCAAAAAAGTGAAAAATGACACGAATAAACTACTACTTCCGGTTTACCGATTTTGATAAAAATGTTTGTATCGGGTCCGGTAGTGGTATCTAACTTAAGTTTTAAGTTTCAAGTTCGTACGATGTTCCGTTCTGGAGATATTCTGAACGACATAAAAACAATACTTACCTTCCTGTATATTTATACAGGCAGGAGAAAGTAAAAATAAGAATATTTTCTTTCAATATTTTGGATATCAAATATGTCGTAAAGTATTTATCATCTAATTTTTTTCAGAAATAAAAGTTCCAACGCAGCCACCTACTACAACTACTACTACAACAACAACGACGACGACTAGTACCACAACAACGACAACAGAAGCTCCTACTACGTTAGAAGGTCTGTACAAATTATAAGAACTTAACTTTAATGCTTTGTAAAGTTCATAAGATTAGTTAACTCACATAATAGAAGTGCCATAAATTAATTCATAAATTAAACTACCTGTATTAGTAGAAGCTTCTTTGATCATGTGTCTGGTGCTTGCTTTATTCAAAATTATAAAATAATATGAAACCACCTGAAGCAGTTTGCTTGATTAAGTTTTCAACCGACAGGAAGTAGGCCCTGTCTATATTATAAAGTAGGTCGTACCATCAACATAATTTTATAAAATCTTATAAAGCTGATTGTAATGTTGTTAATTAGTTACAAACTGCCATTTTATCAATTTTCTAATTCTGTAACGTCTGTTTTAATAATATTCTGCAAACTGTATTTCTGAATGTAAAATTGCTTGGTGTATATTTTCTGTCAGTACACAGCCTATTCTTAAATAAACAGAAAATTTTCATTTGTACAATATAAATATATTAATGTAGTTATAAAAATTCAATAAAATTTTTAAATTTGTTAGAATACAATGGGAAAACTCAGCCAAATCCAAAAAATACAAATTTTTCTTTTTTAAATTTTTATCTTTTAACTTGTTTCCTTTTTTCTGTTTGTTTTTCTTTTGTTCTGTACAATCTCATCTAGGAAACTAAAATTTCTTATTATACGAACATATTTTTATGTTCTGGAAAAATGTTATTAAAAAATGAGGAAAAAATAAAAACAACAAATCAGAAACATAGCTAATGTACGAGGTTTGTTCAAAAAATAACGGGAATTTTCGTTTTTTGAAAAAAAATATTTATTTATTCATCTACATTAATATTGTCGCCTTCAAAGTAGTCCCCTTCGCATGCAATACACTTGTGCCAGAACTTTTTCCAATCCTCGAAACACTTCTGAAACTCGATCTTTGTGATAGCTTTTAGCTCTTTCACCGATTCGCTTTTAATGTCATCTATGCTTGTAAAACGACGGCCTTTTAATGTTCTCTTTATTTTTGGAAATAGAAAAAGTCACATGGAGCCATGTCTGGCGAATATGGAGGCTAGGGCATCGTTACAGTTTTGTTTTTGGCCAAAAATTCACGAACAAGCAATGAAGTGTGAGCAGGTGCATTATCGTGGTGCAAAAGCCATGAATTGTTTTGCCACAAATCCGGGCATTTTTATCGGATTGCTTCACGCAAACGGCGTTGAACTTGTAGGTAGTACTCCTTATTGATTGTTTGACCTTGTGGCAAGAATTCATGATGCACTATGCCATTAAAATCGAAGAACACAGTGAGCATAACGTTCACATTCGACCGCACTTGTCGAACCTTTTTCGGTCTTGGCGATCCAGAATGCCTCCACTGGGACGATTGAGCCTTAGTTTCGACATCGTATCCGTAAACCCATGTTTCTTCACCTGTTATAACACGTTTGAGTAGATCCGCATCGTTGTCGACTTCATTTAGTGACTCCTGAGCAACTTCCATTCGCCGCTGTTTTTGTCCGAAATTCAACAATTTTGGAACAAATTTTGCTGCCACACGTTTCATACCCAAAACATCCGAAAAAATTTCATGGCATGAGCCAATCGATATGCCAACATCATCACTGACTTCTCTGATTGTGATTCGGCGATCGTTCATAACCATTTCTTTCACTTTTTTCACGTTTTCATCGGTTGTTGATGTGCTTGGACGTCCGGGTCGTTCGTCATCTTCAACGTTTTCGCGGCCATCTTGGAAACGCTTATACCACTCGTAAATCCTTGTTTTACTCATAGCAGACTCACCATATGCCTTTGTTAACATTTCACACACTTTATTTCATTTTTCACGCAAAATTTAATACAAATTCTTTGATCCATTTTTTTAACAAACAAAAATAGCCGTGCTCGAAAAACACGTCTAAACTTAGCGGCTTCCACTTAAGAACTAAGCAATGAATATTGTTGAAAATTTTATCGTACGTCAGGGGCATGTGTACCAACATAATAAAAAAAAATTTTACAATCGGACTATCCAAACCCGCGAAATTTAAAAATTCCGTTACTTTTTGAACACACCTCGTATATAACTAACTTAAAAAAAATTGAAGTTATATTTAAGAAGAAATGTAACACACTTGAAACAAAATTGGTTCTTTTTTATTAACTGAACCTGCTTGACATGCGATGTTGTGCCAGCGCCACATAACAGTCAGTGTTGTGGCATTGTACTGTTCTATGTAGCGTAGCACTAATAGCATCTGCATGTGTTATAAGATCTGTCGAGAAGCCTTCCTCACTTTCCTCGGGATTATTGTGATCTTAATTCTTGACCACGGAAACAATGTCATCATCGCTTAAATCTCGGTGACCATTATCACTGCAATCTAATCTTGAAGGTAGTTTTAATATCTTCTTCACATCCAGAAATCAGTTGGCCACAGTGTTTTCCAAGATATTTTAATCAAGGTTTAATTACACTTTTAGTACCACGTGACTCACCGCTTAAGTCTTTTGGTAGGTACCCAAAATCAACACTCGGCAACAAGAGTAGTTTATTGAATCTCCCAGATAATCCAAATTCCCTGGTTAATCTAAATTTTTCAGAATCCAAACAGAGATCAGTCCCAATTATTTTAGATTCCTGAAATTCCACTACAATGAAAATTACTCACAAATACTTATAAGTGAAAGCTTTTTGGTAACTACCACGATCTTCATTAGTTAAGCCCTCAATAACTATATCAATTGAAATATTTGAAGTTTGCAGTTGTTATGAAAACTAATTTAAAGTGTATAATAAGTGTTTAAGTCAAGTAACCAAGTATAAATGTCTACAACTCAAGCATTAGAGTAAGTTTAAAAACAAGATTATCAAATAATAATTTCTTAGGCCACCTCCATAGCACTAGCTTATAAAGCGATCCCAGGTTTGATTCCTAACTAGAGTCATAAAATAAATTTTAACAGGTTAAAACCCACAGTTACAATTACATGAATCCTAAGCTATAATACAACTAAATTGAATTTAAAAAACACTAAAACTTCATTTTTATTTTTAGTAATTAGCTTACGTTCTTCATATGAACTGAATGAACTGAAATATGAACTGAAATATGAACTGAAATTTTATTGATAAACCCTGTCAATCGCATCAAATCTATACCTAACAATCAAAGAGAAGTGAAATCCAATCAAATAATATTCCTTTATGGACTATTCTCAAATAACAGGCTTTACATCCCATGGCATGGAAGATCATTACAAAGAAATGTGTACAATACCATAAAAATTTACTTGTTCTACCACTTGCTTAGAACTCGCAACAATTTACATAATTTTATTTTAAGAAGACTATAAATGATAGTCTAATAAATGTAAGCACTTTTAAGTAAATTACCCAATTTTCACCCGATGGTTCTCAGTAGCTTAGTCTGCATTGATTTTAAAATGTTAAATGTTAATTTTGATTTTAACATGTTAACAACCAAACCCTGATTGGTTCAATAGGAAATAATTTTGGGAAAGCTTAGGACAATATGACAGCCGGCAGCAATTAGGACTTAACTCTGTAGTTAGGGTTTCTCAACAGGCTTACTTCCCAGAATTAACACAATTGTACAATGGCTTTGCCTGAAACATGATATAGAACTGTTTTCTTTCCAACCCAGTATTATTGAAACAATTTCAAATTTGATTGAAACCATATTAAAACACTGTGTTCTTGTTCTGCTTTTATTTCATGGAAATACTATATCCAAACAACCATTTCTACATGCAATATTTTTTCCCCAATTAACTTCTCGAATATACAATATTTATTCAGTGGGGAGACTTATTCAAAATATTTTATGTCTAACAAAAGACTGAAAAATTTTACCTCCCTGCCAAACAATTATTTTTATTAAATATAAAATATATGTGTACCATGAATGTTATAAGGAATATTTAACAACTATTACTTAGAACTTTTAAAATTGTTCAAAACAGTAAATTAATATTATTAAAAAGATCAACATTATTCATTTTAATATTCAAGTAATTTTAAAACTATTATACGGAAAAAAATTTCACAATAATGATTCCAGGTTAGTCATTGAGCAACAGGGATTCTACGTTTGAACACTGAATTTTTGTAATAAGAAATACTACCACAAAAAAATCACTATGTGTGACCAAGTTGTTATTTAACAATCAAAAATTAATATTTTAATAGCTTCACAAAAGTGAATAAAATATTTAATTTACTCAATGAAATTTAAAAACAATTTCTTCTATTTGATCTTAATGGTCCAATCTTGATGATTGAACAAATATATTCATTATATCAAATTCATAAAAGATCTCCCACAAATCTATTATTTGAAATATTAATTAATTTTAAAGTGGTTTTCATTTTATTTTATGGAATGTTAATAATAGTAAATTTTGATATTGTTTATCTTATTCAGAAAATACTTGATCAAAAGGTTTTGTATTAGAAATCCTCTTGCTTACAATTTGTTTAGCGTTGTTTAGACAAGAGATCTTCATAGTAGTAATCATAGATGTTGGAATGCTTAAGGCGATACGATGTAGTGAGTAAAGATGTTTTAGTGAGTGAACGAATGATTTGAAATTGAAGTGGAAAGAGACTTCGCTCATGATGAAGATGATGATGGCGTTGCCTCCAAGTGTTTGTTTATTTGTGCCAGTTTGTATTAGTGGGTTGTTTGTGATGAAGGAGTGGTACAGTCTGGAAGGAGTCAACAGTGGTGTGAGGAGGTTATCAAATGTTATTCCTGTTTCTCACTGCTTTACTGTAGGCGTGTATATATTATTTTCTATCTCAATCTCTCTTATGTTTCAGAAGTCTCCTCGATAATGGTGCACCAACAAGAGGATCTGTACCCTTTTGTAACAGGTAATAATGTTCAACATTCTATATGCTACACCATAAAATGTATTATGACTTTTAAAATAATTAACGGTATTATTTAACTATTCGATTCATTTGTTTTATTTATTTAATTAATTATTTACACTGTACATGGAACTAGAACATGCATATTAATCTCGTAAATGCATGTATATAATTTTATCCGTTTAATTCTATTGGTCTACTGTTTGTTGCTTGAACATCCAATTGAATAGTTCTAAATCAGCAAATACCAATAAAATCGACTAATAATAAAACAGCATTATTAAATTTTCATCAATGCACTTCAAAATACAAATTACAGTTTATTTCTGAAAATATCTATTCAGTTATTTTGATACTCATGCATATAATTACTGTATTGATTTTACATTAATGATAAAATAATACACAAAAGTCTGATGTGTTATATTCTGTGCTACATTTGTACCATGAAATCTGTATTAAAAAACTGTGTTTGAATAAATAAAACAGCATGATATTTTAAATTTCAACAATTTTTTAGTACTTCAAAATATTATTAAGAAATCCTTCCTTTTGTAAAATAAAATATATTACTTTAATCCTGAATTTTTAAAATTAATACTGCTTTGACTTAATAATTGAAATAATTGCAGGCATAAAATTATCTAATTCTGCTACAAATGAGTTAAGTATTAGAGGATGTAGAAGGGTGTGATAACATCAAATTTTATATTTGAGGATGCCTTCGGGCCAGCCCAGTCAGTCAGCTGGTAGAAATTCGCTATTATTGGTTAAGTAACACCGGTTGGGCAAGTGACTTGTATGGTGATCAGCTGACGGCCATCCGTGAACAAACTCTACTGGGGGTCCCTGTTCAAACTCATGCCTAATCCATGTCAAATAATACAGCAAAAGCAGCAGCGATCAAATTGGGTAATTGTCAATACTGTACAGTTTTCGATAACAAATAAAAAGCTAAAAAACACAAAAATATTGAGGATGTAAATGTATTACTGTGTCCTTAATTATAAAACAGCTGGGGAAGAACAACCAGCTGTTAAATAACAACAAGTTGTTTTAAAAGAACAGCTGGTTGTATGTTCATAGATTACAAATTGTTATTGAAAAACCAAAAAATGGCTGGCAAAATATATAACAGAGCTATGAGACCAAGTATTGGCAACGTTACTGGCAAGTTATTGGCTAGCTATGAAGTGGGTAGGGGGCAATGCATATGTTCAGAGCTCATCAATGCTAAAAAATACTGTAGTATAGTTTCTGAATTTTAGTATTGGCTCCCAGAAAATTGAATATCTTCCTTATGTGACATTACACTCATTTTCATTTTTTACAATTTTTAATGATAACACATTTTATTTTGTATTAAATATTTAAAAGAGTAATGACATAGTTTTTAAAAATTGACATTCTGCAGTACTGTCAAAATAATCCATAAAATGGGCTAAAGTATGTTGACTTGAACTTTTTTTCATCTTTCATTTGGCTTAAGGGGGTTGCAATGCTTGTCTGACTAATTTTAGCATTTGTCTCATTTTCTTAGCAGCCAATAAACATATTGGCTTCAAATCTTACCTCATATTCAGTATTGTTTACAAAACGGCCATAACTGGAGTTTCAAACAAATCACTAAAAAATCATCTCATCAGTAGTTGTAGTACTGTGAGAACCTCCTAAAATTTTCAATTTTATAATGTCATAGTTTTTGAGATTATGGGTCTTTTATCTAAAATACAACTGTGTCGAGAAAAACACAATTAAAAAAGAAAAATTACAAATTTACATGTATAAACCATAAAAACCGATTTGTTTCTTTACATATTTATATTGTAGAATCCACTGTTACTAAAATAACACTTACACCTGTAACAAACAGTGTTGCCACATAAGCTCTAGGCCAGCCCATTGGTGTAGTTGTTAGCGCAACTGGCTTCTACGCTGGGGGTCCCAGGTTCGACTCCTGGTCAGGTCTGACATTTTTTTCAGCGCTCATTTTCAAACATCACCATCCTTCACAGTCTGCATTAGCAGAAATTGCAAAACAGTCAGATGTAAAACAAAAAATACACAAGTTCTACAAATAAAATTTACGTTCTGAACAAAAAGTAACTGGGAAAACCATGAAGAAAAAATTGTAATTTAAGCCCAGCTGAAACAGACTCGTTATCACCAAGGCCAGGAATGATTCATGAAATTTTTTATAGTGCTCAAAATTTAATAAAATTTATACTTCGTTTTAAAGGTAGAAGATCTGGAAATGGCACGAAAAGCAAAAAAATATAATTTTTACTGGGAACCTGAAAATGCACGCCTTAACCATTATATCACTATAATCACTCATTATCTTCTCCACACTCACTGATCAAAATGTTGAAGCAATAGAAAAATAGCCCACTGATGGTTAATTTATAAAAACTACCTGAAAAATTATAATGGCACTAAGATGGTGCTCCTTCACATAATGGGCTCACAGCAAGAGATTCTTTTCATGATTTTATTTCATTAATGAAACAAGAAACCACTCAATGGCTGGCTCATCTTATGAAACTCAGTCCAATTGACTTCTCAAATTGGGGATGAAAGATATAGTTGTTCAGAAAAAATATGGAACCTTGAACGTTTATAATATTGAATTGGCCCAGAATTTGACAAATTTTCATTCCACAACAATATAGTTTACTTATGCTTCCATACTGAAAAAGTCCATAAAGTTGATTGAAAAAGAAAAAGAATACATTGAAAATTTTTATGTTGGAAAGCTAACTCCAAGCTAAGAAGCATTTATGTTTATCATAATTAAATAATTAACAACAAAGATAAATGTCACATTTATATTTTTATAAAAAAATTTATTCCTAACCTTGTATAATTTAATTTAAAAAAGAATGTAGTGTTTAAACTATTATTTAAAACTAGTCATATATTATTAAAGATGTACCTCATCAGGATAATACAGTGTTACATGTTTTATATCAAAAGAACATGTTTATAGGGTTAGAAACAGAATAAAGACAATTTTTCGAGACAAATATTATCATGGTAAAAATTTTACATTATATTTTTATTATTATTGAGGATATAAATGATTTAACAGAGAGAAAGCATTTAATATGAAGTGCCTGTGCAAATTGTAATAAGTAACAATGAAATTATATATGAAAAAATAAAATGTTAATGACATTATTATTGTTGAATTAAAATGTTTTTTTTACACTAATAAAAAAGTAATATTCCCGTGATTCCAGTATTAAATTTTGTTTGAAATGCTACCGTAAACATTAAACCTCTATGCAATATAACTAGGTCAGATGCTTATCGCTCTTGGTCTACTCTTTTGTTCACTCCTTCTACATCCTTGCCATTATCTTTTGAAGCTGTGAAATACAAGCTCCTCTTACGAACCACATAAACAAATATTATGTTTTGTACTGTGTGTTCTTTTTCACAATATTTTAAGTTTTCTGTGTTTATTGCTGCTAACTTTACAGCTGAAAAGATATCATGTGAAATATGATACTAAAACACAACTGGTGCACATTCAGTAGTTACGACCAAAATTTAAAATATCAAATACAATATTTTCAGATCATATTTTTTCTTGTTCAGAGCCATTTTAGACCATGTCATGTAACTTTACAAAATTTTCAAAACTATTTTTCCATCCCAATTTTTCAACAAGGTTGTATCTAGCAATGAGGATGCAAGGAGGAGGCAGCTGTCTGTCCTAGAAATTAAAATAAACTTGAAAATGTAAAAAGAACAATTTTTCTATAATCTTGACTTTCTTTTGTGAAAAGTACAACCATGCTGCACTTCGCCACTGACATAACCTGTTGATCAATATGGACTGTCCCTTCTTTTACAAAACCTGGGTGTGCCTTTTTTTTCTCAACATTCTGTCGTAGTAGACTTTTCTTCTACTATCCACTATTCTGAACTTTGTCCTGTCCAACATATTTCGTTGTTCTATTCTAGTCTATATGTTCTAGTCTCTATTATAGTTTGCCATTCAATAATTAACAAGACAAATTGAAGTAGAGAAAAAATAATTTATTCAATTCCAATGAAACTTACTACTTGTCAACATAGACTCTAACATCATTTTGATACTTGTCCCACCATTCTGTGAGCTTTCTGATTCTCGCACCGTAAAATTTTTACCCTGCTGTTTGACCTTTCCATGCTGAGCTTTTTTTATCGCTTCATTCTCGTCAAACATCTCAAGATAATCACATCTTATGAGAAAGTGCTGTTATGTTCTTGCATTATTACAGGTTGCACGTTCTGTTAGAGCATGTTAGGAAGGTTAATACTCACTGTTCAGGTATGTTTTTGTTGTTTTACAAAAAAATGGGCCTTGCAAGTTCCAGAAAGTCGTCAAAATCACTTTACAGGCTAATGCATAAGTTTTGAATTTATTTTTGGTGACCGATGGAAATCAGTGACATTTGTTCTGCCCGAATTAAACTATTCCACCCACTCATACATGATGCTACAGTTTAAATAAATTTCACTGTACTTTTTTAACATTCTTGAGTAAATTTTTGCTATTTTACATCTTCAGATAGCAGAAATCTCATCAATGAATGTTGCTCTTCCAGTGTACACATTTCAAGCAAAGCTGACATTTTGAAATGAACAAAAGAAATTATATTACATTAATTATGATCAAACAGCTAATTTGTAGTGTTTCGAAGGTTGCTAACTTGATAGTCAAAAAGATTTATTGTCATTGAATGAACTGTTCTCTTCATGAATTTGCCCCTTTAATTATTGAATGTCCCTCGTACAATCAACTGCTCCTCATAGATATTAAGTAATGGATGTACAAGTTATAAAGTCTCAGTTTCTAATTTTAGAAAGTTGCTTGATTTTGTTAACAGCTTCAAAGAAACACTAACACAATTTAGTTACAGTGCTGATAAATTTTACAGTCTTTAAAAAAATCATTTTATTATTTATCATTGTACAAGTTTGTTCATGTAATACCAATGTATTTGTTTCATGAACATTGTAATTCAAAACATTCAGTTGATAATAAGAACAAACTGCACAAACTCTAACAATAATGTCACATACAAACTTGTAGAACATTTTACAACTGATATGCTACAATTGTTAAAAGGAAAATGCTCCAAGTTGGTTCAGAACTTCTGTGAGTAGAATAACACTTCAAAAGTTACATGCTTCTTAGTTGGATTCCTAACTTTGATAAATCAGTTACCGTGTATTTGTGTAAATGAGTTTGTACGTATAAACTAAAAAACAGATTTCTAATAATAAATCCTGTATTATAGTAGCCTATTATTTTATTAAAACACCACCAAAATTTCCAAAACTAATTCTTATACTATCTTTAATCGATAGTTTATTATCACAATTATTTTAATTGACAGTTGTTGAAGAATAAATAATTTTAATAAAGGCCAACAATGGAACCACAAAACTAGTAGAATTTAATTTAGTATTTCTGATATTGTATTCTAGGCAGTAATAGTATCTTGTAACAATAAAGGAATACAATCACAGATTTAATGAGAATCTATTAAAACATTATAGAAAAATATGAATGGATATTATTTCTCTTTTGTAAAACCTAATATTATGTTTCAACTATACAAAAAAATGTTGCATTGTATTTCAATACACTAATTAGTTTGGAAAATGTTTTCTATTGTTATGAGTTGATATTTGTCTGCTACTTGTCATAATTTTTGTTCAATAATTGAATAATATTTGTTTTTAGATTTGTATAATATTTTGTTTTTTTAGTTTATTTAAAATTTCATCGACAGCTTGGTCATTAGCGATTATTATGGGTTTAGGTACTGTAAGAGTGGGTTTTAATATGTTAAAATTTTCAGTCCCTAGCTGGGAAATAAACGCAGGATCTTTCTCTTTGTAGTATAGCATGCTAGTCACTACGCCACAGAGGTGGTATGTTTCATAATTTGTTTACCCAGAAGAAGGTTTTAGTTTTCTTAAAATTCACTTGCTACTATAACTACACAATAATAATAATAATAATAATTTTATATTCACTGCTTTCTTAGGCAATTGATCAAACAATTGAAGGTTTTCATACTTTCATTATTATTAGTACAATACTTGTTCACAGTATTTTGTAAAACAAATTTCAATATAAAATTTTTAAAAACAGGCATAAGAAAACCCAGGCTTTTATAAATCTATCTGAACAACTTCCTACTGTGTTCATCTGAAATTGTTGTTAACACCAAAGATTTTACCTCTACTGAGAGTTGATGGATCATAGAGTTAGTACAAAATCATAAAATTTCTATTGTTCTCCCATGTAGTTTTTTTAAATTTAACCTTTGATGGTATGAATGCAAAGGTGATAACAGGGAGAAGCAATTTCATGTCATGGGTCTGTCTTACTATGCCTTGGGTCTTTAAGACTAGAGGCATAACATTTGAGTTATTTTGGCTTTTTTATTATTTTACATAGCCCAATAAAAATCCAAGTCTTTCGAAGACTACGTTTTCAGAAGTGTTTTCTTTAAAAGCAGCAAGACTGATGTGTTATCACATCAACCTGGGTTCTCAAACCCCAGGAATCGTACTTTCATTATTCCTAAGCTACACATAAGTTGTTTCTGTTTTTCAAACATCATGGAAAGAAAATGTGTAATGGTGGATTTGTGAAACAAATAACTTGTAACTAAACAAAAAACATCCACACTAGCAAAAATTTTTAACCAACAGATTCAAAAATCCTTTTTCTAAGAGAATTCTTAATCAGCACAGTTGGATGTTGCTGATTGAAATTGCTACTGACAGTGCATTGAAATCAGCTTTCCACACAAAACCACTTATTAACTTTTGATGGATCTCAACTGTGAATATGAACATCTGTCTGACCTAGCAATGAAGAAGGTTTTGTTGCCTTTTCATCCAATGTATTGGTGGAAAGAGTTTCCTCATTTTACACTTTCATAAAAAATAAATACAGAAACAAGTTGGGTGCAGCTCCAGATATGAGACTTTATTGGGCTTCTTTTGAGCTAAACTTCAAAAAACTGTGAGCAGCAAAGCAAGGACAGGGCTCCCAATTTATGTGCAAGTAAAAGAAATCATGAAAGTGTTTACATTTTTCAAAAATTAACTTTTTTAAACAAATAACAAAAGTAATGGGACAACAAGTTTAATTTTGAAACATTTTTAGTTAAAAAGTATTTTCTGTTAAGATTGTAGTACCGCTAAAACGTAATCACAAAATATACTAGTACTCATAATATTTTAATTTATTTTTTGTTGTAACCACAAATTTGATTTTGTATTATTGCCTCTAGACTAGAATCTAATCCAGGGGTACAATTTATAAGAATAATTTAGTAAGGGTTACGTAACTGAAAAATGGTTGAAAACAACTGTATAGCCTACTGTGGAAAATTCGAACTGGTACAACTCTTGCTCTATGTGTACACACAGTTCCGCATAAAGTATATTCATAACCTATTCTTTCAACAAGGTCTATAAATTTTAATTTACACAAATGCCTACAACCTTATTTCAATATACAAACACACAAAAATTATTTAATTTTTAAATTTTTATTTAATCTGTCCCAGTAAAAATTTAAATTTTAAATTACGAGAATTAAACTTCAAAAACTCACTAAACTATACTCTATAGACGCACGTAACTTACTAAACAAATTGGTCTGATATAATGAACAGAAAATCATATTTGAAAACAAATTAGTTACCTACATCATTACGTCTGACAGATTATTAATAACAATGGTGAAAACAAAGCATAGTGACCGTGCGTGGGTCGCACATTACAGTATCGATTGTATACTTTTGTGACTGTACCATCGTTGCACGGTGAGGGGCGAAGAATGGAGTAGATAAACACCGAAGCTGCTTGTACCAATTCGAATTGTCCAAGGTATACTATCGGATAAGTTCAAAGTTGAATTATATGGTCTCTACTTTTATCTGTTTTGTACAGTTACTTGAGTCTCGAGCCTTTGTTTGCATCGAGGGGTAAAGGGGTAAAAGCATCAAAGCGCTTGCGCGACTGCTTTAATTTCAGTACAACAAACACAACAACTTATACTATACCCAGAGCATTTATACAGTATATTGCAGAACCTTTTGTAGATCAACTGTACGAATATAACTATTTCTTACCGTAAACAGAAATGTTAGTTTCTCGAAAATGTGAGCAGGCTATTCACAGTGCTGAGTGACATCTTGTAATAAAATGCTGTGAAGTTGAACTTAAACAAAAATGCCTTTCCCTGCCTCTTAATAAAAGCTATGAGCGAGTGGCTAACTACAGTGATGTTTCTCTTTCCACAACTCAAAAAAAAGAAAAAATTAAAGACCTGAAAAAGCTACTCTTCAACAGTTTTGTTCACAACTGGTAAAAAAAAGGAAACGGTTAGGTAGATACTAGTGAGACTGATAGTGAAAACGCCAGTGACAGCAACAGTAAAGAAGGCGATTCATTCGTAGAAAATTTTATTCCAATATAATAAGGTAGCTGGTAATACAGTAAATCAAACATATCTAGTCATGTAATTAAGCTATAGGCAATATTACATGTTACATTTATTTTTTATATCTATGAAGAAAACATTTTTGGAATAAACGACAGCTTACAAAATGTATGCAAAAACTGTACGGTAGTAAAATTTACGAGTAGTGTCTAATTGTTGAGGTTGGCAGCTCTGTCAAATTTACAATTTTCTTCCTCACAGCCCATCCATATGTAAAAGGCAATCTCGTGACTTCAATATCTATAATTTGTCAAAGATATGCACTTAATATTATTAGATATTAATAAAAATCATAATATTACATAATGATGTATGCCTATCATAATTATAATTTTAAATCTTTCTTTAAGTAGGTACACTGGAAGATGTGCATAGCAATGAAGTTATACCTCATCCAAGTAGTGGTCGACATAGTGATGCTATGTATGCTGGTGTGTCTTCCGTCCTGAAACCATTCCAAGTACTGTTATCTTTAATTATGCTACACACAGCTGCTGTTTGTTTTAGCTAACAATCCTGTTAAAAGGTAATAATTATTCATTAATAAAATATTGATAATGTAAACAGAATGCATTATTGAAGTTTTCTCACCAATAATGTTTATGCAATGTGTGTTTTAATAACACTAGTAGCGAAATGAGTCAAATAAGTACAGACTAACTTGATAAGATGGTTTCTAACTCAAATTATAAATTTAACTTTCTACTAAAATAAACTTTTGATTATTCATATTAATGAGTGGATAGTTTTCTGATGCAGCACATTCTTAACAAACTGTCATCTGCAGTGCTATGGGATTTCATGGAGGGCTGGACGATGATGAGGGACTGCAGGAACTTAGGTACAATGTAACTAAAAATGAGAGAGTGAGGGTTCTTCCTGGGCTTTAGGCACAGTCGCTGAACTATTTCAGCAGTAGCAATGAGCTCATCAATGAGTGAGGTGGTTTACCAATGCCTTCCTTACTGATAGGAACAGTATACTTATCAGCATGCCAGCCCTCGGAAAAGAATTTACTTTCCACTTTGCAAATGACACCTTCACTTCATTCACCATAGGGTCTAGCTGTATAATGAAATTAATTACTCTCAGAGGAGATAACTCTGACTAGCGTCTTTTACACCTCTACCTCTTCTGTTCTTAAATGCTTGTCATATAATTGGCTAATTATGTGATAAGTAACAGAACTATTTTTTGTAGCCCTGGAACTAAAAGATTAAATGCAAATAATTTAACACTCCACCTGCCCGTTATGGGCAAACTATAAATTACTGATAAAAAAGAAGAAAACTTTTCAGTGACTTTCTAATATTGATTTTTTTTTTCAGGTGTTGAGATTGTAATGAAGAATCAGTCCACATCTTACCAGACAAGATCTAATTTCAATTTGATAAAGGTGAAAGTACCACCTACAATCAGTATTGTGTTGCCTACTAGTATAATTTTTAACAAAACAAAATGATGTTTTAAGAACAAGATGATACATACAAAAAAATATAATTATTAATTTAATTACACCAACAAACTGAATCTCAGTAATGTAATGTAGCTAATCTAAAAAAGCAAAACTATTTTTGTATGTATGGCTAGAAACATCTGAACTTTTAATTAGCTGACTAAGTAATCAGACAGTGCCCTTAAATCAAAAAGGGTTAAAGACAGTATGTTTGTGTCTTAAATTATGTAGTAATACCAATCTTACTGTTTATGAACAAATTTTACAACATAAGTTTATTGAACTGAAACAAAAAAATACTTCTAGATTGAGAACAGAGAAATGTAGAAACTTAAACATTTTAAATAACTTTCTGTTTGAGGTGGAAAGAGATATAATAAAAGCAGTGAAACATACTTCAGAAAATGTTTTATAACACTATGAAAACCAATCAAAAATTAAAGCCATTTTATCTACAAAAAGCATAAAAATAAGATTTCAGGATACATCTCACTAAAATTTCCTGGATTACAATACGTCATTTTAGTATCAAACCAAATGCTGAACCAGTTTCTCTGTCATACAATAGTATAATAAATCTGTTTTGATAATATATTTGGTGAAAATTCAACAATAGTTTAGGTGACCACACATCTCAGGTATTATCAGTAATTCTCAAATTTCTTGAAAGTGCATAATTTAACCTAAATTGTCAAAAAATAATTAGGTTTTTAATCAATAGTAAGCAATATACAATTCTCTGTATGGCTGAAATAAAGAGCTCTTAACTTACTGAAAAGATAAGATAATTAGAACATTCCAATAATTGAAAATATTACGGTACTCGAGTATGCTAAATGGGTCTTAAAACATTAAGCATTATTATAGCTCCTACAATAAATTTGAAACAGATTTTAGTTTGGTACTTCACACCAAACTAGGCTACATGAACCCTACCATTATAAAAATGTATTAAGTATAAAATACGTCTTAATGGTGTACAGTAAGATATTATAGATTCATCCAGGATAAAAGAATCTTGAAGGATTTTCCATAGATTTTTTGCAAATCTTTTTTAACTATAATGATAATATTCTCCACAATATCCTTTCTTTTTGTATTAGGTATTATTTTCAAAATTAGAACCAGTTTTATTTACACCAATTTTTATTTAAGGACATTTGAAAGTAGTTTTAATTTGTAAGAATAATTTAAAGAACTTTTAATGAATTTCCTGTTCATTGTATTCAATTTATAATTTCCCTCCTATAATAGTAAAAATATGTTGGCTGAAAATGTAGTACATTTCATTTTTTAGTAAATAAAAGTTTTAGATTACTCTAAATTTAACAAAATTAATTTCAACTCATCTATAACATGATTACTGAAGTAAAATAAATGGCTTTACTTTAAAATATATCAATAACAATAAATTGATATTAAAGAGTTTGAAATGGAATAGTAAAATATTAGTAACATTTGTTTACGAAGAAAATTTCCAGTCTACCTCTTCTTCAATGTTACATAAATAGATAGATAAACATAAAGTTTATTTCAAATTTGTAGCAGATTAATAATCCACAATATTGATCTATTGTTGTTTTGTTAGTAATGTGTTGTGTCTCACCTTTGTAAATAGAAAAATAAACAAAAGTAGAAATATTACTCCTATTGGTGTTGAGAACGACAATATTTTGTTGAGAAGTGCTCAATTTTTGTTGCAATAATAATAATAAATATTAATAAGTTATTAGTCTACAGTATGTTGTACTGTAATTGAATGAATATATAATATTGTTAAGTAGGTGGTATTGTGACAGTGTTAAGCTGCATGAAATGTATTGAACTCATTGTAAATAATTACACTCATTATTGAGATAATTTTTGTACAGTATTTACATTTATAATGTTACTTAGGAACTGCATCAAATGGTATATTTTCTTCAAAAACAAAATGTTTAGATTTTAAGCAAATTTACAATAATAGAACCCATTGGCTTCATTTAATAATATTTACTATCTTGAGATACTACAGTTCATGTTATTTCTGTCATATCTAGAACAGAAAACTTCCTTACTTCATCGAATAGATAAGTTACAATACTTTACAACTCATCGTAGCAGAACAATAAAAGAAGCAACCTCTGCATTATTTTCAAAAAAAAACTTATGTAGTTATGAAACAAAATAGAAGAAAATTTATGAAAAATGAGATGTTAAGTCACCAAAGTTCATTCATAGTTTAAATTTCTGAAACTAATAGCATTCTGTGTTTACTTTTAACACAATACCTGAAAATGTTTGAAGAAATTTATTCCAGAACTTTAGTTTAGCTTTTATTAGTAATTGGGAACAGTACTTTACTGACAACCATCCAATTTGATCATACGTCAGTACGTTTTCAGTAATTTTACTGATGTTTTACATCGGTAAAATCTATTTATCAATTTCAATTATTCATTTCCAAATTAATGTCATTTGTAAACCGAGATGAATGAATACCTAATAAAATTCTGATGGATTTGTTGAGAACTCTAATGAAATTAGTTAATTTTGAGTAAAAAATTATCTTAACGCAAATCTTTCTCTGTCAGTAATGCCAGCAACTAACCCTAGAATTAAAAAGGATAGTTTTGGTTAAAAACTTGTTGAAAAGAAATTTAGATATGATCTTGTCAACCAGGACAGATAGAAAATAGTAGTACAAATCCAGAACTACAAGTTCATAATCTTAAACTTTTTTGTACTACCAAAAATTTATAGTAAAATATCTTAAAATCCTTTTATTGTTATTCGAACATTTACTATACATAATTTATTTAATGTTGAAACAACAGTCAGTATTCCATTTAAAGCAATTAAACTTATTATAAACAAACAGATGTTTAAATCAATTTTTCCAGTATGAAACTAAAATTTATGCAAATGTTTCTTTTTAAAACATCTACATACTTGTATAAAAAAAATTTTGAATTAAATAAACATATTGTAATATAATACACAGAACTCTTAAACAGAATTTTACACATAAATAGTAGTCTATGACATCTTTTGGTGAAAGGAAATGTGCCATGAAAAGAATGTAAGAACCATATTAGTGTTTAATATTTCTATTAAATTATAAATTATAATATTGAGGAGTTTGATTGAATCATGTTATAATTTAAAAAAATAAATAAATAAAATACAGTACATTCAGAAAATAATTACAGAAAGTCAGTGAGAGAATAATTATTATTTCTACAAAAAAATGTAATTTATATTTTTAACCATTTTTCAAAGTCAATATTCAGGTACAGTTTTCCCGGAGCTTTTAAAATCTTATGTTAGTAACTTAGATAGTTTATGAAGATGAAAACTAATCTTACAAAATATGTTTACATTGTGTAAAATGTATTTATTCATACAGAAGAAGATCATAAGCAAATTACAAATATGTTTACTTACAACTGTTTTCAAACCACTGAATTGAGACAACACAGTTGAATTTTCAGACCAGATAATTTAAATACAGAGGAATTGATTTAATGCAGTAACTAATGAAAATAGAAATGTAACATTGTAGATCTTATTCCATAAAATTTCTCAATAACATTTATTTTTTTCTGTAGGTAATTAAATTTCCATTAACAATGGACTTGTTGATAAATTATAAAATAAAATGATACATGTAAGTTGTATATATTAACTTAATTAATAAATAACAAACATAATTATTCATTGTGATATTTTTATTAATTATAATATTGCATAACCATTATAAGTATCAATATTGAATATTAGTTAATAATTATTACCTTGTTGTTAAGGACGTTAATGTACATATTCTGTAATTCGGTTGCCATAAATTGTATTGCTAATAAATTCAAAGCATCAAAATTTTAAGTTTTTAGGACATGTAAGTATTTAGGGACTCATGTAAGGAAATTATCTACTCTATTACTCGTATATTTTGGAAAAACATTACAGTAGCCATCATAAAGATTGTTTTGATATACGTAACATTTAGTTATTAGTAATAATTTACAGAACTCTAAATTCAGATTTAAATTAAAATTATACCTTAACAAATTTAAGTAATTCTGTGAAATTTAAGTATTGTAAACTAAATTATTATAACCTTGCGTTACTTAACCACATTTTATAATCTAAACTGCTTCCATTTTTCTGAATTTTTTAATGTGATGTAATTTTTTTTAAATATTTTAAAATAATTAATTTTATACCATCACGTTTAATGTTTAAAAATTATTTATATATTTTATTTTGTAAGGAACTATATAGATTACTAGTGCATGATTTTTTTTAAAAGTTTTGAAACTTCCAGGTGCACCTTTATGTGACATTAAGTGGATCATTTAAATGGTATTCTATGTGCTCCAAGAAAAAATATCGGTAGATAGTTTTTAAGTTATGTATATTATTAAGATTGGCTAGTCGTATTCAAAACAAGGAATTTTTAATAATAATGAAAACAAAAATATTACGTATCCAATTTGGAAAAATCAAGTATAATGGCCTGTAGCACTGGTGCACCCTTGGAGCACAGGTTACGAAGGTATAAAAATTTAAAAGAATTTAATTAAGTAATTGAAAATTATTTAAATTTCTTAATGAAAAGTGATATACTATATTTGATTAGATATCCCTAACACATAATAGAATGACTTTTCTGTATTTGCCTATAATTTTAAAAACCAAATGTTTAATAATAGATATTAAGTACAATAAAGAAATATAATAAATTCAAATGTATGTGATGGTTAGGCATACCAACTTATAAGACAGTAAACCTGATAACATTCTTAGGTATCTATTTCTACTCGATATAATATTTGGTATTGTCCTCACTAACTGATGAACGTGTGCGTGCAATAACGTTTTTATATCATAACTGAAGATGGATACATGACATCCAAAAGAACCTATTGACTTTTTTTAGTCAGGTGAGAGTCATCTATTGTGTATTTGGTGGTTTTTTTATAAAATAATACTATTATAAACAATACACAGGAAAATTATCAACAAAATTATAATAATAATATTACGTTCGCAGTGTAAGTTAATATTCAGTTCATAACAATCCTAAATAAGCAAAAAGCTCATTAAATAAATGATTATAACCTTTTTTATAAATATTAGAAAATTTACACTAACAATGGCGGAATAATGGTCTTTGGACCATGTGCTTGAACTAAACATATCAGATCCTTAAGTAGGAACAATAATTAAATATTGTTGAATAATTACTTTTCCAATAACAGGCTCTTTTAGAAAAGTTATACATATAAACAGGAAAGTAATATCCTTTCACAGACTCAATTACTCATCATGAGATTTCCAGAACCACAAGTTCTAGAAACTTAAAACTACGTAAGTACCATTAAGGTTGTAGGTTCTTGCTAAGTAAAGGTTTTGGAAGAATTTTTTTCTAAATGAAGGAATTTCATGAAAAATCAGTTGTTCAAAATCACAGGGCTAAAGAATTTAAGGCCAAAAATACATTTGGCCCCTAATTAAAATCAACAAAAATATAACATACTACAACTTTTGAATTTAATATTCCTTCATCCAACACTTAAAAAATTACAGCCTTTAAAATATAAATTTATAAGCCTAGAATGAACAGAAATGAAAAGAAGAGGAGTACAATTTGTCTATCAAAAATGTTTCTATACGACACATAGTTTAGCTGAAATTTGTCTTTATCTTTTAAAACTGCATCAAAATGGGTTCATTCATTGGACTCACTTAATAGTGCTGTATTACAAAGAAGTTCTCTGGGATAATTTTTTTTTTTTAGATGTCTCACATGATAAAAAAGGTAGCTTTTGAATATCTTAATGCTAATATGTTCAGCAAATAAAATAAAATATTTATGAATGCAGAGCAAAGGTGGGGGTTGCTTGTTGATAAATTAAATAAATAAATTGTAAGAAAATTATTAAAGTTCATTTCCCCAAGGTAAAAGTAATAAGTAAACAGAAAATACAGTTATGTTACGCTGAACACATTAGTTAGGTAAAAAATACTTGTCAATCTTTCAGAATACTTAAACAGTGTAACAAACTGAATATTATTAATATTACAAGTTTTTACATAGCAATATTATATTCAAGGAGTCAGCAGGGGAAAACACCAGTAACTTTGTCTTTATGTAGCTATTCCATCAAAATGTTATTTCACAGAAATACTCCAGTCTTTAATAATTGATCAACTGTTTTATAAACAATTCTACCAATTTCTAAATAAAAATACAGAATACAATTAATAAATAAGCTCAATTTAAAAAAATTTCATTGTATTTTAATAAGTTAATTTTTTTCGGCAACCATTAAAATACTTTTTTTTAAATAGGTACTAAATTGTAAATATAATTAACAAATAGGATGTTTTATAAATGCATATCGTTTTATACTTGTAAAATATGTTAAGTAGTAAAATTGTCTGTACAGTAAATTTGATTATGTAAAATAAATTGTTTGAGTGACCTATAGAAAAGTGATGATATATGACAAAATGTTTATGTTTAGCATTTTAAATTTATGTAAATAATTGATACAGAAATAACTTGTCTTGAAATTTGTTTGATTAAGAGTGTAATTTTGCAAGAGGTCTCATACGATGGGTTGTTCTTTCACATTACGGTAGGTAAGATTAACAGGCTTGATTTTTATGACTTAAAATGGTAATGTAAATAAAAACATAATCAACTTCTTTACTTCATTATTATTATTATCCACTTTTCCCTCTTCCAAGTTTCCTCAGGTTGGGCCCAACACGGCTCCTCTCTACCTTACTCTATCATTGAACCATCTCTCCTCCATTGATTTTTGGCATCATATCTTTTTCCCAATTCATCCATAACTTCACTCTTGGTCTTTATCCCTCCATCTTCAAATACAGCATCCTTTTTGGCAGTCTTCCCTCCTTCATCCTAATGATATGGCCAAACCATTCAACTTTGTCTGTCTAACCCTCCTTAACAAATTCCTTAATAAATAAGCTCAATTTAAAAAATTGCTGAAATTTGTCTTTATCATATGTGTCTTTATCATGTGTTCATTTCCAGTTATTACCTAATTAATATGCTTTTCACGGTTGATGAGCTCTGCTGTTCCAAGCATTTAGACCAATCAGAACGTTTGCCAGCCTTGTGAGATTGTACCTGACAAACATTATGCTTATAAGAGCACATGCTTATAGGCTTATAGGTTTATAGGTGCATGCTTATAAGAGCCACAATAGTTCAGTCGTGTTTTACATCTCGTAATGAACACATCGATTATAGAGTGGATTGACATGCAGTACTTCATAATATAATCAGCTGGTTATATGTTTATAGGTTATAATTGTTATTGAAAGACCAAAAAAATGGCTGACAAAATATTTAACAGAGCTACAAGTGCAAGTATTGGCAACGTTGCTGGCAAGTCATTGGCTAGCTAAAAAGTTGGTAGGGGCGCAATGCATACATTCAGAGCTAATCAGCCTTGAAAAATAGTATACATCATTTTTCTTATTCTATCCCTTCTTGTCTTCCCCAGCATACTACTCTTGAACTTCATTTCTGCTGCCTGTATTCTATTTTATACCTTCTCCCCCCCTCCTTCTCTTAGCAGTATAAATCAAAATTGGTACAAAGTTTTCATTATACATAATTTTCTTACAATGCATAGGAACTTTTTGATCACAGACTAAGCCTCTCACATTTTGAAAGAAACAAAGTGGTTTCTTTTAAAGTTCTTTACTACCATTATGTTTTCATATTATTTCACGTTCAAAACAATATTCATTGTCCTTTTTATTATGGTAAAAGTTTTGGTTAATATAATAGAGTATTGGTTAATATCTTAAATAAATTATAAGAAATTTAATAACTTCATGAGCGTTTCTGTCTCAGTTTCCTTCCAGTAATCTTTACCATACCTTTCAGTAATCACATTTCACACTTTATCTCTTCTTCAGTCTTCAAAGAGATTACATGTTTACTGTACATGCCATCAACTCTTACCATCTCTTCTCTCCTCTTGAAAGAACATGCCCACCATTTTATCCTAAGAAAGGTGCGACTAATAATTAAGTTATACATCCTTTTAATATTTTTAATAGTTGTGAGACCTCTTAAATAGCTGTAAATAACAAGTAATTTTTTTTTTGTGAATAAGAAAATGTATGAAGTGTGCATGTGGTAAAGTAATATAAAAACTAATAACTACTTGTATTAATGTAAAATTTATAAAATTTAATAATGTATTATATTATAAAAAGTTTAATTAAGTGTAAATCAATACATTTTATTTGTTCTACATAATCATCGATTGATACTATATAAATAAATACATCACATTATCAAACCATGAACATACTATTATCACTGTGTTTGTATTCTTTATTTTATTTTATCCTTTTTAAACTTCATGTCCAATTCTCGTGTAAAAGATTTATAATGTAAGTCCTCTTTCAGAAAAAATATTACATTTCTATAGTTAATGGAGAATTTGTATGATTTTTTTCTTACAAAATTTACTGATTCCTAGAAAACTGATGTTTTTTTAATGTTAAAGTAAATGTTAAAAATTTAGTGTTCTTGATAAATTATTAAATGGAGAAACAGAATTTCTACAAGCAGATTTGATTATCCTGTAGTGTTACAATAAACTTGTTTATAAAGTATTACACCAAGTTAGTTAATTCAGATTAAGGTACAGCAACAATATAAAATTAATGCACCTTAATGTTTTCTCTACTAAGCATTGTATCTACAAAGCTCATTACTAAAGATTGACAGAATAATTCAAGGTAGTTCACCACATAATACAAATATAATAAATAATTCGCATGAATGAAATGAGTGAGTATAAAGAGCTTGATTTAAGTTTACAATATCACACCATTTTGTATGGCATGTGAACCTGTCCTATCCATTCCACAGGAACAGTACTGCCATTACCTACTCGATAAATGATAATTGTAATACTGTTTCTTTAATGACCAATCATCAATAATGTATGCAGAATAAATAGTAGGCCTACATTGTACTAGCAGTAATTTTCAAAGACTATAGACAATTTCAACTCTCCACAAGTCCTCTGAAAAGACAATAGTAGTGGATGAGATACCTTAAAATTATGATGCTACATCAATAAACTGAAAATTTACAAGAATTCAGTGCAGTTTTCAATACTGTTTATTAACTTAGTGGTTATCTTTTTCAATACAGTAATAGTTTATAAAGTGATGGCGCTAACCTTTTTGTACTAATTATTTACCACCTGAAAATAGTCTGTCATCTCCTGAAGAAATTTTAGAACCCAAAGAAAAGGATTATTCATAAAATATATTTCTTTGTTTTTTTTTTTTGTTTTTTTTTTTATTTTACGGCCACAAAGGACCACTTAAGTTCAATCTTTCAACGTCTAGCTCTTTCAGATGTTCCACCAAATTTCTTTGTTTATTTTAATGATTTCTTCATCACAGATCTGATTTGATACATCAGACATGCCAGTATGCCAACATACAATGCCAACATACAATGTTAGTGGTACATAATGCTGAGAATACTGGCATCATTTCATGAGTTGCATCCTCAGGAGAAACCTCTTTGAGTGTTCAACACCATCTGAACAAATTACCTGAATGGTTGTTTGCGCTAATGGCGAATGAAAGTAAATCGAGTGAAATCAGTACAAATGACTTTTAGCCTTTAGCAAAAAGAATGTCCTCCATTCTTTTTAGTCAGTAGTACCTATTATATTACCTCAATCATGAAAAGTATAATACCTTGGGCTTGTATTACATAAACGTTTAACATGGATGCAGCACATGAAACAAAAGCGTTTGGAACTGAATAAAAGACTAAAGACACTATACCACTTTTGTCTCTGCAAATTTTTCAGTCAAGCTGAAGCAAAAATTCAAAATATATACCAGTCTTCTCCATCCTATGTGAGTAATGGAACACAACTGTTTGGTTCAGCAAAAAAATTGAATTAACACATTTTTTATCAATTGAATTTGAATTTCTGTGTTTAACAACAAACTATGTGAAGAATGAAACCTTACACTCAGATTTAAACGTTCCAACGGTTAATAAAGTAGCACAACCTTACTACAATAATTTTTATAAGAAATTAAAAACCAGTGACAATGAATACCAGCTATTAAGACATTATCCTCAAGAAGCTTCTCTGCAATACGACACCTTTATCGCCATTGGTTAAGAGATTTTTTTTATAAATGTTTATTTTTATCTTTAAATGTTATAAAGGTAGCCTAATTATATTTTTTTTAAATATTGGACAATTTCTAAGTTTCATTGTATAATAATAAGGATGTATACCTTGGTATATGGACTTCTTATCTTGTTATTCATGTTATTTTGTCTCTCCATGTATCATCTCATTTGGTGGTTACTATGCTTTTGAAGTGTAGTTCCAAATCAAGAAATAAAATCAAAAAAAGTCTGATGTTTTGGAAATAAAAAACAAGAAAATGAATAAAAAGATCCAAAAAAAATTACTGGGAGTTTATTGTTAAAAAATGATCAGGTTATGTGGGAAAAGACGATGAGTAGGCTTGGTGAAGAGGGTACTGGAATTGTGAAATGAAAAGATTGCTAGGTGTGGTTAGGAATACAGTAAGGAAAATTACGGAACCGTTTCAGGAGAAATAAGAGGAGGGAAGGCACGTACACTGAATAGCTAAATGGTAGGGTGCTGGAAGAAGTTAAGGAATTCACATATTTGGAGACTGTTTTCTCATCAGACAGGAAATTGGAAACGGTTTAAGTAAAAAGGTGCAGAAACGAAGTGTTTCTTCCAAAGTATGAGAAGCCTAATTTAGATCAATAAATTCCAACGTATTTGTAGGAAAATTATGTATAATATGTATTTTGTTCCAATACTGACTTATGCAATGGAAACATGAACAGGTGACAAAAGTAGTGGAATGCAGGTGGGAGAATGAAGTTCAAGTGCAGTATCTTAGGAAAGACAAGAAGAGTTAGAGTGAGAAATTATGTAGTTAGGAACAATTAGGGATTGACTGTCTGTCAAAAAAAATTGAACAGATTTAACTACGATGGTTTGAACATTTCAATCAGTTAGAGGAGGGTAGGATGCCTAAAAGAAAGCTGTTACTTGGAGGCAAAAGGAAAAACACTAAGAAGCAGATGATAAGTGAAGTGATTAGGTTCAGTTATGGAAGAACTGCGAAAAAGATGCGATGCCAAGAAAGCAACTGAGAAGAGATGGTTTGGTGATAGAGAGCAGTAGAGAGTTGTTTCGTTCCCGACCCGAGGAAACTTGGAAGGGGGATAAAGAAGATGATAATGAATGTTTTCGATTAGTTCTCAAAATTCGGCTTCTATTTATTGAAAATCTTGTATACACTTTATAAAGTTTGACTCCTTTAATCATAACTAATGTTACAGGATGATTTTTCAGTGAGAGGACTAACAACAGTTATAAACCATCATGCCTAGTCAAAAAAAAACACAAAAGCCTACAGTATTTTTTTTATACAAACTTTTAAAACAAATATGAGAGCTGTTTTGAAAACATCTTTCTTATTATTTTGAAGATAGTTCTAGTGGTACAATTCCAAAATTTTACATTTTCAGAATATAAAAAGCCATGAAAAGATTTACTTATTATTAAACTATGTACATTTTTTCAAAACATACATGAATTTTATAACTGCACAGAAAATGACAGAAATAATGGGCAAATGCAACTGTGAAGATTATTTTTTGGGTAAAGGTATAAAAAAATGATTTTCTAATCATAAATTCTAAAATTTAAACTGTGGTCAATTTGGTGACATCCATCATAGTTGGTGTACTACGCAAAGAAGGAAATAATACCCAAAAATTTAAGAATCTATGTGGCATCACATACGCACATAGGTTCTTATTTTATTAAATACTGGTAGGTATCAACTTATTTTTCTTTAGTTCATTTAAGGTCACATCAACATCTCAGTCATTAGTGACTACTATGGGTTAAGGAAAAATGGGTTTGGTGTGTACTCATTTTCCAGATCCTAGCCAGAATCAAACCTGGGACTTCCTCTTTGCAGCGTAGGAAGCTAACCGCTGAGTTACGGAGGCAGCCAAATTATTTATTTATTTATTTAAATTAAGTTCATCAGGTGTCAACTACCATAGTCATTAGTCAGGGGACAGTTATTTATGCTTAAATTTAATCTTTGATGACATCACCACCAAGAATCTTAGATGAATGTGAGCTGTACACAGGAGTAGAAAAATATAACATTGCAATATTATAGAACTGTATTTCCTAATATGTTTGCAAAATAATTTCACAATTGAGCCACAAATATTAACAATAAGTAGACTGCCAACATCTTACTTTCTAGATAATCAATAATTTTTGATTAAAACATTAAGATCCATGTAGTTTACATGAAAAATTTTACATTGAACAGTTAGAAAAGTTTGAATATTTTTTTCTTTTAATAAAAATGAAGCAAGTTTGTACAGTCAAAAATGATCCAAGCACCACAGTTTCCTATTCAAATAGGTAAGTCCATTGGCTGAAATAGCTAAGGCCAGCACAGCACTGTTCGATCTTGAACACTCATGTGTCTTATCACTTGGCACACCATTTACATATCTACTCCATGACTCAGCACTTGTCCTTTCTTGCAAAATTTATTTGAACTTCTTCCATGTTTTTTGTTGCTTAGTTTGTTTTATAAAAACTGGGGATGGAATTTGAACATTTTTCTTTTTATTAATTTATTTAAAGATGCATCAAAAGCTTGGTCATTAGTGACTACAGTAGGTTATGAAACGTTGAGTTGTGACTTGTTATAATTTCCAGACCCTAGCCGGGAATCGAACCCGGGACCTCCACGTGGTAGGCAGCATGCTACCACTACACTATGGAAGCAGCCAATTTTAACATTATTTATATATAAAATATTAAGTTAATAAAATAATACTAAATTATCTTTTTGGCTTGTTATTAACATAAATCACTCAATCAGTAACTTTCAGCACACAGTATTCTCAGGAGATTTATGGTGAGTTTACCTTAGAATGATGTGTTAACACCTTCTCAAGTGCCTACATGAGATGCAATTATGCTTTATGCTTTAGCCACCCTTTTATAGAAATATGTATTTTATGTTATTTAATTTGTTTGAGAAGAACGGCCTATATGTAGTAAGTAATGCCTCTTAAGTCTACAAGGTAAGGACGATAAGTAGGCCTATGTGTTGTTTAGGTCATCAGCAGAAAGGCTGGTTTGAAACTCTAGAGACTTTATTAAGTAAAACTAAGAATGATGTGGTTTATGATTGCCTTCCTCACTGAGTGGAATAGTATGCTTATCAGCATGCCAGGCCCTCTGAAAAGCATCTACTTTGCACCCTGCAAATGATACCTTCACTTCATTTACCACAGGGTCTGGCTGTATGAAATTCATTACTCTCAGAAGAGATAACTCTGACTAGTCTTTTGTAGTTACTTGAGTCACGAGTTTGCCCTGGTTTGCAACGAGGGGTAAAGGGGGAAAAGCATCAGTGCACATGCGCAACTGCTTTAATTTCAGTACAACTTATACTATACCCAGAGCATATACAGTATATCGCGGAACCTTTTGTTGGTTAACTGTACGAATATAACTGTTTGTTACCGAAAACAGAAATGTTAGTTTCTCGAAAACATAGGCAGACTATTCAGTGCTGAATGAAATCTAATATGCAGTGTAATAAAATGCTTTGAAGTAGAAGCTCAACAAAAATGCCTTTCCCTGCCTCTTAACAAAAGCCATGAGTGGGTAACTACTGTGATGTTTCTCTTTCCATAATTTGAAAATTAAAAACGTGAAGAAGCTATTCTTCAACAGATTTGTTGACACCTGGCAAAAAAAGGAAACAGTTAGGTACATACTAGTGAGACTGATAGTGAAGACGCCAGCAACAGCGATAGTAAAGAAGGAGATTCATTTTTAGAAATTTTGTTCCAGTGGAATAAGGTAGCTGGTAATTACAGTAAATCAAACATTTCTAGTCATGTAATTAAGCTATACACAATATTACAGGTCACGTTTATTTCATAAGAAGGTTTATGAAGAAAACATTTTCTCGGAATAAACCACAGCATACAAAATGTGTGTAGAAATATTGCACGGTAGTGAAATGTACGAGTAGTGTCTGAATGTTGAGGTTGGCAGCACTGTCAAATTTTCACTTCCCTTCCTCACAGCCCACCCATATTCAAAACGTGACTTCAGTCTCTATACACCTCTACATCTTCTGTTCTTAAAAGCTTCAGTCATTTAATTAGCTGACCATATGATAAGAAACAGAACTATTTTTTGTAGCCCTGGAACTAGCAGACCAAGTGCAAATAATTTAACAATCCAACTGCCTGTTATGGGCAAGATAGAATGTATGAAGTACATTGCTATTTGACTCATTATACTCACCCTGGGAGTTATGTTAAAAATTTTTTACTTAGCTATAGTACTTCTGGTAAAGAACTGAGCGCTACTGTTGTCCACCAAATTTCATTGTTTTTTCTGTATTTCTGGCGAGAAGTCATCGTGAATTTTAACAGAAACCCCCAATAATGTTTGTTCTTGGGTGGTTGTTTCTGGTCACCACACAAAGTTGCTCGCCTAATTAGTGATACTTAAAGTTAATAGCAACTTTCTGACTGGGCTGGTCCGAAGGCCTACTAACATCAAGATTAAAGTGGCATCTCGTTCATCTGTTTCTCAGAAAACCATGGAGGTTGGCTCCCTAGGGTCGGGCTGCTCCCAAAAATCTTTTGAATTAGGTAGCCTAATTACATTTATGAAATATCTATAAACACCGTTTTATTCATTAAACATAATTACCTAGTTTTTGGATTGCATCCCTTCTCAAAATGTTTCCATTAATTTGTGAAGATACAATACAAAATCAATAAACACAAGTCCCCGACTTTACAAAAAACACATTCTTTATATAAAGGTGAACATACTATGAACCTAGCACATCCAATATTTAAACACCAACACAGATATTTTAATATCCTTAAGGGCATAACAGAGTGAAAAAATAGAATCTTTTTGCGAGTCACAATTTTAAAATGTATTTTAGTCCAGCACACCATGGTTATAGTTACCTACTGTGGTAAAAACTAGTTCACAGTAGTCAAAAAAAGTAGTTGTGAAAACTGCAACAGTTAAATGCAATACTACCTATTTTTGACATGATGTATACAATTTTTACATATTTTATTTTACTTTAATTTGCATTTTTGATAATGCTAAACTTTTTATATGACGTCATCAATATAATGCAAGGCTTCTCTTCTAACAACCACAATGGAATACAGACTGTGTCAGTAGTGAAGTGAAACAGCTGATTCCGTTTCCGAGGCTGATGTAATTTTTTAAAAGTGTTTATGCTGCAAGTCACAATTTTAAAATGTATTTTAGTCCAGCACATCGCAGGCTATGTGTTTTAGTTAGAATACTATCCAGAAATAACGTGAATAATTTTAGTCTTTTAAATTGTCGAAGGTCGAATTCAGGTTTGTCATCTTATATTCTGTGATAATGTAATAAACATTTTAGGTTATGTCTAAATATTAGTACTCGAAACAGGCTTTTTAAAGTTTTGTTTTCTAATAGAAATTGTTTTTTACTTTAAGAAACGAACTAATTTAATCGCTGCTTCGTTCTGGAGTGTTTGTTTATTTACCGGCACTTAAAAAAGAACACCTAGGGTTGTTCGTTTATAAATGACAGCTTGTCTGTGTACTAAGTAGTTTCCTCAACCAGTGTAACTTAACAATTCAGAGAAACTTTCTACTAGAAGAGTGCCACAAAAGCTTAGAATAGATTTACGATCCAGATTTATTTTGATACCACGATAACTGTAGGTAGCTACTTTTCGCAATTTTTCATTCTCTTCAGGTATATATTTTTTTTTAGAAAGTACACGTTTTCTGACTTTATGCCTAATTAGGTATACTTGTGCCATGCTTAATTATGCCATTACACTTTATTTTAAGTCGCATCAACAGTATGATCATTAGTGACTTCTTTGGTTTAAGGAACATTGGGCTTGAAATTGTTATAATTTTCCACATCCTGCCTGGTGATCAAACCCATGACCTTCCTCTTTGCATGGCAACTACTGTAGCTACCACAAGGCCATCAGGTCTAATTTTTTTTGTCTGTGTTTGAGGATGGTTCTGACTTAAAATTTTTTACTTTGTTCTTGGAGCTCTAAATTTTGTTGGACCCACATTGAAAAATTAGTGTATGGAGACAAACCTCATGCATATCTGAGAAACACCAACAGAATATGGAGGTTGCCTAGTATCTTACATTTAAGTAAATTTATATATTAATGTTTCTATCTGTGATTAAAAACCAAATTCAAATTTTGTCAGGAATTAGTCTTTTTACAATACCCCCCCTTATTCTGTGACAATCTATGTTAGGTATCAAATGGTACAATATAAGCATAAGGAGCTCGGTTATATCTTTGAAACAATAGCTGTGACCTACAAGTACTTTAAGCCTACACTCCTGAAAACAGTGTTTCTCATGTATCATAGGTGTAGCCTTTGGGGTGTTACATATAGGTTTATCAATAACAAAGAAAGCTGTTTGTGTTTATAGCAGTTAATTAAAATTAATGATTAAGCTACTAGATAAACAAAATTCTAAATAAACAAAAGTGAATGAGAGTTTTGAGCCACTTATTTACATATTTTTCCTATGGGTAGTTAACTTGTTGGCTACCATTCTAGCGACACTATTATAATTTGAAAGTCTGTATGTGTTCATTTGTTGAAGTCTACGTATTTTGTGTAAAATTTAATAACTCCCAAACTTAAAGAGGTATCAAAAATCTATTTAAAAAAATGTAACACATTTTTCTCCAGCTGACTCAGTTATTTAAAACATTATAAGTTTCTGTTATTTGCAATATCAAAAAAAGGTGCCTTTTTTTTAGTGAAGATAAGAAACACATATTTTTAATTACTTTTAGATGTACGTAATGATTGTTTTTTAAAGTTAAGCTGTAATTACTGATATTGAAATAACTAAAAGGATTTGACAATATTAATTGGTACTTTTCAGTTTATTTATAGTAGAAAACTTTATAGTTTATTTGTAGTGGTAATTGATTACAATATACCTTTGTTTTATTAATTTCAGGAACATCATCCTCTGTTTCAATCGGGGATGTCAAAAGAACGGTAGAAGAACCAGAGCGCCCTGAATATGTCCCAAGAAAGTATTGTAAGTTTTATGGAATATGTATTAATTAAAATATTTTAAGGATGTTGTTTTCAGTTGGTTTTTGTTACAACTGCTGCTGGAGTTTTTGATGAGGATATTTCCTTAAAAATATTCATTGAAGACTTTTTAAAAAGTTTGTCGTAAAAATTCTTTCTTGAAAACAATCATGGTAGAAAACTTTATGGCTTCAGTTTTGTGGTTAAAAGATAATTATGATCTCTTCCTGTAAATTATAAAGTTTTTCATCCAGTCATTTCATTTTTGTTTAGTTTTTAAAGTCACATCGGCAGCATGGTAAGCAACTATTTTGAACTGAGGAATGGTGGGTTTCAACGTATAATAATTTTCTAGACTCTAGCCAGGAATTTAATCCAGGACTTTCCGCTTTGGGCCACAGAGGTGGTCATGAAGTAATCATTTTATACGCCAAATAAAACCAAATAAATTATAAAAAACTTCTTATTTCACAAAGTTATTATTTTGAATTGTTATAATACACTAATTATTGCTTACAGTGTACATAAAACCAACTAGTAGATCGGTTTTAAGCTGGTAGGGTTCTGTGGTGATCACTAGTTACAGCAACTAGACAACATGTCCATGTAAAGAGTGAGTTTTACCTCAGTTATTGTAAGACAGTACTATCTTTATGTGCTTGGAAAACTACACATTACCATTTTCATTTTCTTGGTTACATTGTTGTGCATTATAATGGACTTGACAGCAATGCTAATAAAACAAAAAATCTGGTGTGAAATACTCATACAACTTTCTCTTACCAATGCAAATAATTCAAACAATATAACCTAACATTAGTAATAAAACATTAGAAATAAACAAAAACTAACCTCAAAAAACATAACCTTATTTTAATCACGAGTGAAAGACGCAAAATGAAAATTGACCTGTTTGGCTTAAAAATACGGAAAATCACTCTTTCACGCTAAACTAGGCTCTGTAGAGAAAAACGCTTTAAATAAAAGTTTTAGATCATTTAATTTCCTATAAATTTGATTGTATACACTTTTGTCGTAAAATGCTTACTAAGGCCGAAATCTTAAAAAAATAATTTTTCACCCATTTTCGTGAGAAAAAAAACAGAAAATTGCTAATTACCACTTAACTAAGCATTGTACAAAAAAAGTGTTTAAAATAAAAGTTGTAGGATTTCAAATTCTCTAAATATTTTATTATATACATTTTTGCGCTAAAATGCATATTAAAGCCGTAATCTTAATAAAACAATGTTTTTACGTGAAAACAGCCTCACCAAGAATTTCAGCAAACATGGCGCCTACCCTATCTTGTGGAGCATAAAAAATTTAGTAAACGAGGCGATTAAAATAAAAATCATAGGACCAGTTTTTGAGAAAATCGAAAAAAGTGAAAAATGACTCGATAAACTACTACTTCCGGTTGACCGATTTTGATGAAAATTTTTGTGTCGGTGGTGGTATGTAACTTAAGTTTCAAGTTCATACGATGTTCCGTTCTTGTGATATTCTGTTCACACACACACACACACAGACCAATCGCTAAAAACATGTTTTTTGGGTTCAGGGGGTCTGAAAACTTGTAGATCTGGTGAAAACTCGATTTCGAAAAATCGCCATGAAAACAATACTTTCCTTCCTATATATTCATATAGGCAAGAGAAAGTAAAATGATCATCATCAAACAGCAGATCAGTTCTCATGTTCACATATTGGTCAGCAAGGTCTGAATAGAACGAGTCACAGAATGTCAATATCTAGGTTCCTGTATTAAAGAGAGATGGGACAATTCACAAGAGATAACATGTCGTATTGCCAAGACCAGAAATGTCTTCAGCACTATGAATTCTGTATTTAAAAGACATAATTTAACCGTTAACACTTAAACTAGCTTCATGGGTGTTATGTGCTCTCAGTCCTATTGTCCTGGACTCTGGCACAAGCAACACGTAACAAATTGAGAGCGTTCAAACTTTGGCTGTGTAGGAGAATGCTGTGAATATCGCGGATGAAGAAAATTACTAATGCAGAAGTTCTATGTCAAATGAAAAAGGCAGCGGAATTGGTCAGCATAATGAAAGGGCGAAAGCTACAATATCTTGGTCATATCATACAAGATAAGTGCAGGTATGAATTGCTCCGATACATTCTGCAAGGAAAAATCAACAGTAAAAGGGGACGAGGATGCAGAAAAATTTCATAGTTGGCTGACTTGAGGATATGGTGTAACAAAAGCTCAGAAGAACTCTTTTGGATAGCTACCAGTAGGATCAGCATTGCCATGATGGTCTCCAACCTTCGGAACGGAGAGGCAACTTGAGAAGAGGTTTTTTGGGGTTTTGTATTCATTTTCTGCGGATGCTCAAACATAACATCTTGTGTCATACACAGATTTAACAAAAATATGAATAAATTAAATTAAAAGTTAGATACTAACTGCAGTTACTAAACTACAAAAATAACTAAATAACTTCAGTTATTTAGTTATGGTTAGTTACTAAATTAGTTTGCTGTAATAAATTATTTTCTTTTTTTCAGTAACTTCTAATTTAGATCAAGAAACATTACATCATTTACGATGGATGCTTCAGAAAGATGAATTAGGCCAAGATATGTTTTTAATTGGCCGACCAGGCCCTTCAAAAAGAAGACTTGCTATGCAATATTTAGAGTTAACAAAGCAAGAAGTTGAATTTGTATCATTATCAAGAGACACAACTGAAGCTGATTTAAAACAACGCCGTGAAATAAAAAACGGAACTGCAAAATATTTTGATCAGGTACTTTATAAACATTGTAAAGTTAATTACTTTTGTTATTCAGTAATCTCTTGCCATTTATGGCTTCGATTATTCATTCTTGCTCTTTCCCTGTATGATATATAGGTACGAGGAAAGTTTTGTTTTGTCCGTTTTTGATAAAGGTCTTCACTGGAAATTAACGTTTTCAGGTCCCCTGGGCCCCAAAAAATAAGTTTTTACCAATTGGTTTGTGTGTCAGTAGAATAACTAAAACTAGAAAATCATATAAAGTTAAAACTTGGAGTTTAAGTTAGATACTACAAGGGGACCTTACACAAACATTATAATCAAAATTGGTCAATCAGAAATAGCAGTTTATTTATGAAATTTTTCACTTCATGCCAATTTTCTCAAAAGTAGCTTGTATGATTTTGATTTAAGTCATTTTCTTAACTACATTTATTTGTTGCTCTACAAAATGAGCCAAACGGCATGTCTGGAAAAACTTTTGGGCTGTGCTCTCGTTTACAATAAATATTTGACTTGTGCAGGCAGTCCCATTGTGTGAGAAAATGCTGGAACATCTACATATTTATAATTAATTTTTTTTGCATGGCCTGAATATTACCTTACCGTTTAAGAAATGTATGTTTTTGTTTTATCCAAGACGAGGAAAATCCAAAAACTTTAAAAAGTTTGTTATTTTAATTAAACTTGTATACTGTTATTATTTATTTATGTTATGGTATTTTCTTTTTTTTACAGAGTGCTGTAAGGGCAGCTGTCAGTGGACGTGTTCTGATATTGGAAGGAATAGAAAAAGCTGAACGGAATGTTTTACCAGTATTAAATAACCTTCTTGAAAATAGAGAAATGCATCTTGAAGATGGAAGATTTCTTATTCCTGCTACACGTTATGACAAATTACTAAAGGTGTAATATTTTTATATTAGGAATCCAATCACATAACGATTTTGCATTTTAAATTTTGATTATCATTCTTCAGATTTGGATTGTTGTTATTATTCGATTTTAAACTTTATGTTGTTAAAGTATAACTTGGTTTCATATGTTTATTTCTTGCTTTAATAGATGTTTCTAAATTTGTGTCTAAACTAGAGCTGTGTTACCTGTCTTAGGTTACTAATGGGTTTTTTTTATTTTATATAGTTTGGATAGAGTGTAAAATTTACAATGCCATAGTAATTAGAAATTATTTAAATAATTTTTTGGACATGAATTAAAATTTGTCTTTGGAGTTCTAAAATTCTAATAAATTTGTATGTTAAATTTCCTTGAAGTTTTAGAGAATAATTTGGAAGGACCCTTGCAAAAATCGGTTCAATAATTTTTTAGTGCACAGCAGAAACCTGTACTTACATACAGGTACAAATTTGCCCTTTGTATTTATTAGTTCTTTTAAATATATATGATTAAAGAGATTAATTGTGTGATAATTAAACTCTATTTCATTACATTTCTCTCAGGGTTGAATCTAGGGAGGGCAAAGGAAGAAAATTCCCTGGATGGCTCATCCTAGGGGCAGCAGATTGACTCTTTGTAAAATAAATAAATAGGTATATGTGTTGCGACTAAAACAAATTTGATAAAACCTCAATCAACTGGAGGGAATTGTGAACTCATAATTTACCCGATAGTGGTAAATCATGTATTGGTAGAATGAGTGAAATCCACATTTGCCCTCCGAAAAGAATCTGAGATCTACTTGTAATTTCTCTGTAGCTCTGTCTTGTAATTATGATTTATTATATTTACATTTAATGTGTTCTTAAATTTAGTTTTTAGAATAATGATGTGTTCTTAGATTCTGTATTTTCATGTTTTGTAATCTTCTTTGTTGTGCTCGTGTCAAAATTTTGTTCTTCTAACAATGCTTTAGAATGCACCTGGTCCAGGCAAGTTGTGAGTGTACTGTTGTAGACAAAAACATTATCATTATTATGCCTATATAACATTACTGTAGAAAATTCTATTTGGACGGTCTAATGTTCTACCAACCATCTCCCCTTGTCTGTGATGCCTCGTAATAGCAGAACTACATTTTAAGGTGCCATTTGTGGTATTTACATTCAGTTATAACCAGTGGTACTTTACCCTAATTAACAAAACAAATGAAGGAGGTTTTTCCTATCTTATGTGATATCAGTCTTACTTCCATCTTCCTGAGTGTAAATAAACTGAATTCTTTCTCTTTGCATAACACTATAAATACATAAAAAAATCTGTTGTCCGTTTTCCACAACTAGCTATACAGTCAAAATTAAAACAAAAACCAAAAGTACATCACTGTGTATCATAGTATTTTTTATGCAAAATAAAACAACTTGAAATGTTAAGATGTATTTAGCGATTTTGCCTATCAGTAGCCTACTCATGTATGAGGGGTATTTCCTTGGTTTGTTGAATGAATTTTCATATCATGATGAAATATTTTAACATAAACATTTAGTTATCGTGTAAACTGATGAAAAAAATCCAAATGAGAAACCACATACAGTACTCACCAACTTTTATTCCATGAAAACAATACAAAATTTAATTTTTTTTACAAAAGTTTTCCTGCGATCTTTCTGTATCTTAAGTCATTTTTCCACATCCCCTCAAGTAGCCATTTCACTCTGGTATTCAATGATTTGCGGCCCATTTTCAAGTTATTAGAAATTAACTTGAAACTCACTATTAGTAAACTTAAAAGCATAAATGACAAGTGGCGGGAATCAGTTGCTTTGTCAATGCTACCAGCTCCTCAGATCCCGATTGAATGGCAATAGTTGTTTGAAATTAATACGACGGCAATTATGAACTCGAGCAAAGTTAGAAAAACGGATTTTTATCTGCAAACAGAGTTAAAAAAAGACGCATTCAACCATGTGACCAAGATGATATGAGTGTTTCTTTTTTAAGTAGAGACTGGCACAAAGTGCCTTTCCTACAAGCCTATACACATACCAAAATTAATTATTCTGATTGTAGCCATTCCAAAGTTGTAATTTTTTTTGAATTAAAATTTGGCCTACATTGTAATCTTTATTTAAACAGAAAAATACAATAAAATTAGTTCCATAAAAGATAGAGAAGTCGAATGTGTGCTGAAATACCGTTAATTTTAAGGGCTATTTGGCTAATGTTTTAGATTGTATATTTTAGCAAATGTATAAGGACAAAACCTAACAATGTGAAAAGTATCGGTGTCGTTAAACTTTTGACAGACACTGTAAATTACTCAAGTATTAAACATTTTCTTCTATTTGTTGTTGCAGGACTATGGTAAAAATGAAGTTGATCAGTGGCAGCTTCTGAGGGCTAGTGAAAAGTTTAGAGTCATTGCTTTAGGGCTTCCTGTTCCTGGGTACCATGGCAACCCTTTGGATCCTCCACTCCGGTCTCGGTTTCAAGCTAGAGATATCGTTCCTTTACCTTATAGGGTAAGTTTCTTCAACCTTTTTTTGTTCACATGGAATGGGATTATTAATATTTTTTTGTTGTACAGGTTAAAGAATATTTTAAAGTTAGGATTTAAGAAAATTACTGAAGAATTGATGGTAACTTATTAGTTATTTAATCAATATTCCTGTATAAATTTTTGCCGCATTCAGTTAGTAATAATGGTTTTAGCAACGTACCAATCAATCAAATATTTTAAAACCAGTTTAGAGAAACCAAACCACTGAAATAAAGTTCAATATGAGTATATTGGAAGGAAAGTATTGTTTTCATGTCGAATTTTCAAAATCGAGTTTTCACCAGATATACATGTTTTGAGACCCCCTGAACCCAAAAAACATGTTTTTAGTGATTGGCCTGTATGTGTATTCGAACAAAATATCTCAACAACGGAAAATCGTACAAAGTTGAAACTTAAGACTTAAGTTAGATACCACTAGAGGACCAGACACAAACATTTTCATCAAAATTGGTCAACTGGAAGTAGTAGTTTATTCGTGTAATTTTTCACTTTTGCAATTTTCTAAAATATGGCTCCTTCGATTTTTTTTAAATCGCCTCATTTACTACATTTGTAATGCTCTATAAGGTAGGGTAGGGTCCATGTCTGCTAAAATTCTTGGGGAATCTGTTCTCTCCCCTTAATATGCATTTTAGCACAAAAAATAATTTAATAAATATTTTAGGCAATTAAAAAATCTACAACTTTTATTTCAAACATTTCTTCATAAACACTTAGTTCAGCGGTAATTTGTGATTTTCTGCTTTTTTCATGAAAATCTGTAAAAAAAATGATTTTTTAAGATTTCGGCCTCAGTTTGCATTTTACGACAAACCCTGGTGCAGACGCAAGTTGCACTGACCACTATACCATGGGCCTACCCAATTTTGAAGTGACTTCTTCTTTTAGCATGCTTGGACTACAATTTTTGCGTGGAAAAAATCTTTGGTTTGCTATCACGTCATGCTCGACTATTTTCTGGTGGGCGGAAGGTCAGTATACTGTATACTCTAACGTGTACGTACACACATGACGTTTTGATAGATTCTCCTAGTGTACATCTCTCGCTCTTCTCCCTTTTCAACTATGTACTTCAACAATAAATATATACACACACACACACACACACACACAACGTTTTGATAATTTCCCCCCGCGTACGTCTGTCATCATCAAACTTCTTCATCTACTTTAACAGCAATACCTACTCATATGTACACACACACACACACACACACACACACACATACATAGGTATTTATGAAAATCTTCATTAGGGCCCTTAGGGTTAACATTTTTGAAAATTTAAAAAGAAAATGTTACTTTGAATATAAATATGCTGTCAAATATTTCACTCCCCGTAACTTTAGTTTCAATTTAAATAAGTAGTCACTTCTGTCAGTCAGTCCCGCCACTGCTGATTTATTTTGTAATTATAATTAATCTTAATTATTATACAACTGCATTATATACTCTAATTATATCATTATACTCTAATTATACACTAATAGCATGTATCGATACTCAATTTGGGTTCCGCAAAGGACTGGGAACAAGAGAGGCATTGTTTGCTTTTAATGTCCTTTCTCAAAAATGCTTAGATATGAACATCGATATATAT
The DNA here is from genome assembly GCA_035578175.1 of Catonia carolina. Taxonomy (NCBI): domain Eukaryota; kingdom Metazoa; phylum Arthropoda; class Insecta; order Hemiptera; family Achilidae; genus Catonia; species Catonia carolina. Next base: position 187,165,201 of record JAQMRL010000001.1, read on the forward strand.
GCCTGTTTCATTGATTTTGAAAAAGCATTTGACAGGGTCCGACATGAAAAACTAATAGAATTATTGAAAAACAAAAATATAGACAGACGAGATTTGCGAATCATCATCAATCTGTATTGGAATCAAAAGGCCAATATAAAGGTCGAAGAACAAAAGTCCGAGAATATTGATGTAAAGAGAGGAGTAAGACAGGGTTGTGTTCTGTCACCACTACTGTTCAACATGTATAGTGAAGCCATATTTCAAGAAGCCATAACAGAACTGAGTGATGGAATCTCTGTGGGTGGAAGGATAGTAAATAACATAAGATTCGCTGATGACACCGTTGTGATGGCAGACACCCTGGAATCGCTGCAAGAGTTGGTGAATAGAATTAACGATCATTGCATTGGATATGGACTTAGAATAAATGAGAAAAAGACTAAATTTATGATTGTCTCGAAAGCAGAACATGGAAATGAAACATTAACAATAGAGCAAACCCAAATAGAAAAAGTAGAGACATACAAATATCTGGGAACCTGGGTTGATAGCAAGAATGACCAAAGTAAAGAAATTAAAGTACGAATTGAAACTGCAAGGCAAGCATTCATAAAATTGAAGACAATGCTAACAAACAAAGACCTTCAGATGCCTCTCAGATTGAGGGCTCTAAGATGTTATGTATTTTCTATCGTACTATATGGAATGGAAGCTTGGACATTGAAGAAACAACACATAAAGAAGATAGAAGCATTCGAAATGTGGTGTTACAGTAGAATATTGAAAATTCAGTGGGTCCAAAAGGTTACCAATGTTGAGGTGCTCCGACATTTAAATAAGGAGTTAGAAGTTATGAAGAGTATAAAAACAAGAAGAAGTCCCTTTGTAACAAATAAAGGGGTACGTCAAGGGTGTTGCCTATCACCAACCTTGTTCAAAATATATATTGAGGCCGCATTACATGAGTGGAAAAGGAAGTGTAGATACATGGGTGTTAAGATAAATGATGATTACATGTATTCGCTGTTATTTGCTGATGACCAGGTAATAATGGCGGGAGATGATCACGATATTGAATACATGATGAGAAACCTGGCTGAGACTTATGAGCAAAATGGGATGAAGATTAACTACCAAAAAACCAAATATTTAGTGGTAGCAGGGCAGGCAAGAAATCTGCAGATATATGGACACACTATTCATGTATGTGATCAATATAAATACCTGGGAAGTGTAATAACGTCGGAAGGAAACTCTAGGAAAGAAATAACAAACAGGATTGGACAGGCTAGACAGGCAACACAAAAATTAAACCCGGTACTCTGGTCAAAAAGTATCAGGAATAGCACAAAAGTTCGTCTATATAATACTGTTGTGCAAAGTATTTTGACATATGGATCAGAAACCTGGGAGATGACCAAGAGAGATCAGCAGAAAATAAATGCGGTAGAAATGGACTTCTTACGCAGAAGTTGTCTGGTTTCTAGGGTATACCAGGTTAGAAACACCGAAATTAGAGCTCGTACACAAAAACAAGACACCACAATGGAGGAAATCGAAAAACGACGTCTGGTATGGCTGGGACATGTGCAAAGAATGGGAGATGAGAGATGGCCAAAGAAAATAATAAACTGGACCCCTTGGGGACGAAATAAGCGTGGTAGACCACCTGAAGCATGGATAAAGCAAGTATCGAAAGATATGCATGCTAGACAATTGGAGGGAGGAGACTGGATGGATAGAGAGGGGTGGCGTATGGGATGCGAGAGACGGCCAGAGCTGTAGAATAACTTGCTTGATATATATATAAAAACAAGCAAACTAGAATATTTGGGTCACATAACCAGAGGAGAAAAATATGAGTTGCTGAGAATTATTATGCAGGGAAGGATCCGAGGAAGAAGAGGCGTAGGAAGAAGACGCATCTCCTGGCTGAGGAATCTTAGAGAATGGTTCAACTGTAGTTCATTGCAACTATTCAGAGCGGCAGCCAGCAAAGTGACCATAGCCATTATGATATCCAACCTCCGATAGGAGATGGAACTTTAAGAAGAAGAAGAAGCATGTATCATTTATAAATTCTTCCGTGTTAGCCAAGATACCCTTAGTATCAATTACCTTCATGGATAGCTCACTTTACATTGTAATTATTTTTTGCAGTGTAATCATAAAATGTGTCGGTAATGGTTATTTTTTTATAATTTTATGGAATTTATTTTATTTCTACATAGCTTCTCAATATTTCTATTTGCATAATAATTGTATTGTACAGTAATCCCTCGTTATCCGCGGGCGTTACGTTCCGGAGGGTTACAACCGTGGATAATAATACCTTGTATAAAAGAAAAGATGGAGGTTAAGTTCTAAAGATAAAGTCCTGTAGTCGTTTTAAGTGTTAAATAGTTTTAGGAACATTTTACCATTATTATAATCTATGAATATTTACTAAATACAGTAATGTATGCATAAAAAATTTAAGTTGCTTTAAAATAGTTAGTTATGGCTCTTTGCTTCTTCTTCTTTTCAAACTTCTTGTGGACTTCTTTGTATATTATAATTAGCTCCTGAGTCCTCTTTTGAATTGAAGGGCCCTTTCCATGACTGGATCCGTCTCCAACACGTGGTCAGCCAATGCGTTGCCATGCTGAGGATCTCGTTGATGGTTTGTGAAGAAATGCTTGGCTTCCTTTCAGGATCATGGAACACACAAAGAACTGTACGTACGGTGCCTCAGCGTATGTATGGCGGTGAGGGTGGGGTGTTACTGGCGGGGCCCGGTACCCGGTGACTGGCTCACTACGTACAGTACATGGAAATCTAGCTTGGCTCATGGCGGCCATCACCATACTAGTATGTGACTCAACATGATACGGATGCCAAAACATTTATTCAAACACATGTTTTCAGAATTGTATGACTTCCCAACCAAGTACGGTGTTCATAAGGTGAGAAAATGTACGTATTTTAAGGTTTTAGGCCTAGGGACAAAGTCCACGGATAACCGAAACCCGTGGATACCAAGGGATTACTGTATTTATTTATTCGACCATTGACACGCTTTACTGGGAATATACTACAATTATTTCATAATGCTATTATGTTAGCTATTATTCTAAGTTTACTTACAATTACCTAAAATATAGATTACGTACTAAATATACATTATAAATACTATTCATATAACTCTGAATAATTCGTAATACACTAAATACCATATTTGGCGGCGTATAAGACGCGCTTTCATCAGTAACATGTTAAAAAACAGGTTGCATCTTATACAATGGATGGGAATTTTCTGTAACTGTTTTAATGGTTACTATTTTAGCATTACGAAAATCAAAATACTGTACAGAACATTGTTACCGTCATAACGTTATTCATCTGTCTAATTACCTTATTCAGAACAGGTGTTTCCATTGTAAAATTTTCTACTACGTGTAATTTTAATGGAAGCTTGCACTGTACACATTCCCTCTACTTCCCTCCTGTGTCCTATTCGAAGTAGTGAACATAGGTACTGGTTATTAGAAAATAATGCCTCTAAACTGTTGTTATTTAGGTCATCAGCCAAAAGGCTGTTTTGAACCTGTAGAGATTTTACTGAGTAAAACGAGAAGTGAGGTGGTTTACCATTGCTTTTCTCACTGAGTGGAAAAGTACACTTATCAGCATACCAGGCCCTTTGAAAAGCACATATTTTTCACTCTGCAAATGCCAACTTCACTTCATTCACCACAGGGTCTAGCTGTGTAATGAAATTCATAACTTTCAGAGGAGATAACTCTGATTAGTGTCTTTTACTCCTCTCCTCTTCTGTTCTTAAACGATTCAGTCATTTAATTGGCTGACCATGTGATAACAAACAGAAATATTTATTTTAGCCCTGCAATGAACAGATTGAGTGTAAATAATTTGACACTCCACCTGTCTGTTATGAGCAGCTAAATTGTTACCAGTGTTTAATACTTATGCATAAATTTAATTCTTGTAAATTTATTGTGGTTAATTGTATAATCCTATTTTATTTTATACATTCCACGTACCGATCAGTACATGCGTAAATTACCATGTTCATCGTTGACCGGTACTGCAATACGCTTTACCAGTTTACTGTTAGCGCTTTACCTCTTTACCAGTGTAGGAGTGCAAAGACGTATTACAGAAGCTTCTATTGATATTACATATGGTATACTATCATAATTCATTATCAGAGGACATGGTTTTATCTGTTGACGATGAGTCAACAATAAATTACTTTATACGTTGAAATTACTGATTGTCTCATTATTGTTTGGTTAAGTTATTTCTTTTGAAATGTCATTTAATGGAAATCGTATTCACTTCCTGCATCTGAAATAGGTAGGCTACTTACTCTTGTGTTCTCTTTACAATTAGAATAAGTGGATGATATCACGGGGACAAGAAATGACACTAGGGGGAAAACTTCCTGGAACAATGTTAACTTCAAAATTGTTTTGAATTCTTTCAAAAAGTGCAGCATCAGCAAATCTTTCGATGGAGCTGAAGATTATTTTTTTGAAAACAGCTCAAATTCTTCAAATGACTGTGACTCTCACCAGAACTGATGTGTATCATAACACTGTATAAGCAAGAATTTACTATTTCAATTAAGACTATGTGTAATATCGGTGTAGCTTAAAAAGTAGTAGCTACAGTTATGTAATTTTTTTTTTTTTTCGTGTAGCAGTCTTTAAACATCTATGTTTTTTAATCACTATTTTAGCAATACAAATACACGTTTATTGTATTTTAAAAAAATCATTACTTATGAAAATAAAATTTCTATTCCTTTCATAAAAATAAATTATAAAATTTAACATAAAGGAATGAAATCGTTCTTGAAAATGGGAGTGTGTCTTGTAATCCGGCAAGTATTATTTTTCTAGCTACGTTAGATTTAAATTAATATAACCACACATAATATACTAATACTGAAATATTACATCCTACATAGGATGTTTGATAAAATAATATATTAATAATAACAATTATTATAAATGTGAATACTATAAATAAAATATAAAGTAATAAAATAAAATAAGGAAGACTATGGTTACATTTTCCATTGCAACATGATTTTAAAATAAAATGTTAATGCTGTATGCAGTGAGTTTCTATCTTTGTTGCAATTGGAAATGCCGCATGAAATAAATTATTAATGAAAACAATCAGATTATTTTATTGTATCTGTAATAAATGACTTTTATATTAAAGTTGTAATTACTTTGGTAACTGGTATTTTAAAATGCTTTGCAAAATGTATGTCCTTGGATAAAACCAATTTAAAGTTTGTTCCAAGTTAAAATAAAACTTTATATAAACAAACTTTTGTCAACTTTATTATAAGAAGAATAAGTTAGTGATGATGACAGGTTTAAAAGTGTACTGTTGACATTGTACTGCATTATCTACAGTAATAATTTGTATTGTTAGTCTATTCAAACATCAACAACTTCAAAGTTAAATATAACAAGTATTGTATCACGATTTAAAAAATTAGTATTTTTGCGGTACATTTTTTTCCAATATTGACCTTTATGATTTCAAAGAATATATGTGTTGTCTTTTGGCATTTTGTTCATAAAAGTTGTGCCCATTCTACTAAAAATTATTATCAAATTTTTACTTTCTCTTGTCTATATGAATATATAGGAAGGAAAGTATTGTTTTCATGTCGCATTTCCAAATTGAGTTTTCACCGGATCTATATGTTTTCAGACCCCCTGAACCCAAAAAACATTTTTTTAGCGATTGGTCTGTGTGTGTGTACAAAGTATCTCAAGAACAGAACATCGTACGAACTTCAAACTTGAAACTTAAGTTACATACCACTACCGGACCCGACACGAACATTTTCATCAAAATCGGTTGACCGGAAGTAGTAGTTTATTCGTGTAATTTTTCACTTTGTTGCGATTTTCTCAAAAACTGGTCTACAATTTTTTTTTAAATCGCCTTATTTACTTAATTTTTTATGCTCTACAAGATAGGGTAGGCGCCATGTTTGCTGAAATTCTTGGTCAGGCTTTTTTCACTTAAAAACATTTTCTTTTTAAGATTGCGGCTTTAATATGCATTTTAGCGCAAACATTTATACAATAAAAGTTGTAGAAAATTTAAAATTCTACAACTTTTATTTCAAACATTTTTTTGTATAACGCTTAGTTTAGCGGTAATTTGCGATTTTCTGTTTTTTTCTCGCGGAAATGTGTAAAAAATCGATTTTTTAAAGATTTTGGCCTTAGTATGCATTTTACGACAAAAGTGTATATAATAAATTTAATAGGAAATTAAAAGATCTACAACTTTTATTTAAAGCATGTTTCTCTACAGAGCCTAGTTTAGCATGAAAGAGTGATTTTCCGTATTTTTAAGCCAAACAGGTCGATTTTCATTTTGCGTCCTTCACTCATGATTAAAATAAGGTTATATTTTTTGAGTTTGGTTTTTTGTTTATTACTAATGTTAGGTTATATTGGTCATTATTTGAGTTGGCAAGAGAAAGTTGTGTGAGTGTTTCACACCAGAGTTTTTTGTTTTTTAACAGTGTATACCTCTTAACTTTTTAAATATTTGTCTTGTTGGAGGGCAGTTTGGAAAGTAACCGCCGTTTGGCTGTAAATAAAAAAACTTGCATAGAAAAAATATTTTATTACATACATATTAAAACTACAGCTTTTTACTATTTTTCAACATAGTCACCATTGAAATTTAAGCATTTGTCATAGCGTTTCACTAATTCACGAATTCCTTCTTCATAAAAATTCAAATTTATTGGTACATGGCTAATAAATTCATTTTCTATAAAGGGCATTTTTTATTAAATTCCTTTTAATTTTATTTCTTCCTTTCTATTCAATTCCTTCTTCATAAAATTCAACCACCTGGGTATAGCCAATCTTTCACAACATTTTAAAGTTTGTCAACGTCATTGAAGTACTACAATGCAAGCCACATCTTGCATTCACGACACCATGGTGGCTTATGTAAATGCCAAAGCAAAAGAATAGTCAATGGCTTGGCTTGGGGCCATACCACTTCTCCATGGAAGCTGATGAAAGCCCACCAAATTTTTAGACGATCCCTTCAGTTGATTACTTCCTTGATGATGCCAAACTTCAAAATGTTGGGAAAGATTGGCTACGTCCCCAGGCGGCTAAATTTTATGAAGAAGAAATTTGAAAATTAGTGAAACGCTATGACAAATGCTTAAATTTTAATGGTGGCTGTTTTGAAAAATATTATAAAGCTGTAGTTTTAATATGTATTTATAATAAAATATTTTTTCTATGCAAGTTTTTTTATTTACAGCCAAACGTAGGTTACTTTCTGAACTGTCCTCACAATATAAAGATTCTGTATAAATTATACCAATCATTATAATTGGTTTAAGTTATTCCAATTGTTCATCAAGGATTCTGATAAATTACAAACACCCATTTCATCCTATTTACATCTGCTCGATACAAATCCATTAAAGTCATACTAGTCTCTTATGTAAAATTTCTCAGCTAGTGTGTACAGTATCTTTCTCTACACTACTGTGGATAATATTTTATAAAATTTAGTATTTGATTGTCCTATAATTTGAACAAAACACCTTTAATTCCTGACTACAACATTACTGAAAATCATGTATCCCTTTCGTAAACCAAATGCGCAATATTACTTGTATGTTGTTTTTGTGATAATTAGTGCAATCTATAAAAGCACATCTGAATGTAAATCGGACAAGAATAGCACGCGTCTTGCATTCTTTGTATCTGAGTACTATTATTACTGAGGAGTGGGACAACTCACAGGAGATAAGGTGTCGTATTGGGAAGGCCAGAGGAGGTCTTTAATACAATGAGATCAGTGTTCAGAAGTCACAATCTCACAATTGACACCAAAGTGTGGCTCCAAAGATGCTATGTGCTTTCAGTTCATTTTTATGGAGTGCAGACTTAGACCTTGAGCAGTGTAACTACTAGTAGATTTGAAGCTTTTGAGCTCTGGCTATACAGATGGTTCTTGGGGATATCATGGACATGGAGATTCACCAACATGGAAATCTTACAGAGGATGAATAAGGGCCCTGAGGTGATTAACTTTGTCATGTGTCGTATGCTTCAGTATCTCTGATGCATCATGAAATCAAGATAGGTATAAAATACTGCAGCTTATTCTGCAAGGATGGATAGAAGAAAAGAGACCTCCTGGCCAAAGGAGACTTTCCTGGCTTGCCAATTTGAGGGTGTGGTTTGGGAAGAGCTCCGGAGAGCTGTTCTGAATAGTGCCAAATGGGGTTAGATTAGCTATGATGATCATCAAGATCCGAAGCGGATAGGCACGCTAAGAAGAAAAAGACAAAAGCTCCATATCTAAAAGTTATGTAGTTTTCCTTTCCTTTGCAGTACTTCATACCATTAAAACATAACAAAGATTGAATAACATGAGTTCTCACATGGATGCTTAATTTTAAATTTCACTTGATCTTGAGTGTCATCACATTTTGTTCTACATAAGGGTTCTTAAAATAGATTTACTTGCCTGGAACTGTATCTCTGACAGCTACCAAGAAATTTTTTCTTCCACATCATAGAAAGTGGGGTTTGCAGCATCAGTTTTTGGCGTTTACAACAATTTTATCAACTATTTAAAATGTTGTTTCTGGACCCAGTTTTAATTTTTTGGTTACCTTGCTCAAAATCACCAATTTTCTTCTCAGTTTTTGTTGCTGGAATTTTAGTATAGCTTGAAAAGAAGAAATAAAGTTAAAATTTTTCACTGATCATAGTATGAAAATGTTCATATAAAATTTATATAAAAATAGTTTTATTTTCTGTGGGTAGGATACGTGTAACTTTATTAGTGATTTTTCAAATAGAGGAAGTTCTATAAAGAATATCGTATACAATTTATTATTCTGTAAAATGAAAAATAGTTTGACATGATAACTAAGAAAGCTCTAGGGAGTGTCATTTTGTTATTAATAATAAGCCTATTTTTGTTGACGTATTTGTTCAATATAGTCATCATCAAACTCACAATACAGTTTTCTTACAAACATGCTTAGTTCCAAATCGTGTGAATAATGGTGAAGAGTTCATTATTTATTGTCAGTTATTTTTAGATCAGCTACGCTATTTTGGGGACGTAATAAAAGTTTGCGGTTTTTTTTCTTTGTACACAAATACAATACAATTGGTAGTAAAATGGTTTGGCAAATTGTACTTCTTTCTCACTAAACATCCTCAAAATTAATAATATTTTACTGTTAAATTGTTAGCTTCGTATGATTTTTTTAACTAGTGCAATGACATAAATAAATAACATATAAAAAAGTACTTTGGCCAAAGTGTACTGCATTTTTACTGTCTCTTGCCTATATAAATATATAGGAATGAAAGTATCGTTTTCTTGTCGATTTTCCGAAATCGAATTTCACCGGATCTACACGTTTTCAGACCCCCTGGACCCAAAAAAACATGTTTTTAGCGATTGGTCTGTGTGTGTGTGTGTGTGTGTGCGCGCGCGCGTGTGAACAGAATATCTCAAGAACGGAATATTGTAGGAACTTGAAACTTAAGTTAGATACCACTAGAGGACCCGACAAGAACATTTTCATCAAAATCGGTCAACCGGAAGTAGTAGTTTAATCGTGTCATTTTTCACTTTTTTGCGATTTTCTCAAATACGGCTTGTACAATTTTTGTTAAAATCGCCTCATTTACTACATTTTTATGCTCTACAAGATAGGGTACGCGCCATGTCTGCTGAAATTGTTGGGGAGGTTGTTCTCGCATAAAAATTTTTTTTTTTTTAAATTGCGACTTTAATATGCATTTTAGCGCAAAAATGTATGTAATTAAAGTTGTAGAAAATTTAAAATCCTACTACTTTTATTTCAAACATTTTTTTGTACAACGCTTAGTTTAGCAGTAATTAGCGATTTTCTGTTTTTTTCTCAACAAAACGTGTAAAAAATAGATTTTTTTAAGATTTCAACCATAGTATACATTTTACGACAAAAGTGTATAATCAAATTTATAGGAAATTAAAAGATCTACAACTTTATTTAGAGCGTTTTTCTCTACAGAGCCTAGTTTAGCGTGAAAAAGTGATTTTCCGTATTTTTAAGCCAAACAGGTTGATTTTCATTTTGCGTCTTTTACTCATGAATAAAATAAGGTTATGTTTTTTGAGGTTAGTTTTTGTTTATTTCTAATGTTTTATTACTAATGTTAGGTTATATTGGTCTTTATTTGCATTGGCAAGAGAAAGTCGGGTGAGTGTTTCACACCAGATTTTTTATTGAAGTAAGTAAACATCGTGTGCTATCGTAATTCGTGAACTATTAGTCAGTCTGCTTACGTAGTAACGGCTGTCCCCTTTGATCTTCGTGGCGTTTGGCTGAAATCTTAAAACGGGTTGGTATTACCATCCTTTTCTCCGTTTTTTGCAAGTTTTGTTCATTTTCACGTATGTTTGGGGTTTGGGAGCTGGTTGCTGTAGGGTATGTTTTTTATGCAGTTGTGTGGGGTTTATTTACAGTTGTTCCAAAACAAATAAACCGTTGTTGATATCACTGAATTAAGAGTCGTCGTGAAAAAATAGGTAGATACAGTTTTTACCTTCCTTAATTTTTGTTATAGGCTTACTTTTACCCCAAACTGCATCATAAAATACATCCTTTTATAAAATCTTATGTATTTACGAATCACGTCGACAAGTTTTCAGAGAGGTATTTTATCGTCGTCGTATTAGAAACCTATGCATGAAATTCGTACCCGACGCGACGGGGGTGTTATTAGTGGACGAGAGAAGTTAAAGGTAAAGTGGAGGGAAGTTAAAGCTACTCGAGGAATCCAAAAATATACCCCCTGCTACTAAATTCCTTTGTAATTTATAACTGGTTTAGGCCCGAACAGACAGCACCGGTTATTGTATGAAATAATTTTATAAATGATTCGAATTCATTTGTATGAACTGTTTTCGTACTATTAAAAATTATATCTTTATTATTAATAATTCTGTTGAGTATTAAAATTGTAAATATGTGTTTGTATTATTTTGGGTGGGAGTGCGAGTGTTTTGGCAAGAGCGTCGCGAGTGTTTGTTGAGTGTTGTTTTATTGTATCCGAAATATTTTGGTTATTCTGTAATTTAAGAAGTTATTTTGCGTTTAATAAAAGGTAAGTTTAATCAGTAATTTTGCGATAAAAGTAATTCATTTTTTGTGCATTTGTATTTTATTAAAATTACGTAAATCTATTACGTTATTTCTTAATCTACACCTGTACATAATAGCCTACATTTAAATTTTAAGGTTGTAAAAACGTGAAAATTTTACCAAAACTCTATTTATTTTGACAGTAATAATATAATAATATTGTGACACTTATCTATAAGGTCCGTTTCGGGATCTGGGTAAATTAAATTAACACACTTAAGTTTAAATTACAAGTAGGCTATTTATCACAACTAAAAATTACAATTAACGAAGTGAATAAAATAAGTAAGAAGTAAGAAGTGATAAAATCTACAAGTAAATTACAATTAAATTACTTAACAAATGAAAACCAATAATAATTAACTAATACAATAAATAACTTATTACAATAAACTACCAATTTACTAAATACTACTGACAAAAGATACAGAAATAACATTTAACAATCACAGCAACGTCGACCTTTTCTAATATACTTTTATGCACTATGGCATTCGCTCACTCGATCAAAGACAAGACGTAAACTGACTGACTGAATAACTCGCGTCGCTTATGTAATAATGGAGAGTTCGAGAAAATACAGATATTTTCTATATAACAATAAAATACTAAATCCTTCTGACGGCTTCTGGATAAATCTTAACAACTGTAAACAAATTAGGATTGAATAGATGGTGGCAAAAAGGCCAATTATCTATGTAGTACCCGACTCGACTCTTTCACAACATCTGTACAACAATAGATACCTTTACTATAAAATACCATTTATATTACACATAATATTTCTAACTATTTATAAAAAAACCCTATTTATTACTCTTTTTTTTTAATTCATTTATATAACGTCGCTTCAACTGCAACGGTCATTAGCGACGACGTTGGGGTGTAACTTTTTGTACGATGGAGGATGAAATGATTTTTTGTAACGTATAAAAATATGCCGTGCCTGAGTGGGATTCGAACCCAGGACCGCATGATGAGAGGCGAGCACGTTACCAAATTCTGGAACCCACATTCCCTTTAGATATTATCACAATACATAATGTGGTTAAGGTCAACAGCCGAAAGGCTGGTTTGAACCTCTAGAGGTTTTACTGAGTAAAAACGAGGAGTGAGGTGTTTTCCCTGGCCTTCCTCACTAAGTTAAAAGAGTATGCTTATCAGCATGCCAGACCCTCCGAAAAGCATCTACTTTCCTTCCTGCAAATGATACCTTCACTTTATTCACCACAGGATCTGGCTGTATAGTAAAATTCATTACTCTCAGAAGAGATAACTCTTGACTAGTGTCTTTTACACTTCTACCTCTTCTGTTCTTAAATAGTTCAGTCGTATAATTGGCTGACTATGTGATAAGAAACAGACTATTTTTTGCAGCCCTAGAACCAACAAATCGAGTGCAATTAATTTAACACTCAACCTGCTCGTTATGAGCATTATACCAGTATAAATAATATATGATGTTTATTTATTTATTTTGGAATAAATTACAACATAAATCTTGAACAGAATATCCAGTTCATTTTATTGTTTTGTTTTCTGATGCATTAATGTAATATTATTTATTAAAATTATTATTATTATTATTATTATTATTCGAAAAAAAATAAGATGTATACGCTACATTAAGAATTAAGTTAAGAATTGGTAAAATTATTTTCTCAAAACAAATTAATCGTTCGTTTTCTAATTGCAACAATTAGGTATATGTTCCTGTATGCAATCAAATGTTTATAAGTAAAAAAACAGTATTTTTTTAGTTCAACTTTTTTTCTTCATGAGCTGCACAGAAGACTTTGTCGCTGAGTGGATTTCGTGATAGTTCTATTACTTTTATTTGTATTATGAATTTGCTGTGTGTTCGTATATAAGCGTCTTTCGTGGTGGTAAGGGGTGGGCGGCGAATTTGTGTAGAAGTTTTACTGTGGAAAGAAAGTGATTCAAATGTAAACAAACTGGGGCAGTCGGACTGTATTGTTGTGGAAGGAGAAAATGTTTTTCAGTGGAGGAGCCTTTAAGGGATGGAAATCATTGATAGGTGGTGGTGTGGTGGGGCTGCATGCTTTCGTGTCCCGAAGGAATAAAAACTACGGCTCGACATGACTTGTCCCAGGATTAGACTTTCGATAGTCAACCCAGTCACATCTATCTACGCGCAGTAGTGAATTCTAACTTTATCTCTTCGTATTTTATTTATACGTTTCACATGCATTTCTAAAAGAACTGTTTGTTTTTCACATATGCCCTACGCATGGTAGATAGAATTCATATACGATTTTTATTATATAATGTGAATGACATCGACACGCGATTATAACCTCTTCAAGTGGATCAAGATAAGTCCAATAAGAAATAATACTGCAGCTGATAAGTAAAACCGTTACAGAAAATATTCACGTGCCTTAATATCGACTTCGAGTTACTTACATCGATATGTTTATTCCAGTCGTCGCCTACAAAGTGCGTTTAGTATTTTTTCTGTTATTAAATAATAGTAATAATTAATTTTTAAACTAAACCTGTTTTTAGTAACATAACCTTTTATAAGTAACGTACATAGAACTAGTTTGAAAAAATTTCACGTGATATGAAATTATTAAAATTGTTTTTAATATTAGTTTTCATCAAAAAAAATTTTATTTTCTTTTTTGTGTAAATATTATTTCGTTGAATAGTCAAGCGTAGTAATAATAACACAAAAATTATAAAGTAATGTTGCTAAATTAGTGAAATCGGTTACCGTATTTTTTGGGTAGGTATTTTTTTATTGGTTAAAACTACTTAAAAAAATAGTTTATTCACTGTGTTCATATACAGCCTCTTTTAAAATTGTATTTCTGTTATTAAGTAGCTAATTTTGCACAATAATTTTTCAAAGGAAACCCTTTTTAATTCTGATTACATTTAAACTACAGGTACTTAAAAGCGCCAATTGTTTCTGTATCTCCTTCCAAAGTTAATGATAATCACTAACAAATATACCAGATTGCCTTCATACCCTTCTGACTCTTTCAGTTTATGGTTGTTGTAGTTTATTTGTGAACACGTTGTTCTTTTAGTGTTATCCAATGTGATATCCCTTCTAAATTACTTCCGAATTATAGTTTTAAATGTACTTACTACAAGACCAAACTTTCACTAAACTATCATTTTAAACCTGAAATTCAGTAAGTTGTTTCAAATATATTACTGTAAAGTTATCCTTTAATTCAGAATGAAAGACTTATTAATTATTTTCATTTCTCGGGCACTCCTGTCAAAAATCAATTTATAATTCATAATCCATAAAAAAATACAGAAATTTTTGAAAATATTCTAGAGAACGGTGACTTAATGGAAATAGTTCTTAACCTTAGAACAGCGGGAAAAATAAAATAAGATTGACTGTTACAAAATTGCGACCCGAGAAAGTTAATACATTGTATTATTAGACCTACATTATAATGTATTATACGTCTCTGTCCTAAGATTTTAAATGTAACCTTTTCTTTACACTTTAATAAAACTATTCTTTACTGTTTTTTCAAACGTACTTTTTATGTGTGGGGAAACTGAATTTTTACTCAATAGCTATGAATGCAGCAGGGGTAAGGTCGATCACGTGAAGTAATCGTACCATGTGTCTTCATCGCTTCCTAGACTTCAGGTTTCTTTTAAATCGTTTGTTAGTATAATATTTTTCTAATATTTTAGTTTTTAGTATTTTTTTTTCTAATTGAGTGTACGAATTTTTTTGTACGAAAATTTTACGAAGTTATTTTATTTCTTTTATTGAGTGATGATGCATACCACAAGTCTTGGCTTGTGCGTAGGTAATGATACGAGATTTTTTTTTTTGTTTTGTTTAACGTCCGACTGTTCTGCAATTACTGCTAATGCAGACGGTGAAGGATGAAATGATTTTTTTGTAACGTATGAAAATATGCCGTGCCTGAATGGGATTCGAACCCAAGACCGCATGAATGATACGAGATGATATATAGATAAAAAATGTTATACCTGACCGGAAATCGAACCAGGGACTCCAGCATAGAAGCCAGTTGTGGTAACCACTACGACAACGGCCCGGCCAAAATCTTTCAGTTAAACAATTACTAATCTATTAATTAATTAAAAGTTATCTATCGGATTTTTCAGGCTAGGGTTCTTCCCTCATCGCATCATTATTTATGTAAGATCTGTTAACGGTATTTTTATGTAGGAAAAATTCCAATGAATATTATACATTTATAAAGTCCTGGACAAAATTAACGCATCGTGTAAGATTTTGGGCTAAGTGCAAAAAAATAATTTTCTTCAATGTGCCATGTTCTTTTCTGTTACTTTTATTATTTTATCATAATTTTAAGCAATATTTAATATTTTTTTAAACAAAAAATTAGAGTTGTAAATTTGATTTTTGGTAATTTAATGGAAAAAAAAGATAAATTTGCTTCAAAAACACAAAGTTTTGTTTAACAAAAACGTAAGGGTTACAATTTTGAATAAAAAATTTCTATATTTAGTTATTACGTAATGGAAAAAATTAAAAAGTAAGGAAAGGTAAAATTAAAGGTTGGGTGATTTACAATGATTTAGTAATTCAGTAACTAGTACAGCCCCCTCTTGACTTAATTACAGCTAGCATCCGTCTCGGCATTCCTTGAATCACGTTTTGAATTTCTTCCTAGTCGATTTTCTCCCATTCTTCTTTTGCCTCATGACACATGTGTCGAAGATTCACTGCATTACGTTGAGGAACTCTTTTTTGAAGCATAAGAAAAACGTGCTCAGTTAATACTTACCTCATCAAGATACTGTGAAACCATTTAAAATCTTTTAAAGTGATACGTTAATTTTGTCCACGACCGTGTAATAATTTTTTTACCTAGTATTGCTTACAAAAAATTTTGTTTCTCTTGTTAACTTATTGACAAAAGTTTGTCTTCGTCAAACTTTGCAGGAGAGATACGTTACTGAAAACAATGTTTTCAAAAGATGTGTGTCTCACAGCGTCTAAAGAGGTGATTCCAGACAACAGTAAATTCTTTTGGAGTAAGTTAGTGATTTATTTCATCAGATGTCCTTCAAGACATGTACATGAAGTACGGAACAACTGTTAAATCTTTGTTTCTATGTATTTCAAATGGGCTGTTAACGTTCTGATAGTACCTGTAACAGTTGCATGCATTTCTTTCTTAGTTCATTTCATTATAGATTTAATAAAACGTGTTCTATGAATGCGTATAGATTTCGCAATCTAAATTTTTGGGTAAACTATATTATTTGTATTTTTCTTTCTTTAGCTGCGGCCGTTAATCATATGAACTGAATGTTCAGTGACTACTTTTTAGTACAACTCTGTACAGTAACTTAAATTTTTTTTCCCAGAATTTGTATTCTAAACTCCCATTGAGTAACTTATTATAGACGATAATGTACTAAAAAGATTTTCAAATTTAAAGTTTTTCTATTCTACCATCTCTTTTTTCAATTTTTTATTCTCTCATAAATTGCGACCGCGTACGTGCGTTCAGTATAAAATAAAATTTACCCTGATAATTCCTGCATTTCATGTTAGAAAGATCTATTTTGTTGTATAAACTTTAGATACGTAATTTAAGTTGTATAAATTGTTTTGTTGCAGATAAGTTGCAAAAATATTACCTCATTTATGTTTCATGCGCAAGTTGTAATGCATTATAAAATAATAAAAATATACATGACTCTACTGTAATCAGAAATAGTTTTGACCTAAATAAACATTGTGCAATTGAATTGTTTTTTTAAAAAGTTGTTTTCCCGTTTTATCTGATTTATTGTTGTTCATTTCTTTTGATAGGTAACGTGGTAACTGTGTACTACATTATATTGCATTGTGTCTTAACTTTGATAAAAATGTGCGAATGCCGTGGAAATAAACAGATATAAATACATTTGTTTACTTTTTTGGTATTTTCATTTATTTTTGTTGGTTCTTTGTATTCGCTACCTGAGTATAATACAACAAATGTAGCGATTTTTTACAGCTCGTATTTTTTTTATCCATGTAAGTTTTTTTAATTTTTACCTACTTTATTATCTTATAATAAAAAATTTCTCTTGTAAGGGTGGGAGAGGTTAAATAAAAATTTAATTTATAATAACGTTAAGTATGCACTCTAATGGTTTAAAATATTATTTGTTATTAGAGACTACTTTGGGATATGAAACATTGGGTTTTGGCGCGAAATAAATTCCGGACCCTTCCGGGGAATCGAACCCGGCACTATCCTACATTAATAATTTTCATTTCACTTTAGGCCTACCTATGCAAGTTGTACAATTAGTTACAATTTATTATAAGTTACTATTATTAGAATCATGGAATTTTGAAAGTTATTATTTTCTGTATTATGTTTTAAGTTTTCTAGCCTAATAAAAAAAATTACTATTCAGTTTTTTTATAGTGTGCGTTTTGAGTAAATTCTTTCCGAAATGTTTGTACGTTACGAAAATTAAAGCTTAAACAATGTCACTATAATTTATCCCACGGTGTCTGAATTTTCTGTATTCAATTAATGTTTTTTTTTATCCTTACAGATAATTATTTCCTTAAGTAAATCTTTTGTTTATTCCCTTGAGTGTTTTAAACTTTTATAGCGTGTAGGCCTACGTTTGAGAATCTCTAAAACTTGAAATACTGTGTTAGATAACATACTTTATAAAAACAACTATAGCGTACATTGTTCAGTTTTTCCGTGTTAAACTTTTCAACGTCTACACATGAGACTTCCATCCCTGTTGATATTAAAAAAGGACATCGGGTGTTTAAAAATGATTAATTATAAAGTCTAAAAATAATAATGCAATATGTAGAAAAAAAATTATTTAGTATACTGTATTTCGTTTACTCAATTTTATAGGTAAATCGACGGGAATGGTTTCAAGAATAAATTTATTTCATTTCCAACATAAGTTATGATTTTATACAGGTGTTTACTGGAAAGAGTAAAACTAATGAGTTTAACTGATGTAAAATAGTTGTGTTTTTACTATCTTGTTTATTTGTGTAGGTAGTTTCTTGTTCTTTTTTTTAATTTAAATTTTGTTACGTTTTTTTTATGAAACGTACAATTTATTTAGTTAATTACTTTGTAGCAATAGATTCCGTGGTACGCGAAACATTCGTATTTATACGCCGTACTTTATTTATTGCTTTCTTGTCCTTGAAATATCGCAAAAATAAATAGGGAGGAATCGAATGGGTTGGGGAAGAGCGCTGAAAATATAGAAATAAAAAATGAAAGATGTATAGCTTAGGAAGAATGGATATAGCTTTGCGGCAAAAGTAATGCGAAACACTGGTTGAATTAATTTAAAGATTGTAGATACAAGCGAAATGAATTCTAAGGTACTTTGTCAAAATCATAGACACGCTAATCTAAGCCAAAACTCAAACCTTTTCAGTTCTTGTGGAAGAAGAGAAGACAGTACACTAGTGGATGACGTCATAAGCTGAAGAAGTTTGTTTTATCTGTTTATTACTTTATGATTTTAATATCTTGTGTTTGGCGGTAATGTTATGTTTATTCGTTTTTCGTGATCTAAACACTTTTCTGTTATTTTAAAATTAGTCCTCAAACCTTTTCTAAATATGAAAATTTATTTGCATTCAACTCATTTGCTTACTTTTAATCTGTGCTTACCCATTGATTTTTGCGGCACAATATTCAAAACATTTTTAAACTATAATTTTATGGTATTCCCATCTTTTATGTGTTCAATGAGCAGGTTTTAAAATGTTAAACACACCTGGTAGTTTATTTTGTAATGGTGGTTTGTAACGATATATTTTGTCTTCGTACTTTAAAGGTCAAACATTTAATTTGTGTTTTAAAAAGTATTTCGTACAACAGATACAATTACTTGTTCGACATCCTTTCTAGCACTTCAGTTAACAAAGTACGGGTTTTATAAAAATAATAATTTAGTAGATACAAATTGGATTTTATTTGGTTCGCTCTGTATCTAAAATATGGGATTTTAATATTGTTTGGATAATGTCTTTTAAATCGCGAACAAACTAAACTTCTGAAAATTATATCGGTAGTAAAATAACGGGATCCTGTCCACCCTAAATTAATGGCTCTGCAAGTGTAACAAATCTGTTTAAGAAAAATCATTAGTGTAGATCTGTTATTCAATTCTCGTGATCTTGTTAATTTTATCAATTATTAACAAGTAAATCAATTTAAATTATAATTTTTTTTATAATAAACTGTTAGTTATTTCAGGACGCTTTTTAATTTCATCCGATATTGCGAAATCAGATTGGTTAAGGGTTGAGATTTCTTTGAGGTTCGTTTTATCTTGAATACGAGAAGATGGTAAGATGTGCGAAGTGGAATAAAACTAAACTTTTTTTTTTGGATTAATAAATAATTATTTATTATTTATTTTAGATGTATATGGTTTGTTAAAAAATGTAATTATAGCAGTTTTGTTATATATTTCAGATTGTTTTCTAAAATAGAAAAATAAGTTTTGGCGTGTTATATAAATCAGTAATATAAAATATTGGGGAACTCCACAAGATTTTTTTTTTAAATACAGTAGTATGTTATGAAACCTGAAAATCTATAGTCCACGTTCAGAATGCAGTACAGCTCTTATGAGAACCCCTTGTGTTATCAGGCGTGCGGAAAACATCAGGCACAGCCAAATAAAATAACCCTCCTCCGCCGACACCATCCGAAAGTCACGGGCAAAAATATTTATAGTTTCGCTTACCACGCTCCTTCAAGCTCATTTTCAATCAAAAAATTTTGAAAAAAATTATTTTCGCTTCCTAATGAAATTGTATTTTATTACGCTGTAAATATTATTATTATACTCTGATATTTAGATAACATACAGTTGGCCGTTTAAACCTCGTCACAATTTTTGCGTTTCACATCATATAACTTTTTTCTTTCAATGACGATATATGTATTTATTATTTTGTTATAAAATATAGAATTTTATCTGTAATTTGATATACGATGATAAGTCGTATGTTGGAAGGAAACAGAAATAATAAAAGAGTTTAAAAAAATCACTGATGTTTTCGTATTACGTTATTCAATAGGAGTTTTTAAATGAGAACTTGTTGTGGCGCAAAGTCGATATTTTTACAATAGTGTAGTAGCGCTCAAACTCCCATATGAAATACATTGCTTAGGGACTTCCCGTACTGCGTTTTGAACGTGAAATCAACTATAGTGTAGGAAATGGAATTTGCGTTTGAATAATTTCGAGTCATACTTTTTATCCTTCCCTACTTGTGTAGAGTGTCTACTTATCTTCCTATAACATGTAATATTGTTCAGAACTGACTCGTGTTTTAGTGACATGTTTTAGAAAGTCATATAAAATTTTGTATTTACAAGTTCTTAAAAAATATATTATGTCGCTTAGTCGATTTGTTGGTTTGGATTGTTATCAGGATCGAGAAAGATGAGATGAATTGACGTTGGATGATCATCAAAATTACAAAAATGAAAGAAAAAACTATGTGGTCTAGGAGATCTCGAGGTGTAAACTGGTGTTGGGGCGACAACGTTGATAGAATACCTGTTCGGTGGTCGTCTTCAGAGAGACCGTTGTCTGTGCGAACCGTATGGGTAGGAGGAGTTCGTCATGCAATTCTGTCGTTAGATGATCCCCTATTACAATATCAAGGACAGCCATATTACCATCGTCCAGGATCATCATCATCAACAAGCCCGGAATCTGAAACATCTTCGACCTCTTCGATTACCAGCAACGAGTTAGAAGAATGCTTGATAAAATTACGAGTAGCATTCGATTTGGAAGAAAAGACCTGCCTTCCACCGATTGAAACTTCCTCAAATAATACACCTAGGTGCGATTCATCACTTTGTACTGAGCCGACTCCTCCTGCTTTACCTCAGAATCCTTTATCTGAACGTGTGTTACAGTGGCTCGATCTGGCAAACAAAGGTCACACTGCGACGTCGTTGTTACCTAAACGATCGAGAAATATATCATCGTGTGTCAAATCAGTGCAACCGAAAAGAAAAATACACGCTCGTAGTGCGACTATAGATATTCCTCAGAATAGTCAGTCTCCAAAAAAGTTATCAATTCCTCAATCTTCCACCAAAGAATTACCAGTTGATCTTCTTCCCCCGCCTCCACCTCCTGTTATTAAGGATGAACGGGTTCAGCCGCAGACGCCTGCAGTTGTTCCTCAGAGATATGAACCTGTTCGACCGCTTACTGCATGGTCTTCCGGTAAACCGAGCCGTCCGCAACTGCATATCTTCATGCCTCCTATTCAAAGTAATTTTCAAACATCAACGGAAATTTCAGATTGTTCGTCGTCGTTTGTTGGTGAATGACATGTTGGTTTCTCCAATTGGTTCTTATTTATTTTTAACACTATTTGTTTTCATTTACGTACTGTAATGTTAGTTGTTACAATACACGTTTTCTCACAAGCAGTTTTTATTTCTGACGATGTATAAAATAGTTTATTTTGGTATAAAATTTCCAAACAAGTTTTCTTAAACTGTGTACAGTATTAAATATGTACTCTTCATTATTTTTTCTACTAGTTCTCTCTTGCAGTAAAATATTATTACATGTATTATAGTAGGTATATCCTGTACATTTAAATTTATCCTATTTATTGTAAAATAACAAGATTCGTACTAATTTAAAGATAGAAAAATTGTGATCTTTGTATATTCTTAATTGTTAAGGATTGCGATTAAAGTACGGCGTTATTGTTTAAATTCACGATTTATTTTTCCTATTTATTGGGTTTATATAAATGAATAGATCTTTAAAATGCATCCTGCAGCTTCTAATTATTACGAATGTGAAAATATGTTTTACTAACCTTTTTTGTTGTTTTTAGTTTCAATTTTTTTCTTTTTATACTCTGATGATTGTATAACCACCGAAACGTGTAAGTGTGTAGAATAATATTATGTGAAATGATTAAAACAGCAACAAAGAAGGTTAGTAAAAAATTATAGTATTTTTTACTTTTGAAATTATAAATTTCTTACCCTTTTTCTGTTATTTTGTATGTAATACGATAGTAATTGATTACTGAGAAAAATCTGGAGATTAGTTGGGAAATAATTTGAAGATTAATATTATTGTTAGTATTAAATAAACTACAATTCTCGTAAAAGATATGAACACCATACCATGAGTTTATTGTAACATCCAAGCCTACTAGGTTCGTTCGGGATCTAGTTTTAATAAATAATAAACAACTTTTACAATTATTTATTAATAAAATTAATTACAATTAATGGTTAGACTTAGTCTACTAACAAATACAATTACATTACATTAAATCAATTACAAAACTTAAACTTTTAAACTAAAGTTGACTATAATTAGCATTACAGTAGCAACACTTGCCACAACCACTTGCTACTAACAGACGAACAATCACTATTAACGTAGCTCAGAATCTGTCCCGTAACGCCATTATTTTTAATAACCGATAACACTTTCCATTCACAAAGTCAACTATTGAGTGTACTGACTACAAAGGCGCTTACTGTTTTTATATCTACGGTCTGGTACTTAATCCCCTTCAACACTTTTGACCCTTCGAACACTTTCTCCATTTTTAGTAGAACATTGTTAAAGCAATTAAAAGAAAAACAAACTTTTTTACTATTTTCTGTTTCTTAGAATTCTCATTCAAAATATTTCATTTATCGTAATTCATTGTCCTTGTTCAACACACTCTACCCTACACTATATTACCATACGCAATTCTTACAGTAAATCATCAACCATTTCTAGACTAATAACTAACTATATTACAATATAAATTTATAGGTACTTGCTGATTTGTTGTAGTACAACTAATATTACCGTTAATTAATCAATATTAATTATGATTAAAAACAATAATATTAATCGTAAGATTGATTGAATCAATAATATGACCACAGCTCCGTAGAACCTAGATCATAAACCAACCCTTAAACACACACACGCACAAAACACACGTAGTAACTCCTTACCTGCGTTCTACATACTTCAGTAGGAGTCACCTACTTGGCGCTTGACTACAATACTACCGTATTAGTTGTAATTATTTTTATCAAAATTGTATAACAATTTTCAAAATGTACATGTTAGTCCTTGAAAAATGAGTCCAAACACGGTGTCATTGTGATGCTGGATTGCATTCTGACTGCCGTTGTTCAATAATATTATGATAAATTAATAAATATAACAATTAATAGCATAATAAAAATAATTTAAAAAATATAAATGTAGTGCTATTTAATGTTATAAAAATGATAGTGTTAATCAAATATTATGTTTTGATAAGATTAACAGAATGAGATGTAATAGTAGGCTAACTGTTACATTTGTAAAAAATAATAATCATTGTTACATTTGTAATAATAATTGTTAAATTTATTAATATTTTTGAACAACGGCAGTCAAAATGAAATCCGACATCGGAAATGCTTAGAATTATCACAATGGCACCGTGTTTGGACTCATTTTTCAAGGAGTAATAAGTAGATTTTGAAAATTATTAAAATTTTTATAAAGATAATTACAACCAAAATGGTAGTGTTGCAGTCGATTGCCTAGTAGGTGACTCACTACTGAGGAATGTAAAAAACCGCTAGGCAGGTATAGGGGTGCTGCGCGCGCGCGCGCGCGTGTGTGTGTAACGGTCAGTTTATGATGTAGGTTCCACGGAGCTGTGGACATACAGTATTATAATCTCTTTTCCTAAAATAATACAACGTATGTATTTATTAAAATATTCTTTCTTTTAAAAAAGTGATATTTTTCCCAGAAAAATCTTATAGAAAGTAATTGTGCCTACTTATTCAAACGAATGTAATGATTTTTTATTCTGAAAATATTAGTCCTGTGTTTAAGAATTTTGAATGTAAAGTTTATATTATTAGATTTCTTGGATTGGCGTTCTTAGTAAGTCTGTAAGAAACAATTGTGTAATTATAAAATGGTTTGAAATTAGTTTTTGTACCGTGTGTCTTTTAAAAAAAATTGAATTTTTATAGTAGTCTAATAACGTGAAGTTAGAGGTTTAAAAGTTCTTTCTACCTAGCTTTTAAGTTGGTTTTCAGCGAGCGGATTACAAAATCAATCGGATTACTGAATAATAATTACTGCTTATGAATTAATTCGTCCCCAGTGGTGTTTAATATTCTATTAGTATTTGTTACGTGGTGTTTGTTTTAGGTTTACTAATTATATGGCTACATCTGTTGTAAAAGATTGTAATTTTTAAAAAACCTAGTGATTTTACCTCAGCTTTGTGAAACCTTTAAATATTGTTTTATGACTTATGTTTAAGTTGATTTATTATCGGTTTATTTGTCATTTTTGTATTTTATTTGTATTTTTTTTATTTTTGTTTATTTGTCATTTTTTTGTAACGTATTAAAATATGCCGTGCCTGAATGGGATTCGAACCCAAGACGGCATAATAAGAGGCGAGCACGTTACCAACTACGCCAATGCGGCCGGCATTTCTTTTTTTTTAATTTCGAAAATGGACTAAATTTGTTTTAAACGGGAACAATATGTATTAAAGTTGTTATGTACATAATTTTAATATTGATACATCAGTTTTGATTTGATATAATCGGGGCTGAGATAATAACAGTGTATAAAACACTTTTATTAACTTTTATTACTGTACTTGAAAATAACTATACATATGAATTATTTAAAAATTATAAACTATTGAAAACTGTTCTTAAGGGGGCATGTTACAGAAAATTTTTAAAAAATCAATTTTTGTTTTTTTAACTTAAAATATTCTACACTTTCTTCTGTGCAAAGTGGTGTATTTTTATTGTTGTCTTATGATGATGGTTTTTTATAGATTTTGAAAGTTACCATAGCATAATTAAATAATGTCTCAAAAATGTACTAGATTTTATTTTTTGTTATTCTTGCTGGAAATTTTTATATTATAAATGGATATTTTGTTCTTATTACGTTTTGCAACAGTATTTTTTCTTTGTTACAATTTTTTTTAAATTAATTTTTGTTGAAGTTTGAAACTCTGACACAGGATTCCCGCAATTAAAATTTTTCCTGATAAATGGACTAAATTTGTTTTAAACGGGAACATTATTTTAAAGTTGCTATGTACATAATTTGAAAATTGATACATCAGTTGAAAATGTTGAAGATATCAAACTGAAATTTTTGGAGATATCCAATAAATTACTGTAATAAAATTATTAAAATAATATCACAAATTAACTTGGTTTTAAACATAGTAGAGCGGACGCCAAATAAGCTTGCCGGTGTAGCTGCGCGAACAGTTCGGATTCAGTATGTAGACTTTGTCTTGGTACCGAACTGCCTAATTAATCACATGTTCTAAACGATGTGAATTTTCATCTATCAGCGACGTTATAAACATTGTATAATAACAATTAACGCGTACCACATACAACACAATACTGACTAATGATTTCTATCAGCTGATATTTAACGTTGCGAGAGCGACGTGATTCTGATCACGGGGGGGGGTCAGTGCTGGTACAGCACTGACCCCCACCACTCGCTGAGGCAACCGAGCGCGCTAATAACCAAAATAAAACTTTCTGCGCACTTCAGAAAACCGGCAAGCTTAATTGGCGTCCGCTCTAATATACTTACACTTTTTTAAATGATTATCTCAAAAATAAGTAATTTAACTACCAATATTTACGAATTACATGTATTGAAAGACCTGTAATGTTTCAGTTGGGTACTTACATTGGTTTCTTAGAAAACAGGTCATAAGTAGTTCCAATTTTAACAAGTGTTTACGTTGTGGTTTGTGGTTAAAGACAGTACATTTTAAGGACTACTAAATTAACAACAGTTACTGACGGTTAAAAACCCCTTAGCTAAGGATTCCTATCTTGAAAAAACAAAAAAGGTATTATAAAACTTATTAGAATATTAAACATCATTAAATACAAAGATTGAAGTGGAAATTCGGTGTACAAAATCAGTTTCAGATGAATAAAATCGGTTCGTTGCATTGTCAACAAGACAGTGATTCCGTTGTATTATTTTAGTGTTTAGAAATGTTATGTGTGTGGCGTGAATGCACTGAAATTGTATTAAAATTAGGTTAAAAAATCTTTTGTTCTAAACACCTCGATTTTAAAATCATCGTATTGATCCACTGTGTTGTATAATTTTGACAGTTATTATTAATTTATCAAAATTTTGATTTTTAATTCCATAACGTTGGTCTTTAAAGCATTATTATCATTCATCGATAAACTAAGCGTCAAATTTCTTCGGATTTTTTAGTTGTCTCATAAATCTGTCACTCGATCGTGTCAGTAACTAACTCCGGTCTCCTGGGGTATTGTTACAGTTTTCATAGTAGAAAGAAGTTTTATGTTAACCACATAAAGTAAGCAAATTCGTAAGTAACTTACAACTTCTCTGCGTTACAATGTCAGTATGTTTGTTTATTTTATATTTAATTGCTTTGAAATGTAATTTTCAGTTAATTTTAATTCAAATATGTTAACACTTTAATAAGAGATTTTATTATGTTTTAGTTTTACTAATGCTTGTTATTTCTGTTTTCATGAGCTTCGATTTCATTAAAAGTTATATTAACAATTAAATTAATTTCAGAACTAAAATTGTGTCGATTTATTCCTTTTCAGTCATTTAAATTATGTAGGATCCCTAAAACCTCATAGAAATAAAATTCCTTTTTAGGGTTTGTTACTTTTCTTTTAGGCTATTATTTATTTTTAACTAAAAATTTTTGTGTTGACTTATTTAAAAGTTTTAAGAAATTTTGAATAGGATATATTGTAAATTCTTTGTTAAAATTGTACAGGCTTTTTTTTAAATTTACCATTTTTCCTCAAAAGCAGTTTATTTTTTAACTACACTAGTTCTAGTAATTGAAGAAATTTTTTTCAAGTATATTTATGCTACTATTACGTGTAAAACATTAAAATTTGAACTTTTTGTTGTACGTAGACTTTAGCATAACACATTTTTTGTGGCTAACTGACTTAGTGATCTAAAGTCCAACTTAAGTTCTGCTGGTTAAAAATAACACTTAAATTTTTATTACTTTACAAGAATTCTACGTGCATGCAAAACTTAATTCGGTTTGTATTTTTGTGAGTTTGAAACTTGTAAGTTATAAAAATCCAGGTACGTTGTCCATTAAAACATTTTCCGCCACTAACTATAGCAAACAAATTACAGTAAGAATCTATGTATTATTTAAAACGCAAAATCGCTACCAATGTATTTTATATGGGAATTATATTAACTCCTAAATACAGAGTTCTACGGAACGGATTTTTATAAATGTTACATGGTTTTAAAGAGTATTCTTTCCTGATTTGCCCAAAAGTTCTAAACTTGAAATTCATGCTAATATGAGCTTCATTTTACAAAATGAAAAAGAGTAAATTTCATTTACAACTTAGCGGTAATACAGCGTAATGTAATGCAGTCTGCCACATTTACCCCCACCATAGGCATATTCCATAAGCATACAGGATATTATGGTATCTCTCTTATCTCACAACACGGACAGACTCGGTCAGTACTCGACGTGTGTTAAAGTTGATTTATTTAAAGTTTTAGTTTAAAACCGTTCTTTTCAGGACGAAACAATCGTACGACTGTGCTTTAGTCGTTACTTACCGTTCTAAGAACGGTTAAATTTGTTGTTAACTTAAATCATTTATTTATTGATAGAGATTTAAAACCAAAAAATATTGTGCAGATTTATTCGCACAATACCACTATCCTAGTTTTATTAAGGACGCAACACTGATTATAAGAAGATAGAAGTAACACATCGGTAAATTTTCTGTCCCCGAATCGGTATGTTGGCAACAGTGTACTCAAGGCCAACTACCTAAGACAGTTAAAATGTTCCAGTCAAGCATTAGTGTGGTAACAGCAGTCGTTTCGTTATATTATGTCAGCAATGGTTTTTTTCCGAGGAAGAACCGGGTGTTTTATTAAGAACGCAACCCTATGTTAAAAGCCACAATCTACGGCATATTTTTATTTTCCGTACTTTACAAATTATTAATTAATCTAAATTATTATTTTACAAATGAATAGCAAATTGCAATGAAAACATTGTATTACTTTTATCTTCTTTTAATCAGGGTTGCGTCCTTAATAAAACACCCGGTTCTTCCTTGGAAAAAACCATTGCTGACACAATACAACGAAACGACTGCTGTCACCACACTAATGCTTGACTGGAACATTTTAACTGTCTTAGGTAGTTGGCCTTGAGTACCCTGCTGCCAACATACCAATTCGGGGACAGAAAATTTACCGATGTGTTACTTTTATCTTCTTATAATCAGGGTTGCGTCCTTAACAAAACGCCCGTTAGTTTAATAAAACGTTGACAAAACCATTTTTGAGAAAGATTAAAAACCGGGAACATTCCGTATTCCCCGTTAACCAATTTTCTGTTATTGGTGATACTCACACAAGCAAACACAAAAATTTCTAAAAATGAAGCCATTTTATCTTTTAGCGGAAAATAATTTTGGAAATTTAACACAATTCAAATACTGTACACATATATATTTTATATTGTTTTAAAGAAAGTACTCTTGATTCATTAGTGCAGGGACATATGTGTTGCATTGTTAACTTCAAATTTGATAAACAAACTAATTTATGACATAGTTTAAAAGTATTCATTTTATATAAGTAGAATGGTCTATCAACTGTTACATTGTCATGTTAGCAGTATTAAACCTTTATATTGTTTGCTTTTGTTTAACTTTAAAATACTGTTCTGTATAAGAAAATACATATTTGTATAGAGTATCATGAGTTACCAAAGTCATTGCAAAGGGTGAAAGATAGAGCGGCAGGTAAGCCTATAGTGAAGAGCTGAGGCAAGTATCGTTTCGACATGCAAACTGTAAGTTAACCATAAGTCGATGATCGCTCAAGTAGGCTGCTATATGAACCAAGAACACAATAAAGCGTCATCAATAAAGAATAAAAAGCCGATTCTAAATTTATGTCAACTACTCGTACAAAAAATATTCAGAATCGCAATTTTTATTAAAAAATGTATTTATTCTTAATAATACAAAGAAATGTTAAAGGAAATGTTTTCACATAAATGTATTTGATTGTATCAGAGTTTGATATAAATTTATCTAGTAAATCCAGTGAACATATTTGGTTTTTCAGATTAATTTAATGTTTGTGTAAATGTTGTAACTTTAATTAAACTGTAACATCCTAAAAAAATTGGTTAATTAAATCATGAACATTATTACAATGGAAAAACTTAAAGATTGAAAGAATATTATTTTACAACACACAAATCGGTCAAATTCGCTTAATAACCAGTGTATGATAGTTCAGGCCGTACACTGTATCCGTACGGCCGATTACGCGGTCAGCCGTTTAACCCATGACTAAAGGTCATGAGTAAATTAAGACTGCATATGTGTCGCATTGCTAAATAAAGTGTAAGATTTTAATTCCTTTGTCTACTGTAGCTGAATTACGTCTGACCAGTCGACCGCCAATCGTCGTTCTTGGCACTAGTCACTTAATACGTATATGGATTGTGATTTGTACATTTTGGAAAACTCTTATCTCATTGCAGGAAGAAAATAGGAAAAAAACTAGTGTGAAGCACTAGATTTTAAATGGCTCCTACGAATTTTAAAAAAATCGTAGGAGACACTTTGGAGAAAATCGCAAAAAGTAAAAAATGACAAGAATAAACTACTACTTCCGGATGACCGATTTTGATTAAAATGTTCGTGGCGAGTCCGGTAGTATCTAACTTAAGTTTCAAGTTCGCACTATGTTCCTTTCACGACTTTCTCGTGCCAATGCAAATAATGATCCATATAACCTAACATTAGTAATAATACATTAGAAATAAACAAAAAGCTAACCTCAAAAAATATACCCTTATTTCAATCATTAGTGAATGATGCAAAATGAAAATCAAACTCTGTTTGGCTTAAAAATACGGAAAATCACTTTCTCGCTAAACTAGGCTCTATAGAGAAAAATTCTCTAAATAAAAGTTACAGATCGTTTAATTTCCTATAGATTTTATTATATACACTTTTGTCGTTAAATGCATACTAAGGCTGAAATCTTAAAAAATCAATTGTTTTACAGATTTTCATGAAAAAAAACAGAAAATCATCAATAATTACCGCTAAACTAAGCGTTGTACAAAGAAATGTTTGAAACAAAAGTTGTAGGATTTTAAATTCTCTACCACTTTTATTATGTATACATTTTTGCGCTAAAAAGCGTATTAAATCCGTTTTATTAAAAAACCATGTTTTTGTACGAGAGCACAGCCTCCCCAAGAATTTAACAGACATGGCGCCTACCCTATCTTGTAGAGTATAGAGAACAAGACATAGTAAATGAGGCGATTTTTAAAAAAATCGTAGGAGCCATTTTGGAGAAAATCGCAAAAATTGAAAAATGACACGAATAAACTACTACTTCCGGTTGACCGATTTTGATGAAAATGTTTGTGGCGGGTCCGGTAGTAGTATCTAACTTAAGTTTCAAGTTCGTACGATGTTCCGGTCTTGAGATATTTTTCACAGGCACACACACACCAATCGCTAAAAGTATATTTTTTGGGTTCAGGGGGTCTGAAAACGTGTAGATCCGGTGAAAACTCGATTTAAAAAAATCAACATGAAAACAATGCTTTCCTTCCTATATATTCATGTAGGCAAGAGAAAGTAAAGAAATCGAATTTTCTGCCCTAACTATGAAAATACAAATAGGCCTACTGTTCAATGGCGTTGACTGCGAAGCTAGCAGAAATGGCTAGTTTTATTCTAATGAAATAAATTGTAATGGTTCTTCGGTTTACTTTTTAATAAACCAGAATTAGAAAAAATAACAGAATTTTGTTTATAATTAACTTAAGTTATTTTAATTATAAATTTCACTAGTTTAGTCAGATTGTTCAGTTAGCGTACTGCTTACATCCCACCCCTCCCCATTATTTGAGAACGTAAATTATTGCTTACGCAATTCATTGTTGGTATAAATTATGCATTTGTACAACACATTATTTTTTTAAATATTTATTGCACTGTGATACAAATTTTCCAGTTAAAAAGAACTCGTACTTTTAAAATATGCGTAGGGAATAAAGTTTTCTTTGCATAAATTATGTAAGTATAAAGTTAATAATAGTTACAATGAAAAAGAAATCGCTTATGTTAAACAATTTCTTTTTCACCGTAGGCTACCAATAAATTACTGAAAAAACTCGCTTGAATAAGTTTTATTATTTACAATCCTTGCTGTACAAGTTTTACCTCTTCATGAGTTTTTCTTACGTAGCAAGTGCGTATGATCGATGAATTTGTTTTTTTTGTGAGATAGATAAAGGGTTTCGTATTAATTCGTTCAAGTTAAAATATATCGAAAAGAATAAAATTGAAACCTGTAGAATTCTTTATTACATCTTTTGATTGTGATTGTTTTTAAAAATACCTTAAGAAGCCTTGGTCATGTGCATGTAATAAGTCACCACTATATTGGTGCAAGCAGTTGCGTGCAATGCATATTACGACATTAAAAAGATAATTACTCCTTTAAGTAGGAATCTGAATGAGTACGGGTAATATTGTTATCTATTAATTAATATATTATTAATTTATACATCCTTAAAATTATTAATTATAATTTATACTTATAAAATTTTGCATGAGTACTCATGTTCACAACTAACAGCTTCTTGTATTTGTGATAAAACTGAAATATGTTACAGAATTTGATTACTTAGAAGTAATTTTTGATAATAATTTGAAATTTTATAAGCACATTAAAGTAAAGTTTGATAAAGTCCTTATCAAAGCTAAAAGAATTCTGAGTTGTATGTATGTGCTAAAATCATATGTTAGTAAGAGGGTTTTTAAAATTGTTTATAAATCATTATTAGAATCAATACTAAGATACGGAGTTCAAGAGTGGGGGGGGGGGAACTAGCTTTTCACACTTGAACTTACAAATATGCAAAATAAGGTAAAGAAATTAATCGCAAAGGATAGAGTTTATGACCAGCTTAATTTGATGAAAATTTGTGACACTATAAGTCCGAATTTTTTTTATGAATTCTTTCACATAATAAATAACTTCAATGAGGATAAATATAAAATTTTACTAGAACAGTAAGAAGATGTAATTATGTTGTGCCTCATAGTTTTAATAATTACGGGGAAAGAGCTTGTCAGGCTGTTTTCACGAAAAAAATTTGTTTTTTTTTTTAAGATTGCGGCTTTAATATGTATTTTAACACAAAAATGTATATAATGAAAGTTGTAGAAAAATTAAAATCCTACAACTTTTATTTCAAACATTTTTTTGTAAAACACTTAGTTTAGCGGTAATTAGCAATTTTCTGGTTTTTTCTCACGAAAACGTGAAATATCTATTTTTTAAGATTTCGGCCTTATTTCAGCATTTTACGACAAAAGTGTTTATAATCAAATTTATAGGAAATTAAAAGATCTACAACTATTATTTAAAGCATTTTTTGTACAGTTCCTAGTTTAGCGTGAAAGAGCGATTTTTCGTATTTTTAAGCCGAACTGAGGTTGATTTTCAGTTTGCGTCTTTCACTCATGATTAAAATAAGGTTGTTTTCGAGGTTAGGTTTCTGTTTATTTCTAATGTTTTTATGACGAATGTTACGTTTTATTGATAAATTATTTGCATTGGCAAGAGAAAGTCGTGTGGGTGTTTCACACTAGATTTTACGTATACTATACGGCCAGCGCTAATGGGAGGACACGCGTTTCTATGATTCAAAGCGTTTGTCCGCTATCTTTGCGCTACGGACGAATAGTTTACGTAAAATTCAAAATAGGTCAGGTAAGTTTTTCGTTCGTTCGTTTATTTAGGCAATGATTAGGTTACTATAAATTAAATCACGTTTTCATAACTTACCCGTGTCTTCGAATTACTTATTTCATTTTACAAAACGAGTTAAAAATTTTGAAATTTTCGAGATATGAATTTTTCAAGCATTATCACAGGTCTAGTAAAACGTAATCAGTGAGTTAGTTAGTAGTTAAATGGTGTGCATTTTCTGCCCTTAACAGACAGGTGGAGTGTCAGTTTATTTACACTCAATCTGTCCGTTCCAGGGCTAAAATAAATAGTTCTGTTTCTTATCACATGGTCAGCCAATTAAATGACTGAATCATTTAAGAACAGAAGAGGTAGAGGTGCAAAAGACACTTATCAGAGTTGTCTCCTCTGAAAGTAATGAATTTCATTATACAGCCAGACCCTGTGGTGAATGAAGTGAAGGTGTCATTTGCAGAGTGGAAAATCTGTGTTTTTCAGAGGGCCTGGCATGCTGATAAGCGTAATTTTTCACTCAGTGAGGAAGGCAATTGTAAGCCACCTCACTCCTTGTTTTACTTAGTAAAACCTCTAGAGGTTCAAACCAGCCTTTTGGCTGATGACCTAAACAACAACAACGGTGTGCATTTATTACCACTTTGTTTTATTTGTATATTTCTTATAACAAAAGTAATAACTTTACTGCATGTGTTTCTATCGCGGTGTTTAAACAAAAACAACTGTATTATTAACATTATACTACTAATAACGTTATTTTATTTTGTCATGCAATAGTAATATTTTAAAATGCGGCGGCGAAAAGTTAAAAGAGTAAGTTATTGAATAGCCTAAAAATTCATGATCAGTAGAAAAAGTATTTCTGCAACTTTTTCTGGTTATTTATTTCCAGAATAACCTTCGAGTTTGCAATTTTGTTGTCTTTTCTTTGAGCAAGTTTTTTCATATTAAAGCAATTTTACTACACTACCTATTATCTGTATTATTCTGTACGATGTTCATTCTGTTTTTATTATCTAGTTACCTTACATACGACGTTAACTGTAATAAGAAAAATGTTTCCGAAATTTATTACTATGTTATTTACCAGATTTTCTTTCGTGCTTTCTTGATATTTTACAGCAAAATTTACTGTTAAATTAATAGTAACTTACCTCTTTGAATTAAAAACAACAACACAGTTATTTGAAACGTTTTATATGTACGAAAAATAATTGCTGTAGACGAGCCTATTTGTACTATAAAACCATTTAACCTAATGGTTTTGATAGTTTATTTGTATGGTAGGTTACTGTATTTTTCTTACTACATAATTCAATGTGTTATTTTTACTTTCTCTTGCTTATATAGGAAGGAAAGTAGGTATTGTTTTCATGTCGATCACCGTTTTCATGTTGTTTTCACCGGATCTACACGTTTTCAGACCCCCTGAATCCCAAAAACGTGTTTTTAGCAATTGGTCTGTGTGTGTGTGTGTGCGCGCGCGTGTATGTCTGTGTGTGTGTGTGTGCGTGTGCGTGCGCGCGCGTGTGTGTGTGTGTGTGAACAAAATATCTCAAGAACGGAACATCGTACGAACTTGAAACTTAAGTTAGATACCACTATCGGACCCGACACGAACATTTTCATCAAAATCGGTCAACTTGAAGTAGTAGTTTATTCGTGTCATTTTTCACTTTTTCGCAAAAACGGCTACCGCGATTTTTTTTCAATCGCCTG
This sequence comes from Catonia carolina, assembly GCA_035578175.1. Classification (NCBI taxonomy): domain Eukaryota; kingdom Metazoa; phylum Arthropoda; class Insecta; order Hemiptera; family Achilidae; genus Catonia; species Catonia carolina. Next base: position 187,200,038 of record JAQMRL010000001.1, read on the forward strand.
GTTTACTAAAGTTTTTATGCTCTACAAGATAGGGTAGACGCCATGTTTGCTAAAATTCTTGGTGAGACTTGTTTTCACATTAAAAAATTGTTGTTTTAAGATTGCGGCTTTAATATGCATTTTAGCGAAAAAATTTTTATAATGAAAATTATAGACAATTTAAAATCCTACAACTTTTATTCCAAACATTTTTTTGTATAACGCTTAGTTTAGCGGTAATTAGCGATTTTTTGTTGTTTCTCACGAAAACGTGTAAAAAAAATCGATTTTTTTTAAGGTTTCGGCCTTAGTATGCATTTTAACCCTCCGGGTTGGTCTAGAGGTAAAGTCGTCGCCAAAATCAGCTGTTTAACAGCTGATTTTCGGAGACGAAGGTTCCTGGTTCAAATCCTAGTAAAGGTAGTTACTTTTATACGGATTTGAGTGCTAGACCGTGGTTACCGGTGCATTTTGATGGTTGGGGTTCAATTAACCATACTCTCTCAGGAATGGTCGGCCTGAATCTGTACAAGACTACGCCTCATTTACACGTCATACATATCATCCTCATCTCATTGTGTCACAATGGGGTTGCTTATTGTTCTGAATTGAACAGATTGCAACGTACACATATTAGGAATAAAAAAAAAGAAAAAAGTATGCATTTTACGACAAAAGTGTATATAATCAATTTATAGGAAATTAAACGATCTATAACTTTTATTCAAAGCATTTTTCTCTACAGAGCCTAGTTTAGTGTGAAAGAGTGATTTTCCGTATTTTTAAGCCAAACTAAGGTTGATTTTCATTTTGCGTCTTTCACTCATGATTAAAATAATTTTAAAAGCATGGACTTTTACTCTAGAATATTATGAAAAAATATTGTAATGAAGTAGTGTACTACAATGAAAATTAATTATCTTTTCCGTTCAATACAAGATTTCCTTCACTTGACAAAAGGATGTAAAAAGACAACAGGGATGTACGATGTAGCTTCGTGTGATGTACATATTATTGTTACTGTTTTAGCTCTTTCTGTAACGATAGTGACACGTACTAAGTTCGTTCAGGGAAACATTGCATGAGTACTGGATAAATTTATTTACATAGCAATACTCTTTGTTAACCTATTTAAAATATGCAAGCATGTAAATTAATAAATCGCATGCGGTTAATAAATTAAATTCAATTTGAATACGGCAAAGAAAAGTGTGTTCCGGTTTACAAGTTTTGTATTTATTGCGGATTTTTCTGTGTGATATGATGCTGTAACCATAACATTTTCTTTTTTTATTCTCACATAATTTCCTAGTTACAAATTTTACATTGGTTTTTTGAGAAATAGGTGAATAATTACGGTATAATTAAGGTATAATTACTTATCCATATACAATACATTTTCTAATTAAACTAATTTTTATTATCCAATAATTAGACAAACGTACAACATATAATGGCATATTTACTGGGAAAAAAGTGTTTAGGTACGTCATTGAAAATCGCGCTGAGGCACCATCAGGCTCAGAAAAAGAAAGAAAAACCTAGAGCCTAGACATCATCTTGTAAAAATAACCACGATTTCAATTCGTTTATAAAGTTAACTATTTTTACACATGAGGTTACATAAGGCAAATTATTAAAAAAACTTAAATGAACGAAAGGAGAAAAATCTACGGTATGCTTCAATATTTGGTTTTAGTAAAACAACCCGATTTTTCAACCCTAATCGACTTGAGTTCACTTTAGAATTACTGAACAAATTCCCACCTCTCTAATAAAAACTATCAACTACTCGGTACACATACAGATATCTTAAGGGAAGGATGTATATTTATGTTATTTAAAAATTCCAGTGGTGTACTCTGTTTTCGACACACACACCATTATTCTTTTAACTTCCTTCTGTGCTATAGTTAGAGATTTAATGTTGGGAAAATAAATACCTCCCCAACATGTAATACCGTTTTTATTGATGATTTGATTTTCTATTTATCTTTGAACTAGCATGCCCCGCGCGGCTTCGCACGCGAAACATGTGTAGGGCCTTATCAAGTTTTTTTACTTTCTCTTGCCTATAAGTTATGTATATTTAAGAAGGAAAGTATTGTTTTCATGTCGATTTTTCGAAATTAAGTTTTCACCGGATCTACACGTTTTGAGATCCCCTGAATCCAAAAAAACATGTTTTTAGCGATTGGTCTGTGTGTGTGTGTGTGTGTGTGTGTGTGTGTGTGTGTGTGTGTGTGTGTGTGTGTGTGTGTGTGAACAGAATATCTCAAAAACGGAACATCGTACGAACTTGATACTTAAAACTTAAGTTACATACCACTACTGGACCCTACACAAACATTTTCATCAAAATCGATCAACCATAAGTAGTAGTTTATTCGTGTAATTTTTCACTTTTTTGCAATTTTCTCAAAAACGGGTCCTACGAATTTTTTAAAAATCGCCTGGTTTACTAACTTTTGTATGCTCTACAAGATAGAATAGACGCAGTGTTTGCTGAAGTTCTTGGTGAGACTGTTTTCACGTTAAAATATTGTTTTTTTAAGATTGCGGTTTAAATATGCATTTTAGCGTAAAAATGTATAAAATAAAAGTGGTAGAGATTTTAAAACCTACAACTTGTAATTCAAATTTTTTTGTATAATGCTTAGTTTAGCGGTAATTAGCATTTTTCTTTTTTTTTTTCTCACGAAAACTTGTAAAAATCGATTTTTTTAAAGATTTCAGCCTTATTATGACAAAAAAAGTATAATCAAATTTGTAGGAAATTAAACGATCTACAACTTTTATTTCAAGCGTTTTTCTCGTAAGAGTTTTTCTCTTTTTAGCGTGAAAGAGTGATTTTCTGTATTTTTAAGCCAAACTGAGGTTGATTTTCATTTTGCGTTATTCACTCATGATTAAAATTAGGTTATGTTTATTGAGGTTAGTTTTTTGTTTATTTCTAATGTTTTATTACTAATGTTAGGTTATATTGTTAAATATTTGCATTGGGAAGAGAAAGTTGTGTGAGTATTTCACACCAGATTTTTTAAAATAAACATGTAACAGAAATTGTTAGCCGCTAGATCGCTGAATACTCCAACGAACGTACGAACACGCGCGCACGCACACACAATGTTTTGTTAAACTCCCCTGCGTACATCTCTCGCTAGTCTTTACACGTATGTACGGTCTTCAACAATAGTACACACAAACGCACACAAAACAACGTTTTGATAATTTCCCCCGCGTACGTCTCTCACCGTCATCAAACCCTTCACCTACTTCAACAGCAATGCGTACTCACATGTACACACACGCACACACACACACACACACACACACACACACACACACGCACGCACACGCACACACACGCACACACATACACGCACACACACACACACACACACACACACACACACGCATACACACATTTATCAAAATCTTCATTAGGACCCTTAGGGTTATCAATTTTGAAAAAGAAATTGTTGCTGTGAACATAAATATGAATATGCTATCAAAATTTCATGAAAATCCGTTCAGTAGTTTTAGAAATTACCCTGTTCAAAAAAAAACACGCTTTGTCTTTATAATATTAGTATATATTATTATTTTCGTTCTTTTTTGTCATTTTCTCCAGGAAGTATTTTTTGTCAGCCGATGTTAAATAAGTAGTTTATCAGAATACTTAAAAATCGTTTACAGTTACATGTGAACTGTAACCGATCTGCTAATTTCTCCGAAATCGATTTCGTTCGTTTTCTGGAAGATAGGACATGAATAGGATTTAAGGTTGGTTCATTTTACTGATTGAATCAAATGTACTAAATGAATTCAGATTAAGAAAGGATTTTAGCAATCAATCAACCAAATTATTTACAGTATCCGGGAAAATTAATTTGCTTTTAGTATTGATCGTTTAATTCATTTTATGAAAACCATGGGAAATCTTATTGTAACTTATGCATCTAGCTAACCGAGGGTATTATTTGTCAGTCAGGCATTATTCACAGTCTTCCTATTTTCTAAAGGTAAATATAACCTGTGTAAGATACTATTTATTAAATGTATCGTTATTGTTATTTACAATAATGTATAACCCTAAGAAATGGACTTATAAACTAAAATGGTAGGCTAATACTTCAATATCACTCCGGGTTGATAGGTGACCGTCACGAACGTCGAAAAGGAATGATTTTCGTGACGGGTCGGCGTTCGGTCTATCGTCCGCACTTTTAAACATGATACGTATTGGTAGATTTTTGCGGCCGCTTCTGTTTCGCTATTGCTTACAAAACTATAAAAAGTTTAGAAAAAGTAGTTTAGGGTAGTAGAATGATGATGGTAGTTGATGAGTCTATCATCAAATTGTAAATTGATGGAGAGGCGTTTTACTCAGGGATAGTGCAACACCGTGTAGACTCTATCCAATACCAGGTTTACCGAAGTTCGCCTTTGGTTTCTTCTATAGCTACTGTATTTCACGTTCAGAATGCTGTACAGCTCTTATGAGAACCTGTTGTGTTATCAGGTGTAAGGAAAACATCAGGCACAGCCAATAAAATAACCCTCCTCCACCGACACCATCCGAAGGTCACGGGCAAAAATATTTATAGTTTCGCTTACCACGCTATTAATGTTATTATTATCAATGCCGGTCGCATTGGCGTAGTTGGTAACGTGCTCGCCTTTCATCATGCGGTCTTGGGTTCAAATCCCATTCAGGCACGGCATATTTTCATACGTTACAAAAAATCATTTCATCCTTCACCGTCTGCATTAGCAGTAATTGCAGAACAGTCGGACGTTAAACCAGAAAAAAAATGTTATTATTATACTATGATTTTAGATAAAATACGCTCGTACAAAGTTGGACGTTTATATCTCGTCACATTTTTTTTCATTTCACATCATATAACTTTTTTCTTTCAATTATGACATATGTGTTCTATTGTTTTGTTTAAAATATGGAATTTTATTTGTAATTTGATATACAATAAGTCTTATGTTCGACGGAAACAGAAATAATAAACGAATTTGAAAAAAAATTATTCATGTTTTCGTATTATGTTATTCTAAATGAGAACGTGTTGTGGCGCGGAGTCGTTATTTTTACTTAGTGTAGTAGCACTCAAACTCCCATCTGAAATACATTGCTTAGGGACTTGCCGTACTGCATTCTGAATGTGAAATCAACTATAGACATTAGACCCGACAGCTAAAGGAGGTAATGTGTTTTCTGTTCGCTGGCTCTTGAGTGGACTGACTAAGCTACATCGGGAGGGCAACACTCCCAAGCTTGAATATTGCAGGGCTGATAGTCTCTTTACAATAATTACGACCCTTCCTGAGATTAATCTTAGAATAATCTCGGGAAAACCTTATAACGAAGGACTGCTTGAAGTAGTTTACCTGTTTGAAGGCCCATCGGGAATAACCATCCCTTTGGCCTTACTGTAAACTAAGAGCGTCCCAAAAGCATTTATAATATACTACTAACTAATTGTCTGCGTTCAGTACTCGGTATTAGCTAAATATACATCGGAATAATAATAGTAGGGTAACTTAATTTAGAAAAATATTTATACATGAATGGTCTTTGGCCTATGACGCATTACATTAAATTTACATATTCAGGGTGTCTTAAAAGGGCCAAAATCTAGGAAGTGATTGTATAGCTAAAAAAAAAAAAAAATTCTTTTAAACATATCTCCAGAAACGCTTCGTCAGCAAGTTACTGCTGGCGAAAGATTTCGCCTGGAATTCAGTTACCCTGGTGAAATGAAGCCAAAGGCGGGGTGGGTGTGTGTGTGTGTGTGTGTGTGTGTGAACAAAATATCTCAAGATCGGAACATCGTACGAACTTGAAACTTGAAACTTAAGTTAGATACTACTACCGGACCCGACATGAACATTTTCATCAAAATCGGTCAACCGGAAGTAGTACTTTATTCGTGTCATTTTTAACTTTTTTGCAATTTTCTCAAAAACGGCTCCTACGATTTCTTTTTTAAATCGCCTCATTTATTATGTTTTTTATACTCTACAAGATAGGGTAGGCGCGCCATGTCTGCTGAAATTCTTGCGGAGGCTGTGTAGAAATTGTTTTTTTAAGATTGCGGCGTTAATATGCATTTTAGCGCAAAAATGCATGTAATAAAAGTTGTAATAAATTTTAAAACCTACAACATTTATTTTTAACATTTCTTTTTATAACGATTAGTTTAGCGGTAATTTGTGATTTTATGTTTTTTTCATGAAAATGTCTAAAAAATAGTTTTTTTTAAGATTTCAGCCTTAGTATCATTTTACGACAAAAGTGTATGTAATCAAATTTATAGGAAATTAAAATATCTACAACTTTTATTTATAGCGTTTTTCTCTAAAGAGTCTAGTTTAGCGTGAAAGAGTGATTTTTCGAATTTTTAAGCCAAATTGAGGTTGATTTTCATTTTGCGTCTTTCACTCATGATTAAAATAAAGTTATGTGTTTTGTTTTTTTCTAATATTTTATTACTAATGTTAGGTTATATTGTTCATTATTTGCATTTCCAAGAGAACGTTGTGTGATTGTTTCACACTAGATTTTTAAGTTTGGTAGTTTTGAATGAGGTTGCAGAATGATGCTTATTGGTCAGTCTCTAGGGTACTGTTATTACGAGTTAGTTGTCACATTATCTTCTGGGTTAATATTTTAATGGTAATACATTCCATAAGTCCGTTATTAAGAATTAAGGAATTACAGTGTTATAAATCTGGTAGATACTTTTCCGATCTGTTTTTGTAAAACTGAGTTTCTATCGATTCCACAAGGGATAACATAAAATAATACCGTAATGATTTTGATTAAATCCTGGTAAATTGAATTGTACTGGCGCCGCCAACACCAAAAACAATAGAAGGGATCCATTGAAAAACGGGAAACACGAGGGCACCTGTAATTGTTTCTGAGGCGCGAACGCTCTTCAAGTAAATGTTTCTCTGACATGAAATCTCTGAATTACACCGACTATTACCAGCAAACAAATTGCTATAAATCGTTGTTATTGACTGCATGCTAGAATAAATAAGCCTACTAAATTGTATCTTATCATCAGCTTTCTAGCCACTACCTGGTACCTTTAAACATCAGTAGATTAACTCAAAATATTTACTACGTTCAAGTAAATAAGTTTACTCGTTCGGTACTTCAAAATAATTTCTGATATCATTCAAAATATAATTAAGAATATTTGAAAGTTGAAGTGTATAATTAATAAAAATTATGAGAAATTACATTAATTGTAACAAACTAAAGTTTTAACGGACTTTCTAAACAAGTACTTGCACGCAATCTTTCCTAAGGTGTATTCTTTTTGTAGCAGATACCGGCATTTATTTACATAATTTAATAAAGTTTCAGTGTTTTATAATTAATGCCGTTGATTTCGGCTAAAAATTTGTAATTTTTCCGAAAATGTTGGAAAAGGTTTCTATTTTAATTTAATTGCTGCATAATTTATCTAGGCCTATATGAAAAGTTTTTTTACTTTCTCTTGCCTGTATAAATTATATAGAAAGGAAAGTATTGTTTTCATATCGATTTTTTGAAATCGAGCTTTCACCTTATATACACGTTTTCAGACCTCCTGAACCCAAAAAACATGTTTTTAGGGGTAGGTCTGTGTGTGTGCGTGTGTGTGAACAAAGTATCTCAAGAATGGAACATCGTACGAAGTTGAAATTTGAAACTTAAAGTTAAATACTACTACTGGACCCGACACGAACATTTTCATAAAAAATCGGTCTACCGGAAGTAGTTTATTCGTGTCATTTTTCACTTTTTACGAGTTTTTAAAAATCGTCTCATTTACTGCATTTTTTATGCTCTACAAGGTAGGGTAGGCGCTATGTCTGCTGAAATTATTGGGGAGGTGGTGCTCTCCTACAAAAAAAATGATTTTTTAAGATTGCGGCTTTAATATGCATTTTAGCGGGAAAATGTATATAATAAAAGTTGTAGAGAATTTAAAAACCTACAACTTTTATTTCTAACATTTCTTTGTATAACACTTAGTTTTAGCGGTAATATGTGATTTTCTACTTTTTATTTAATGAAAATCTGTAAAAAAATCGATTTTTTAAAGATTTCAGCCTTAGTATGCATTTTACGACAAAAATGTATATAATCAAATTTATAGAAAATTAAAAGATCTACAACTTTTATTTAGAGCGTTTATCTATACAGAGCCTAATTTAGCGTGAAAGAGTGATTTTTCCTTATGTTTAAGCTAAACTGAGGTTGATTAAAATTAGGTCATGTTTTTGAGGTTAGTTTGTTTGCTGTCTGGCCAGGCCTTACATTTTATAATTCGCCCTCACACCAGTACGACCTTGACGCAACCTCGATCAAACCGATTGCATCCGACTCAGTTTTTCTATCACCTGCTCGACCAGTAGCGTATAATCGTTAGCAATTGTTCCTCAGGAGACAAACTTCTCCTGTATTTTGTGTCTTTTTTTATAATTCTAGGATCAACAAGCTCAAGTAATGGTTGGAAACTTTCTTTTGACATCCAATAAAAAGACGTAATTAAATTTATATTCATCACAGGAGAGTTACTGGGCACACACATACGCTCTTCTATTACGATTATTAATTATATACGGTGATATCCAACAGCTGCGGTTTTTTCGGTTTCTTCTTAAATAGTAATAAGCAACGACTACGTTTTCTTCATCACTTGACTTTTGCAAACTGCTGGTGGTTTCAAAGAAAAGGTTGAACAGTTGCGTCGAGGTCGAGTCTCCTCGATATGCAAACATGCTCGTCACGACTAGTTTTTCGGCCGAGTCGAGGTCTCGTCATTTTAATCGCGTCGATGTCATATTTCACCGGTGTGAGAGCGATCTAAGATGTTTTTATAACTTCTATTGCTGTTGAGGTGACAAATCTTTGTCTTTAATTGTCAATGGTCTTAGCGTTTCTTGGCCCTTTTTAAGTACAAAAAATCAAAACAGGTTCTGGTAGGGCCTACATGTGTTATCTTACTATACTTAAAGTCTTCCGGTACAATTTGCCTCCAACAAATTCTTCGGATCATTCCTTTTAGGGATATTTGGGGTTGGTCTAATAGCTTCCAACCTATGTGAAATATATTGTTTTCAAAAATAAAAACCTTTAATTTTCTCAGGCTGTACGACTTGAATTAAACTTATACAGTAGTTGTTAATAATGTTGGTAAACTAAAACTAGTTTTAACTATTAGTATCGTCGGAACAGTTTTTAAAACATAATTTTGTATAAAATGTGCTCCAGGTTGTTGTTCGACACAAAACTGCGTATGCAGATGGATGCATCATATCGGGAACCGTAAAAACTAAAATAAAATTGTCTGTTAATCAGTTTTGGTAAGTTTTCTAATAAGCTAGTTTGTATTTGTGTAGTACCCAAAAAAAAGATTTATTCATTTAGTTCCCTTTATCGTACGTAGGCCTACGAGTAATCGAAAATAAATACAAAATAATTAAGTATTGTGAATGAAAATTGTGGACTTTTTTCAAAGAATATTTGTTCGTTTTAAAATAGGGATGTGGCCGCCTCTGTAGCGTCGTGGTAGCAAGCTAGCCTACAACCCGGATGTCTCAGGTTTTATTCCCGGCTAGTCTTGATATTTTTACAATTTAAAACCCACTGTTCCATAACCCACCGTAGTCGCTAATAACCGAGGTGTTGATGCGACTTTAAATAAACTAAAAATATTTTAAAAAATAGGGATGTGGCTGCTTTTTGAACAAAAAAAAACAATAAGCCGTTTGCTTGGTACATTATCAAAACCTATGCGCCCGCCTGCAAAATAATTTTTATGCAGTTTACAAATTTTTCGTAAATTACTTACTGGATTTCGTGTGGATATTAAGCAACCAATCTAAGATAACGATACGCAATTTCAGCATTATCATTATTATCACAAAAGTTCATTCCAAAGAATTAAAACAAATGTCCTCACTAAATTCTTCTATAATTGACTTACATAATCTACTTGAAATTTTTTTATTGTTGTATTTTGCTAACTTACTCTTAAGTTTGAAATGTCACCTTTCATTTTTTGCAGTCCAAAACCTTATAACATTAAATATCTGGTGGTTATTTTCATTTAGTTACAATCTAAGAGGTTTTAGATTGCTGTTATCGACATAAGTTATTATGTAAAATTTTTTACATTATATGGATGTTTGTTACTAATATTATATTCTTGTTACTTTTCAGGAGATTGAAGCAATTTTATTATCAAAATATCGTGAGGTAGATGAAAATAAGATAATAGCGTTATTAAATTGCAGTTATGCTATGATAACCCCGGAATCAGCTGCTGTAGGACTTCCTGATTTTCCATTAGAGAATGTTATACCTGCTGCAAAACTTTTTGTAAGTTAAAATATACTATTAATAATATTGATAGTTTTGTTTACTTCATATTTAATCGGCGAATGTTATAGTTTATACTGTACTACCTCATTAAATAAGATAATGTTAGTATTATTTCTGTGTATAGGTCAACAGCCGAAAGGCTGGTTTGAACCTCTAGAGGTTTTATTAAGTAAAAACGAGGAGTGAGGTGGTTTACTATTGCCTTCCTCACTGAGTTGAAAGAGTACGCTTATCAGCATGCCAGGCCCTCCACAAAAGCACTTACTTTTCACCCTGTAATGACACCTTCGCTTCATCCACCACAGGGTCTGGCTGTATAGTGAAATTCATTACTCTCAGAGGAGATAACTCTGACTAGTGTCTTTTACATGGCTCTACCTCTTTTGTTCTTGAATAGTTCAATCATAATTGGCTGACTATATGATAAGAAACAGAACTAATTTTTGTAGCTCTGGAACCAACAGATCGAGTGTAATTAATTTAACACACCACCTGCCCGTTATAGGTAAATTATTACTGTAGTGCACCATAATGCATTAATGTGTAGGGGTGAGAAAATTTGTTGATTTAAGTATTCACATTGTAAATCGTTTTATCAACAGCCTGACCTACATTGCTAAGCTTAGCAATGTGAGGAAAGGTGGATTATCAATTTTTCTATTATTCTGCTGAAACGTATCTCTGTTCCAAGCCTAATTTTTTAACTAACAAAATATTTACTGATAAATTGGAATTATCAATCAAAAATAATGCTGTACAACTGTACAATCAATATAACTGTACGACTTTTAAAGTATATAACCATCTAATGAATATTTCATCACTCTGTCATTCAATTTTTTAATAATACCATAGATTTTCCTTTTTTTATTTTAAAAATTACTGGCCTCCCCCGTAGCGTAGTGGATATTGCACTACCCTACCACACAGAGGTACTGGGTTCGATTCCTGGCCAGAGTCTGGAAATTTTCACAAATCATAACCCACCGTTCTCAATCACCCATTGTCATCGCTAATAACCAAGCAGTTGATGCAACTAAAAAAAAAATTCTGTTAAAAATATTACAAAAGATTAGTACTTTTAGAATAAGTTTGTTAAATTTTTATGTGTTGTTATTTAGGTCATCAGTTGAAAGGCTGGTTTGAACCTCTAGAGGCTTTACTAAGTAAAACGAGAAGTGAGGTGGTTTACCAATGGCTTCCGCACTCAGTGGAAAAGTATGGGCCCTCTGAAAACCATCTACTTTCCACCCTGCAATTGACACCTTCACTTCATTCACCACAGGATCTGGCTGTATAATGAAATTCATTTCTCTCAGAGCAGATAACACTGATTATTGTCTGTTACACCTCTACCTCTTCTGTTCTTAAATGATTCAGTCACATGGCTGACAATGTGTTAATTAACAGAACTATTTTTTGCTACCCTGGAAGTAGCAGATTGAGCGCAAATAATTTCCACCTGTCTGTTGAGATCAATAATTTTTAAGAGAAAACATTTTTTGTGTTATTCTGTGTAACTTCTTAAATTTCAGTTAACTTTTTATACAGGAAATATTATTTAGTAATGATAGAACGGTATTTGTTGTGAATTGTAATCTTTCATTCAGTAAGTAATGGTGTAGCTGATTATTAATTGCAAACAATTACATGAAGCTTACATGAAGGTTTTTCTGAAATGTGGTAATTCTGTGAGTATCCATGGGACTGTGCCCCTTTTGGACACTACTGAAGGAATCAGTGTTTCCTTATTATTTATTGTTATGTATTATTACGTAATAACATTTTTTTAACACAATTTGTGTTTCAGAGTAACTTTCCTTGGTTGGATGTTGGTTATGTATTTAGTCGCTTGTATCCGGTGGATAGTTTCTTAGGAAAAGATGGTAAAGCTGCTGTTTCTGATATTTTAGAATCATTCATTAATCAAGAACAATCAACTGATATTCATAAAATTAGTGGTCCAATTCAATTGTCACCAGATAAATTGAAAGCTATCGTCAATATATCAAAAGGCTCAAGAAATAATACCAAAGTTGAGGTATAAATTTAAACATGTTATGTTTTTATAAATTTTTGCATTTTTATAATTTCTTTTATGCTTTTAAATTGTTTTTATCTGTTTTTAGTTAGACAGCGTTGATAGTCTGTAAATTATATCATTTATTTTGATGATTAAGAGTACCCATGATGAAAACTGCGGAGAGAAATCTCTCATTAGATTGACAGAATGGTTGATTTTTGAAAAATCAGTTTCTCCTTACATATTTTAGGTTTTTAAAAATATAAATTTAGCTTCTAGCATTGTTTTTATTTCTTTATTCCAGCAACAGTGATTACCACTAGTTTCATTCAGTTTGTGTCATAGACTAAATGTTAGTATACCTTGGACAATTCGAATTGGCACAAGCATCGGTGTTTATCTAATCCACTATTCGTCCCTCGCCATGCAACAACAATAGTCACAAAAGTATACAAATGCTACTGTAATGTGCAACTCATGCACGGTCACTGCACTTTGTTTTCACTGTTGTTATTCATAATTTCAGGCATAATGATATGACTAATCTGTTTTCATGTATGATTTTCTGTTCATTGTATATTCAGACCAATATGTTTTTTTTATTTTTATTTGTTTTGTTTAACGTCCGACTGTTCTGCAATTACTGCTAATGCAGACGATGAAGGATGAAATGATTTTTTGTAACGTATGAAAATATGCCATGCCTGAATGGGATTCGAACCCAAGACCGCATGCTGAGAGGCGAGCACGTTACCAACTATGCCAATGCAGCTGGCAATTGGTTTAGTTAGTTGTGTGCGTCTGTTGAGTATAGTTTAGTGAGTTTTTGCAGTTTAGTTCTTGTAATTTATAATTTAAATTTTTACTGGGCCAAATTAAATTCATATTTTAAAATGAAATAATTATTTGTGTCTTTGTACAATGTAAAATCAGATTTATTTAAGTTTTCATTATTTCTGTTACTTCAGGTTAATTGTTCTCTTTGCTCAAATTGGTAGGTTTTCCATGGAGGTTCTGAATACCAAGAAAATAAATACTATATTCAGACTGACTATCAAGATGCTTGTTTAGCTGAATTACTTCAGAGTCATTCTGTATTTGATATTTGCGTAATTGGCCCAAGAGGCTGTGGTAAGTCTATCCTTGCTACTAGACTTGCACAAACTCTTGGCTACATTGTTGAACCAGTTGTAATGTATCATGTAAGTACTGTTCTACTATAAACAAACTACTCTTGACATTTTTGTCCATTTATATTTTATTAAGATTTTTCAATTCTGTTTGTACAGTATATACCTTCTCTAAGCAGTAATAGAATTCTGTACAATTTTAATGTGGCATGGAATGTGACATTAGAATGTGTTCAGTTTCTAGAGAAACTAAATTTTAAATTGTCCAAATTACTCCAAATATTACGAGTAATATTTATACTCTAATCTGTATAAAAACCATATGAATTATGGTTTTTGTTCTGTTTATGTGCATTATGTTACTCAAACTTCTTAATCTCATAGTTAATACTTTCCTGATAAGGCCTTAGCCTGGAGAATTATTTCATTTTATATCTTTAGCAATGTTAAATGTTCTGCTGACAGAAAGAAGAAAAATCAGTCAGACATTCATACAAAAGAAATAAATAAGGCCGCCACCATAGTGTAGTGGTAGCACTGCAGCCTACAACACAGAGTTCCTGGGTTCGATTCCCAGCTAGAATCTGGAAATTTTAACACGTTAAAACTAACCTGTACTGTACAAAACCTTCAGAGTAGTCGCTAATGACCAAGCTATTGATGCAACTTTAAATAAAAAATCTGGTGTGAAACACTCACACAACTTTCTCTTGTCAGTACAAATAATTAACAATAAACCTAACATTAGTAATACAACATTAGAAATAAACAAAAAACTAACCTCAAAAACATAACCTTATTTTAATCATGAGTGAATGACGCAAAATGAAAATCGAACTCGGTTTGGCTTAAAAAAACGGAAAATCACACTTTCATGCTAAACTAGGCTCTATAGAGAAAAATGCTCTGAATAAAAGTTGTAGATCTCTTAATTTTCTATAAATTTTATTATATACTTTTTTGTCGTAAAATGCGTACTAAAGCCGAAATATTAAAAAAATCGATTTTTCACACGTTTTCGTGAGAAAAAAACAGAAAATCGCTAATTACTGCTAAACTAAGCGTTATAAAAAAAAATGTTTGAAATTGAAGTTGTAGGATTTAAAATTGTCTACAACTTTTATTATATACATTTCTTCGCTGAAATGCATATTAAAGCCGTAATCTTTAAAAAACAAAGTTTTTACGTGAAAACACCCTTACCAAGAATTTCAGCCAAGATGGTGCCTACCCTATCTTGTAGAGCATAATAAATTTAGTAAACCAGGTGATTTTAAAAGAAATCGTAGGACCAGTTTTTGAGAAAATCGCAAAAAAGTGAAAAATTACACGAATAAACTACTACTTCCGGTTGACCGATTTTGATGAAAATGTTCGTGTCGGGTCCGGTAGTGGTATGTAACACACACACACACACACACACACACACACACAGACCAATCGCTAAAAACATGTTTTTTGGGTTCAGGGGGTCTGAAAACGTATAGATCCGGTAAAAACTCGATTTTGAAAAATCGACATGAAAACAATACTTTCCTTCCTATATATTCATATAGGCAAGAGAAAGTAAAAATTGAAAGAAATGAAAGATTATTACAGATGATCTTTAATAGAAAAATTATTGTATGAGCTTGTCATCCAAGACTTAATTATAAGAAGGATTAATGACCTCAAGTAAAATTATCTTCAGCTTACTACCAAATTTTATCATTCTTAAACCAAAGGCAAAATTTTCTAAATGTTCTACCAGCTACAATATCTTAAGTTGTGCATGAAGCTTCACACACAGTAGAATTATGAAAACTATCACTAAGAAGCTGCCGACATTGCTAAAAGAAGCAACTATCACTACACTATAAAGAAGTTGCTTTTTTACAAAAAAATTTATCATCTGTCAGAAGAGTGCTCTGATTCATGCTAGAATTGTGGTTTTACCATTCAATAGTTTGTCTCCTATGGACTTTTAAAAGTTAAAGTTAGTTAAAAGTACTTGTGGTTAATAAATAAAATATACAAAGAGTTATCATTAGGTTATCTTCATGTTTTACACATTTATTAATTTCTGTACATCAATATTTAATTACCCACCGGGTTGGTCTAGAGGTAAAGTTGTCTCCCCAATTCAGCTGTTTAACCGCTGATTTTTGGAGACAAAGGTTCCTGGTTCAAATCCCAGTAAAGTTAAGTTACTTTTATACAGATTTGAATACTAGCCAGTGGTTACCGGTGTACTTTGGTGGTCAGGGTTCAATTAACCATACTCTCTCGGGAATGGTCGACCTGAATCTGTACAAGACTACACCTCATATACACACATAATACACATCATCCTCATCTCATTGGTCATGGGGTTGCTTGTTGTTCAGAATTGAATAGATTGCTTTGTACACTCATTAGAAATAAAAAAACTAAAAATATTTAATTAATCTTGGTTTTCTTTCTTTAGTTGATTGTAATTGGCTGTTACATGGATTCTATTATTTCCCACAATATTTAGGAAGTACTATGCTTTTCATCACCATTACTATTTTGTAATTTTGAAAATTTTCGTATCTTCATCAGGATATGACTTCTCGGGATTTTATTCAGCAACGTAGTACATTACCAAATGGTGATACCGTTTGGCAGAATGCACCACTTGTTAATGCAGCATTAACTGGAAGATTGGCCATACTTGATGGAATACATCGTGTACATCCTAGTACTTTATCAATCTTACACAGGTAAATTACTATTTTTATATTATGTTACAGCTCATTCATCTATAACAAAAATGTACGAGGGTGAATCAAATATAAATGGTAATTTTTTTATTGGTGGTAGCCCCCACTTTCATGATAAGTTGTGAGTGATTATTGTTTGGTTTATTAGGCGAGGGGAACGAACTTAGTTAGCGACTGCGCTCTGTTCTGTCGTCAGTACAGCAATGACCGAGCAAGAGGTACATCCATCTGTTATGCAACGCATCGTCATAAAATTTTTAACCAATGAAGGCGTTAAACCTTCGGAAATTTTTACTCGTTTGCAGGCACAGTTTGGGGACACTACACTGTCTAAGAATCAAGTGGATACGTGGGCCAGAGAATTTAAGAATGGGCGAGAACGCGTCAAAAACTAAAGTCACTGTCGACGCCCCAAGTCAAGTCTTACAGGTAAAAACAGCAGGGCCATACGAGAGCTTATTGAAGGTGATCGCCAGTCAACTGTTCAAGAAATTTCATCAGAAATAGGTATCAACTATGAGAGTGTTCAATCCATTATCACAGTCCACCTTGGCTTCAAAAAGATTAGTGTTAAATATGGAAAGTTCGAAAATGAATGTTTTGTATCAGAGTAATACAACAATCGTTCTCCCAGCGTGCATGACTCATTCATTATACCTCACCTGTACCCTTCAGCCCGCAACTACACGAAGCTTGGAACTGCACAATATTTGATTTTATAAATGGTTGATTTTTGAATGAGCTAGTTGTTTGTGAGAACTCCAGTATTGGTAGTGTGATATTCTATGAAGAGCTTTTAAGAAATTTCTTTTACGTGTAAGAAACCAAAACGGTAGCAGTTTTTGTATTATTTACACTGATTTTTATGAAGATAGTAAAAGTTATAGTATGATTCATTTTTATTGTGATTTGTTAACAAACCTGGAACATAGAATCGCTGCAGCCATGTAAAGTGAATACATAAACTTTTGAATTTTATCATAATAATTTTTTTTGTTTGTTGTCTGAGAATACCATCAGAATTTGTTTAAGGATTTTGTTTTATTTTTTGGTATGTATTTTTAGAGTCATTTAAATTCATGAAAGTATTTATAAAGTTGGTTACTGGTCAGCCAAACTGATTCTATACCAGGGGTCCTGAGTTTGATTCCCAGGTGTGTGGCATTATTTCATCAGTCATTATCATCTGTCATCCTTCACCATCTGTGTTAACCTTAATGTTAATGCAAACCAATGTCATATAAAACCATAACCAATATCATACGAGATAATTGTCTGTCCTCCAAGCGTAAATTCATGATGCACAATACCGGTAGAATCGAAAAAAAAACACCAATCACCGTGGTTCATCTTCAAATGATTCGCGGCCATTTTTAAACCTGTTGAACCAGACAAAAACATTTGACGGGCTCATACAATTATCTTCAAAAGCTGTTTTTAATAGTTTGTAAGTCTCAGAAGCTGATTTCCCGGTTTTGAAACAAAATTTCACACAAACTTGTTGCTTCGTTTTTGCATCCATTTTCACGCAGACAGAATCCGGCAACAAGCACTAACAGACCTGCACTCAACCAGCTGCCACAGCGAACTGAATGAAGGAAATGCAGTTTCCTGTCAGAGCTCATTCAAGGACAAGGCAATGACTCACTCCCCACTCTCCGTGTACCCACCCGCCAAACAAATAAGCAGTAGCAAATCCATTCTTAAAACTTTCCAATCACACCTTGTATATTTATTTATTTATTTATTTATTTATTTACAACAATACAAAGGCTAACAGAACTTATCCATATAAGCCTTATTGACATAAAAATTTTTTACATATTTACAAAACAAATTTGCTTATAACTATTTTATTTACATAATATACATGCTATAACACTTTTTGTCTCTTTTTCTCAAAAAAAATAAAATAATGTTTCAATAAAATTACTTACTATAATAACAAATTAATAAGAAAAAAAATAATAAAAAAATATATATAACCAATGTCATAATAATTATGTCATGTGAAACCAATAAATATAAAAAATGAAAGTGTGTTGTGTGATTTTACAGATTAGTTCATGATCGTGAATTACAATTGTATGATGGTCAACGATTAATTCAACATGATAAATATGATGACTTAGTAAATGAATTAGGTGAAGAGCGAGTTATTGAGTCTGGTTTATTAAGAATACATCCAGCGTTCAGAATCATTGCTCTTGCTGAACCATCAGGTAATTTTATAAATTATGTAAGCTTATTTTTACTATCTCTTGCCTGTATGAATATATAGGAAGGAAAGTATTGTTTTCATGTTGATTTTTCGAAATTGAGTTTTCACCGGATCTACATGTTTTCAGGCCCCCTGAACCCAAAAACACATGTTTTTAGCAATTGGTCTGTATGTTTGTGAGTGTGTGCGTGTGTAAACAGAATTTCTCAAGAACGGAACATCGTACGAACTTGAAACTTAAGTTAGATACTAATAACGAACCCGACCCGACACAAACATTTTCATCAAAATCGGTCAACCGGAAGTAGTAGTTCATTCGTGTCATTTTTCACTTTTTTGTGATGTTCTCAAAAACGGCTCCTACAATTTTTTTAAAACCGCCTCATTTACTACATTTTTTATGTTCTACAAGATAGGGTAGGTGCCATGTCTGCTGAAATTCTTGGGAAGGCTGTTTTCGCATAAAAAAATTGTTTTTTTAAGATTACGGCTTTAATATGCATTTTAGCGCAAAAATGTATTACCAAAAGTTGTAGAAAATTTAAATTCCTACAACTTTTATTTCAAACATTTTTTTGTATAACGCTTAGTTTACCGATAATTAGCGATTTTCTGTTTTTTTTTTCACAAAAACGTGTAAAAAATCTATTTTTATTATGATTTCAGCCTTAGTGTGCGTTTTATGACAAAAGTGGACATAATCAAAGCTATAGGAAATTAAAAGCTCTACAACTTTATTTAGAGCCTTTTACTCTACAGAGCCTACTTTAGCGTAAAAGAGTGATTTTCCATTTTTAAGCCAAACTGAGGTGATTTTCATTTTGCGTCTTTCATTCATGATTAAAATCAGGTTACGTTTATTGACATTAGTTTTTTGTTTATTTCTAATGTTTTATTACTAATGTAGGTTATATTGTTTAATATTTATATTGGCAAGAGAAAGTTATGTGAGTGTTTCACACCAGATTTTTCCTTTTACGTTCTCACACTCTGCTTGTAGTAAAGTAAGAAAATATTACAGTTGGCCAAAATTTGTGAAGCCTAGATACAACTGATATTCCTATAACCTCCTGAAGCCTAAAAAGTGAGTATTTAGAAGAATGTACACAACAACTTCGCTAATCTGAACTGATTTCTAATTTTTTAAACATTCTTCTTACTCATAAAACGTGTTTAAAAATCTAACTAATTTTATTATGAAAAAATTTAAATTGCTTCTATACGTAAAAATTTAATTTAAAAAAGCTAGAAAGTGTAGCTGAGAATAGAAAATGAACATAACCAAGTTCTTAATACAAGAACATGTTTTCATGTTTCATGGCCGGCTTGTTGGCGTAGTGATTAGCGCAACTGGCTTCTACACCGGGGTCCCAGGTTCGGTTCCCGGTCAGGTCTGGCATTTTTTTATCACTCATTTTCATATATCATCATTCTCCACCGTCTGCATTAGCAGAAATTGCAAAACAGTCTGACGTAAAACCAAATCAAAAAAAACAATTTCATGTTATTTACACACACGGACATTGTGATGTGCATTCATCAACTGGCAAATGAATACTGAATCAAACCAACAGTTGCAGTGGCTTTATAAATAGTCAATTTATAGCACTATATATGTGAAACTGAGTTCAGGCCTACAATATTTAAATATAAGTCAATGGCCCTTACTTAAGACATACACCTTGTATTTTCTGTTGTTATGTTGCATCAATCTTTCTCATTTGTAAAATAAAAAAATCATTACCTCAAGATTTACATCATGTAATAATCAAATATTTTTTATATTTTAGGAGGAACAGACAATCAGTGGTTAAATCCAGAATTGCTAAGTCTTTTCTTTTACCATGAATTACGATCACTTACTGCTGATGAAGAAATACAGATTATACAAAATCAGGTAGCTTTACAATAATTCTATTAAAATTACTGACATTTCATTTATGGGGACTGTATTAGTTTGTTATTCCTGTACAGTATTCGTAGTAATACTACAATAATTTAGTCTCAAAACTGGCACCGTTGCAAATTTAGAAACATCTACAAAGTAGAAACGTTTTAAAAGTTTACTTTCTTACATAATTCACAGACCCAGAATTTTCTTAAAAATTTTCAGATGTTGTTTTCAAGATGTAGACCTAGAGTAATGGCAAGTAATCAATCTCTTCTCCCTAATGCGTTAGAAGTTCTGAATTCTGATAGTATTTTATTGGGTAATGTTTGGTTTTGAAGTTTTGAATATAGAGTTTTAATGAGTTAGTGGGATTAACACATTTAAAATTTAGGTACATTAGAATTTTTTTGTTTAAATTTCTATTTTCTAGTTTTTGGATATTGTGGGCTTATAAAATTGTCTGTAAAAAGCTGATCTTCAGCAAGTATTCTTTTGATTGGAGAGGTACGCAACGAGTGCATTTACTCAGACTCTGGTATCATTCATCATGCTGGGGGCTGTGGTACAAGGCTATTTAATAATTCAGCTATTGGTCGATTAAACTTTCCTTACACTATTTGAAAACTAGTATTGCTGTTTCCAGCTTTACTTATTATGTAGTTTAACTACAATACCATTAAACATGATACCATACTGTTTCTACGCCATTTTAGTGTTTTGTGTACACTGTTGACTGTTTGTGTAGTGTTTTAACCACTGTTGGCAGTATGGGCGCTGTGGATGGTTGCTTCTACTGCAGCGAGATAGCACAGACAGCAAACTTCTCACAGCTTTTGTGCAACTACGAGTGGATAGAGAATACGGTGGACTTGGCTAGTTGAGGAAGTGAGTTCAGTAGAGGCACTCAGTTAGTAGAGTCAGTCAGTATCAATCTTCTCCACAAGAAGGTTGACACAGAGATAGATCGAAACACTCAACATTGAGTACACTCTTTTTACTCTCTGTACTAACTCCTCCTCTTCCCTTTGCTTCACCAGTGACTGCTCCTCCTCAAGGCAGCGGTGAATGGTGTACGCCACGTTGGCGACCGCTCCTCTCCATTAGGTAGCGGTATAGATCTTCTCACCTAGCCAGCGGCCACTCCTCTCCGAGGTAACAGCAAAGGTCCCCCTCTTCAAATTCAACTACACCACCTGTGCCCTGTCACTCCGGCCGCCTAACTCAACCAATGAGAGCTATGCCCAGTGTGATAAACACTTGTTCAACATAACTTAAAAATCTGGTGTGAAACACTCGCACAACTTTCACTTGCAAATGCAAATAATTAACAATATAACCTAACATTAGAAATAAACAAAAACAAACCTCAATAAACATAACCTAATTTTAATCATGAGTGAAAGACGCAAAATGAAAATCGACCTCAGTTTGGTTTAATACAGAAAATCACTTTTTCACGCTAAACTAGGCTCGGTAGAGAAAAATGCTCTAAATATAAGTTGTAGATCTTTTAACGTCCTATAAATTTGATTTTATACACTTTTGTTGTAAAATGCATAATAAGGCTGAAATCTTTAAAAAAATCGATTTTTTACACATTTTTATGAAAAAAAAAACAGAAAATCACTAATTACCTCTAAACTAAGCATTATACAAAAAATGTTCGAAATAAAAGTTGTAGGATTTTAAATTGTCTACAAGTTTTATTATACACATTTTTTCACTAGCATATATCAAAGCCACAATCTTAAAAAAACCATTTTTTTACATGAAAACAGCCTCCCCAAGAATTTCAGCAGACATGGCGCCTACCCTTTCGTGTAGACCATAAAAAATGTAGTATATGAGGTGATTTTTAAACGCGTTAAATGCAGGTGACGCCAGCACTCGAGGCTGCGAGCGTCCGTTGAACCGCTGTGCGATACGCGACCGAACAGTTAGCTGGTTTGACTAGAAGTGAAGGAGATTCGGGAAGAAAGGAACAATGGCGGAGTGAGCACGGGAAATTGGTCTAATTTTGCTATTGGCGGAGCGCGAGCCACGTGATCAAGGATCACACATGCGTAGAGCTAATTAGTGAGGTAATCGATGTAGAATCAATATTACTGATTTAATCGAGCGGGAAAGATTTATTCTGGAAGATTCGACGGCGCGCGGTATTTGAATCTATTGTAATACTGAACTGTTTTTGAGAAAATTGCAAAAAAGTTAATAATGAGACGAATAATCTACTTTTGGTTGACCGATTTTAATAAAAATGTTTGTGTCGGGTCAGGTTCGGTATTAGTATCTAACTTAAATTTTAAGTTTCAACTTCGTATGATGTTTCGTTCTTGAGATATCTTGCTCACACACACACAGACCAATCACTAAAAACATGTTTTTTTTTTTGGTTCAGGGGGTCTGAAAACGTGTAGATCCGGTGAAAACTCGATTTTGAAATATCGACATAAAACCAATTCCTTCCTTCCTATGTATTCATATAGGCAAGAGAAAGTAAAAAATACTGTTCTTATTAGCGTTACCAATTATTTTAATGTAATGTACAGGTTGTCATTTTTTCTTGCAGCAAGGAAAAATTAGTACCACATTAAGAAATGTTTTAAGAATTGCTCACCAGTTAAGAACATCTGATGATCCAACAATGCGAGCACTTGCAAGTTCACTATCAACAAGGCAGCTTTTAAGAATAGCGAAACGTGATGCATTGTTTCCTTCTAGTGATCCATATAATATTATTCAACAGGCTGTTCTTGCTAAGTATGTATTGTAATTTTTTATTCATTTATATACTTTCATGTAATTTCAAACCAGTTTTAATCAGTAAAGTATAAGCGTGGCTTAATCAATTTATTGACTTAATTCAGCCATGTGTACTTATCTAATTATTCTTTTTTAAGTAAATGATCACCTGTTTTTGTTACTTGTCATAGTGAAAATATTTGTTCCCTTTTACTCACATTCTAAAAATGTCCCTCAGACAACCCTTACATGTTTTAATTTGACTTCGTTTACTTTGTTCATCACCAACAAATTTTTACGATCTTCTATATAATTAACTAGCAATTGCTAGCCTTAGAATGATTGTGTTATAATTGGGTCATTAAAAATTACAATGACTATTATTATTAAAACATATATGCCAAATTTTAGAATCTTAGATCACTAGGATGGTATATAGAAGTAATACATACAGCTTCAGGTTTGTCACCCACTTTTTAGTCTTTAGGCAGTAGTAGCTGAAATGTAAATTATTTTGTTTTTCTGTTCATCCCCTAAGAAATAAATATGCAGAATTTTGTTCTGTATGTGTTGTGCCATTGTAAAATGTACAATTGTACAAACAATGTAAGTTATGGTAATTCCCAATTACTATAACTTCCATTACTCAGTACAAGCCATTAAATAATGTTGGGGAAAATCCCCATTGTTAGAATAAGTTACATTAGAATAGTAGTTGGACAATAAGTTGTAAATATAGCCAACTATCAATCATCTGATATTATTTAGATGGGTATATATCTCCCTCTGTGATTTTGGGCCTTTGTTCCACCTACCAACATTCAGCCAAGCATTGGGGTAGTTCTCCTTCTCATTGGTTCTCCAGGTTGGTTGAATGGTTAGGGAAAGAGGGAGGCTTGTCAACCAGAGGTTTCCTGGTTTGGACCCAGGAAATTTACATTTAGTTCCCTTGGGACTTAAGAGTGAAACAGAGGAGTTGTTAAGAAGGAGCAGAATTTGAAGAAGATACGAGGGTTGCCTTTTATATTTCGGGAATAGAAAACAAAAAAACAAATTAATCAATGTAAATGGCTTTATTGTTTTTCAAAAAATTCTCCTTGATGATCAATACATTTTTTCATGCGCTTGAACCAATTTTCAAAGCACTTGTTCCACTCCGATTGAGGTACCTCCAAAATGTGCTTTTTGAATGCATCAACTGTTTCTTCAGGCGTCGAAAAACATTGACCTCTTTATTTATTTTTGATGAGTGGGAATAAGAAGAAGTCACTGGGTGCCAAATCAGGGCTGTATGGCGGATGGCATGAAAAAATACTTTCCTTCCTATATATTCATATAGGCAAGAGAAAGTAAAAAATTTCAATACTAACATAGCCTTTAGTTTTTCTTTGTAAAACAATTATGTTGTTTCATTTCATCTGTATTACAGATTTTTACCTCCTTTAGCAAGACAAACATTAGAAACTGTTCTTCAGAGAGCTGATATCAGTTCAGTGTCAAAAAATAATAATAACAATAAACTAACTATAACAGTTAATGACAATGATGTTCAAATTGGATCAACCATTGCACAACGATATAAAACAGCTTCATCCAGTAAGGTTCCAGATGTACTATTCTATGATGTTCCTCAGGTAATAAAAACCAGTGTTTGGATAAATTTATTGTATCGTACAGTTGTATGAGTAATTATATGAATTCAAATAATGAGTCATAAAGGCAAAAAATTTCATTACTTTGTAATTTTTGTAACTTTGAAAGGATTTGAAAATTGAAATATTTAATTAAAAATAATTGACATCAGAAATTTTTTTTAAATTAAAAAGCTTAATGACTTATAGCTCAGTCCTCAAAATAGTCATTCTGAGTTACATTTGTAATAAATATGTCTGGAAGTAACTGTACTTTAAAATCAAGTGAATCCATTTCAAGCCTAGAATATTTTTCATTAATAAGGAAAAGGTGGTTTTACAAAAGATGAGTAAGAACAATTAATCATATTATTGAAATATTTGATCTATTTAGTGAAAAATATTTTTAAAAAAACAATAGATTACTTTTATAAAAATTAAAAAAGAGTAATCTTCTGTTTTTTTGTGTTTCAATCAGTTAAGTTGCTTCATTGGTTTTGAAATTATTATAAGTGGATCACAACAGCGAGATACTTCCACACTTAACAATTTAAAATCTGGATCTTCACTTTAAACCCCCAGATTTGCCTTAATTATAATCAAAACCTAAACTTCCCAACAATATCCTCATTATGTGTACAATATTCAGATCTTCTGTTTTTATAAATTGTTTTAAGTACTATATTGTATGAGAGTAAGTAACAATATTCACCAAAGGCAGTTTTCTGGACAACCATAATATACGAGGTGTGACCAAAAAATACGTTGATTGAATTTTTATAGCAGCAATAACTGACGCTACATCCGTATGAAGTAATAAGTTTAATAGCCTTCTTCGCGATTGTTAGTGTCATATTTGAACAACTTGTGACTTGTTAGTTGGTCAGTTGGGTTCCAGAGCCAGAAGAATAAGGTAGTGTTTATTGTGTCTGTCGCGCATCATGAATTTCAAACAATGCGTTAACATGAAGGTTTGTTTTAAAATTTTGAAAAGTGCAAAAGAAGCTTATTAAATGTTAAAATTAGTGTTGACTCTGACGACTGTTTATAAGTGGTATAAAAACAATTTAAAAGTGGAAATGAGTTGGTCAAGGAGAGCAATGATCGTGACGTCCTTCGACCTAAAAAACAGACAAAAATGAGCAGAAAGTGGCAAAACTAGTTTGTTTAAACAGATGACTGTTGATTATTCAAGAGCTTACTGAAGACCTGAACATCTCATGTGGGTCTGTGCAAATTATTTTGACTGGCAAGCAGAAGGAAAACTGTGTCAGTTTACGCTTGATTGAAGGATCTGCTTAAAGCAGATCCAGACTTTATTGGCAATATTATAACTGGAGATAAAGTTGGGTCTATGTATGTGACCCAGGGATGAAAATGTTGTTCCCAATGGAAAACAAGTGTCTACTCGCCCTAAAAATGCACGGTAGTCAAAGTTGAACGTGAAGGTCATGCTCATTGTTTTTTTTTTGTTAGTGAGGGCTTAGTGTGATCAAAGTGTGTTTTAAGCAGAACAACTGAATATTACAAGGGTGTACTGGAACACTTGGAACATTTTCAAATTATGAAGAAAGAGGCCAGAAAATTAACCAATGGCTTCCTCCTTCATCACAACAATGCTCCATACCACATCTTGCTTCTGATGACGAGTTTTTGGCTGAAAAAAAAGTTTCCTGTCCACCCAAATCCTCCTTACTATCTGGATTAAGCACCTCGTTTTTGGGAAAAATAGTCCTAAAAGGAAAACATTTCAATATCATTCCTGATATTGAGAGGACCATGACAGAACAGCTTCCAAAAGAAGGTCTGAAGATCCTTTTGAAAGAAGCCCTCCAGAAATGCTTCCAATCATTGAACCAACGTTGGGTTAAGTACATCACTAACCAAAAAGATAAATTCAAATTTGATGTAAGCTCATTACTTTAAAATTATTGTATTTATTTATTTATTTATTATATTATTTAAAATTATAAAATTATTCACCATATTTTTCATCACACTTCATGTGTGTTTGATGTGAATCTAATATTCATTTTTCTAATAATCAATTGTTTTAATAATTATTGTATTCAATATCAAATGCAATATGTTTATGAAATATTTACCACACATTTTATAATTGGTTCCTTCCAATTACGTGAATATTTAATGTGTTCTGTACAAGAATTCCTAGCTTAATAATAAAAAATAAAACTGGCATAAATTTCGCTGTTAAGTTTGTACAAAATTTTTTTGTCTTTATTTGCTATTTATTGTATTTAACCATCTTTTTTTCTAATAGTGGATTTTTTATTGATTGTTGTCGTTTGTTTTTTTTTTGTAGCATGTGGCACTTCTAGAAAGATTACTTCAAGATTTCACATTAGGAGAACATTTATTATTAGTTGGTAATCAGGGTGTTGGAAAAAACAAGTTAGTCGATAGATTGCTCAATTTACTCAATCGTCCACGTGAATATATTCAGCTGCACAGGTACGATTATTAGATTTAGGACTATTACAATGGGATTTATAAACATGTCTTTACACTTTACTTCTATTCATTGTGATTCTGTTTTAACTTTTGGTAAAAATAGGAATTCTTACTGAATACGTAAGTGCTCCAGAAGAGATTGGTACTTTTTGTTTAGAATTGTAATACAGGTTCATTACTGTAATATATTCATACAGAATAGTATTTTTTGAGCAGTGAAAAATATGAAATATTTAAATTATAATAAATAATCAATTTAAGACAGTAATTTAAAAAAAAATAGTTTTTTTTGGTAATGAACGTATTGTATTTTAATGTAACAGAGAATTTAATTTTTGACTTCTAGCTTATTGTGTATTCATGTTAGATAATGATTCACGATGCTATATTAATTTTTACTTTCTCTTGCCTATATGAATATATAGGAAGGAAGGTATTGTTTTCATGTCGATTTTTGAAATCGAGTTTTCACCGGATCTACACGTTTTCAGACCCCCTGAACCCAAAAAACATGTTTTTAGCGATTGGTCTGTGTGTGTGCGAACAGAATATCTCAAGAACGGAACATCGTACAAACTTGAAATTTAGAACTTAAGTTACATACCACTACCGGACCTGACACGAACATTTTCATCAAAATCGGTCAACCGGAAGTAGTAGTTCATTCGTGTAATTTTTCACTTTTTTGCGATTTTCTGAAAAACTGGTCCTTACGATTTTTTTTTAAATCGCCTGGTTTACTCATTTTTTTATGCTCTACAAAAGCTGTTTTTACATAAAACAATTGTTTTTTTAAGATTTCGGCTTTAATATGCATTTAAGCGTAAAAATGTATATAATAAAAGTTGTAGAAAATTTAAAATTCTACAACTTTTATTTAAAACATTTTTTTGTATAACACTTAGTTTAGCGGTAATTAACAATTTTCTGTTTTTTTTCTCACGAAAACGTGTGAAAAATCAATTTTTTTAAGATTTTGGCCTTAGTATGCAGTTTACGACAAAAGTGTATATAATCAAATTTGTAGGAAATTAAAAGATCTACAACTTTTATTTAGATAATTTTTCTCTGCAGAGCCTAGTTTAGTGTAAAAGAGTGATTTTCTGTATTTTTAAGCCAAACTGAGGTCGATTTTCATTTTGCGTCTTTCATATATGATTAAAATTAGGTTATGTTTATTGAGGTTAGTTTTTCGTTTATTTCTAATGTTAGGTTTATTGTTAATTATTTGCATTGGCAAGAGAAAGTGGTGTGATTTGTCCATGCATTCAACTATGACTTTGTTAACTTGTTGATATTTGGTAATATTTTGTTTTCAGAGATACAACTGTACAAGCTCTAACATTGCAACCAACTGTAAATGAAGGAGTTGTTACTTATGAAGATTCACCACTTGTTCAAGCAGTACGGTTAGGGCATGTTCTTGTGGTCGATGAAGCCGACAAAGCTCCCACTCACGTGACATGCATTTTAAAGGTATTCAGGTACTTTTAAATGTTTTAAGATGCTTG
This sequence comes from Catonia carolina, assembly GCA_035578175.1. NCBI lineage: Eukaryota > Metazoa > Arthropoda > Insecta > Hemiptera > Achilidae > Catonia > Catonia carolina. The sequence continues at coordinate 187,228,766 of JAQMRL010000001.1, forward strand.
TTAATAGATTCTTGTTCATTATATATTTTTTTGTGCAACTGCTGCACACTGATGGAAGTAATGTATTGAGTAAAAAATTAATGTAAGTCCTGAATGTACATAGATATTGATTTATAATATGTCAATTTTAATGTAGTGTAATTTCTGCGCTCTAATTAGTACAGGGAAACAAGAGTTTTGTAGGAGAAGGCAGGTTGTTCTCTAGACGAAATGGTATGGTTGAAGGAGCAACTCTACTTGCTTGTCAACTATTTGTCTTAGTGAGAAAGAAAGGGAAGTGAATGTGCATTTGTATATGTATATTTCCTTAATGTCTTTCTCCTAAAGGTATCTTTTTTGTCCAAGAATTCAATCACTAGGATTACTCGAAAACTATTATGAAAATGTTATTTTGATTTATTTTAGATGTTATTTTGCAGTATAATAGTAATATAAGTATGTTATATTCAGCAATATACTTTTTACCCACATTTTTTGCAGCTTCAGTTTTTTCTTCTTTATCAGCCTTAGAAATCCAACTTTACATTTGCAGGAATTTTTAATTTGAAAACTCTTATTTCTAAATAATATCTTCCCAGGGTATCCTGCTTTCTAAATCTTAGTTTTTTTATTTCTTTTTCCACTACCAATTGTAATTTCTTAGGTTTTGTTTATTACTATTTTTAAATATCTGTTTTTTATTCTGTTCCCATAGTCCTTTAATGTGTCCAAAAATTTTGTTCTCCATAAATCAAAAACTGTTTCATCGTCGAGTCTTTGTATAATTCTTTATTTGACTTTATTCTTCTTTCTTCTTTTTCGTGAAACCTGCTTCCCATAATTTTTCTTTTAGTTATTATCATGTCTTTCATTTCTTCTTTTGTGAATATCTCGGTTTCAGTTCCATATAAGAATGCTGGTTTTATCACTAATTTGGTATGTCTTGATTCTGAAGTAATCGATTAATTCTTTTTGTTATAAATATATCTGATCTCCAAGATCCTTAAATTTTTCTGCAAACTCTATTTTTCCTTATTTTATTTCCAAGAAATTTGTAGTTTTTGTTTTAGATGACATTATTTCTGTATTTTCTATTGATATTTTGAGTCAGAAATTTTCTGTTACTTCCTGCAATACTATTCTATTTATTGAATTGCTTCTTCTACATTATTTGCAAGTAATGCGATGTCACCAGCAAAACAAGAGTTTTTACTTCTAATGTTTTTAACTTTTGTCTTTCTGTTTAGCAGTTTTCCTCTTTTGCCCTTGTTTTATTTATCTTCCAAAATTTTTTTATTATTTTGTTTGAAATGATTATAAAAAGTATTGGTGATAAACCATCTCCTCGTCTTAAACCTGTTTTTATTTCAAATTGAAATTCTGAAATTTCTCTTTGGAATTTGTCTTTAGAAAATGTTTCTGAAATGGTTTGTTCTGTAAGGTTTACTGTCTTTTCATCAACTAGGTATTCTCTTAAAGTTTTAATCATTGAACTTCTATGTATTGAGTCACAAGCCTTTTTAAAATCTATGAAAGTTATTAGTAGTTCCTTCTGGTTTATTTTTTGTTTGTCTTATTACATTTTTCAGGCTTAAAATTTGTACAGTCATTGATCTGAATTTCTGAAGCTCCCTTTATATTCATCTGTTTTGTTATCTATTTGTGGTTCAAATGTAGTTAGTAAACATTTTGATAAAGTGTTGTATGTTACTGATGAAGGTGATATTCCTGTGTAATTATTGACATTAGTGAGATCTCATTTTTTGTGTAATGGATTTATAATTGCATTTTGAAGGTATCTTTTTATACTAATTTTTATACTATCTATTGTTAGACCAAAGTAAAATATTCAAAAAATTTTGTAGATCGAATTATAGTATTACCCGATAAAATTCACATTACAACAGATGTTTGCACCACCATTATATTACGTGAAGAGGCTGCAAGATTGCACTACCTATCTTTGCATACTATCCCCTTTACTGGTGTATACCTCACCAATTACTACCTGGAAATGTTTAAATGCACCTACATACATGACATTAAATTAAGCTTCTTTGATTTAACTATATTTTGACATACATCAACCATTGATTCTATTTTTGATAATGTTTTTATGAGAAAAGTAAAGTGTTTTGAATGATAAAGATGATGACCTTCAATAAACACAGTGGTAAATAAGTAATAAAAATTATTGATATCATGAAAAGATACTGTGACAGTATCTTAAAGAACTGTACTGTGAAGAAACTTAATACTCGTAAATATAGATTTTATATGGGTTTATGGAAGATTTTTTAAGAAACTTTATATTCTTATAAAAAATCAATTTCATTATTTTACTTTTTAGTCACTTTAGTAATAATTTATTGTAGTAAATGTACTGTTTTTTGATTGAGTCGAAATACTGTTATAATTTCAGACATTAGTTGAATCTGGAGAAATGATCTTATCAGATGGTCGGCGTATAGTTCCTCCTGAAGATCCTAGAGCATTGGCTCACTTGTCAAATATCATTCCAATTCATCCAGACTTCAGAATGATCGTTTTAGCCAACAGACCTGGATTTCCGTTCTTAGGAAATGACTTTTTTGGAGCTCTTGGTCAGTTTTCTCTTGTATATTTTTTAAATATTTTCACAAAATATTAATACTGTATTTTACAGAAAAATGTTAAGTTTTTTGGTTTATTTTCTGTGGTAATTTGCCACAAGAACCAAATTATTGGTGGCAGTTTTCAAAATTATCATCTGTCATTTCCCAATGTCCGTCCATCACATATCAGATACTACAAGAGATAGCAACAAATGATTTTCGGATTCGTAATCTATACAAAAAGTTAGTGGCCCTGGATTGGGTTTGAAGTTCCGGCTTAGACTAGAAGTGGCCCAAAACCAGAAATCAAGAAATCAAAGTTGAAATTTGGAAACAAAAACAGTGTCATTCAATTCCTCTTAAAGAGTAAATACAGAAATTGCTAATGGTTTTTGTCGTAGATCAAAGGTTAGCCTTTTTCTTTTTCTCAAAACCTAAGCGGGCTTGATCTTTGCCACCAGCTATGAGACGCATCTTCTCATTAAAAGGATTTTTCATTTCAGTTTATCCTTTACTTTACATTATTCAGTAAAATATATGTTAGCCTACATTGTCAAAAGATGTTAAAATACTGTTTATGTAAATGAAGATGTTTATAGGCATTAATAAAATAAATTACTTATTGCAATATTAATAGTGCAGTATTCTTATCTTTTATGGTTGAATATTATTTATATTAATTTAGAAGTAGTATATTCTTTTTGTAGGGAGACATTTAATGTAAATCTATTTTCTTAAATGTCAATAAAACACTGATGCAGAGACCTTATGGAGAGAATTGAAAAACCAAGTAGTGGAATCTTCAAACGGTCATCTGAGGGTGACAGGAGGAGAGAGAAGAGTGAAATGGATGAATGAAATACTGGGCCTGATGGATGAGAGACGAGAATGGAAGGGCAGAGACATGGCAGAATATAAAAGGATACATAAGGAAATACAAAGGAAGATAAAGACTGCAAAAGAGAAATGGCTGAGAGGGAAATGTGAGGAGATTGAGGAACTGGATAGAAGATATGATTTGTTCAATATGCACAAGAAGATAAGGGAAATGCCTGGAACAGCATATAAATCTCATCCTAATATATTATCGGATGGAAATAAGATAATTTTTGAGACAAAAGATAAAGTAAAGCTTTGGGAAGAATATGTCAAACAGCTTTGTGAAGATGAAGAAAGGCCATCACACGAGGAACAAACAGCGGCAGACTCAGGACCTGAAATATTGAAGGAGGAGGTTCTTAAAGTGGTACAAGAGGCGAAGGTGGGAAAGGCACCTGGACCAGATGATATTCACACCGAAGTTTTGAAGCTCATAGATGAGGAAAAACTAGGTGTAATAACTGCACTGTTCAATATTATATATTCCACTGGACATATACCGAAGGAATGGTTGAAGTCAACATTTGTGACTATTCCAAAAAAGCTAAATGCAAGATTATGTAGAGATCACCGCACAATAAGTCTAATGAGCAATGTATTGAAACTATTCCTAAAAATTATTCATAAACGGGTGTATGGAAAATGTGAGGAGTATATCAGTGAAACACAGTTCGGATTCAGAAATGGTCTGGGCACTAGAGACGCCCTATTCTGTTTACAAGTTCTTGTGCAAAGATGTATGGACATGGGCAAAGATGTATATAATAGCATTCATCGGCTATGAAAAAGCGTTCGATCGAATAAAGCATCACAAACTTATACATGTCCTGAAGAAAGTAGGACTGGATGACAAGGACATAAGGATTATTGCAAACCTGTATTGGCATCAAACGGTCAACGTCAGAGTAGATGGTTAAATCACAGAAGACATGGAGATAAAAAGAGGTGTGAGACAGGGTTGTGTGCTATCACCAACACTTTTTAACATCTGCTCGGAGGAAATTTTAGCGGAAGCTCTGAATGAAAGTCAGGAAGGCATTGTAATTAATGGGGAGGTAATAAATAATATACGCTATGCAGATGATACCGCCTTGCTGGCCGACTCGATGGAAGGTTTGCAAATCTTTTTGTCCAAAGTATACACCGCCAGTAAGGATATGGGTCTGAATATGAACGTTTCAAAGACCAAATATATGGTAATTTCGAAAGCGCCGCTGATAAACAACATACAAATTAAGCTTAACAATGCGACTATAGAAAGGGTATTGCAATATAAATATCTGGGGTGTTGGATGAATGATAAATGGGATTTGTCTCAGGAGATAAGGGTGAGGATAGAGACCGCTCATAGCGCATTCTGCAGAATGAGACCAGTGCTGAGCAACCGTAACATCAACCTTAAAATTAGAATTTGAATGGCGCAGTGTTATGTGTTCTCTGTTCTCCTTTATGGTTTGGAGGGATGGACGTTGACAAAGGTCCTGAGTAACAAGCTGGAGGCCTTCGAATTATGGGTATATAGACGGATATTGAGGATCTCATGGAGAGAAAGAGTAAAAAATACGGAAGTGTTGAAAAGAATTGGTAAACAGACGGAGATCTTACACAAGATTAAGGTCCGCAAATTACAATACTTTGCTCATGTGATGAGGAATGAGAAGTATAGAATCCTCCAACTGGTGATGCAAGGAAAAATCGAGGGAAGGAGACAACTAGGCCGTAGGAAGACATCTTGGATCAAGAACCTCAGAGAGTGGTATGGGAGTAGTACAAGTGAACTATTTAGAGCAGCCGTCTCCAAGGTGCAGATAGCCATGATGATTGCTAATCTTCGTTAGAAGAATGCAACTACAAGAAGAAGAAGATTTTCTTAAAGCCAATTTGAGAGAACTCTTAAATTTGTGATTAATTTGTTGACACTTTCCACTTCTAATGCTGTTCAGGAACACAGAAGATATATGAGTAAACATTTAAATAATTTGTACGTATGTTTGTATTTAACCTAGATTAATTTGTACCTCTGTATATATAAATTAAAACAGTTAAGGATTCTGTTTGTTAATTTTTTACATTGCAGTATTAAGGGATAGACAACAGATAATTATTTTGTAGACAGATATACTGTGGACAATTCAAACTGGCACAGCTCTGCCAGCATTAATGCCGGCCCCATTGGCATAGTTGGTAACATGCTCGCCTCTCATCATGCGGTCTTGGGTTCGAATCCCATTCAGGCATGGCATATTTTCATACGTTACAAAAAAATCATTTCATCCTTCACCGTCTGCATTAGCAGTAATTGCAGAACAGTCGGACGTTAAACCAAAAAAAAAAACAACAACAACTCTTGCTCTATGTGTACACACAGTTCTGCATAAAGTACCATAACCTATTCTTTCAACAAGGTCTACAAATTTTAATGTACGCAAATGCCTATAACCTTATTTTAATGTACTAACATACAAATAATTATTTAATTTTAAAATATGTTTTTAATTTGTCCCAGTAAAAATTTAAATTATAAATTACAATAACTAAACTGCAAAAAAACTCATTAAACTATATTCTACAGATGCACGCAACTCATTAAACAAATTGCTCTGAATATAAAATGAACAGAAAATCATATATGAAAACAAATTATTCACATCATTATGTCTGACAGATTATTAATAACAACAATGAAACAAAGCGTAGTGACCATGCGTGATTTGCACATTACAGTAGCGATTGTATACTTTGTGACTGTACCATCGTTGCATGGCGAGGGGTGAAGAGTGGAGTAGATAAACACCGAAGCTGCTTGTGCCAATTCAAATTGTCCAAGGTATACGAGTAAAATGCGAAAATCTTATTTTTAACCAAAAAATTAATACAACTTTGCTACATACTTCAAAGTTAATTATTTGTTGCAGGTGATTTGTTCAGTTGTCATGCTATAGACAATCCAAGTCCTGAATCGGAAGTAATGCTGCTGTCAAATTATGGTCCAAATGTACCTAAGGATCTTATTACTAGATTGGTTGCTGCTTTTGGTAAACTACGTGATTTAGCTGATCAGGGTCTAGTGTCTTACCCTTATTCAACTAGAGAAGTTGTTAACATTGTCAAACATTTACAAGCAAGTATATTTAAAAATTTGGTGTGAAACACTCGCACAACTTTCTCTTGCCAATGCAAATAATGACCAATATAACCTAACATTAGTTATAAAACATTAGAAATAAACAAAAAATTAACCTCAAAAAACATAACCTTATTTTAATCATGAGTGAAAGACGCAAAATGAATATCGACCTCAGTTTGGCTTAAAAATACGAAAAATCACTCTTTCCCGCTAAACTAGGCTCTGTAGAGAAAAATGCTCTAAATAAAAGTTGTAGATCGTTTAATTTTCTATAAATTTAATTATATACACTTTTGTCGTAAAATGCATACTAAGGCCGAAATCTTTAAAAAATTGATTTTTCACACGTTTTCGTGAGAAAAAAACGGAAAATCGGTAATTATCGCTAAACTAAGCGTTAGACAAAAAATGTTTGAAATCAAAGTTGTAGGATTTTAAATTCTCTACAACTTTAATTATAAAAATGTTTGCGCTAAAATGCATAGTAAAGCCGTAATCTTAAAAAAACAATTTTTTTACGTAAAAACAGCCTCACCAAGAATTTCAGCAAACATGACACCAACTCTATCTTGTAGAGCATAAAAAATTTAGTAAATAAGGCGATTTTTAAAAAAATCGTAGGACCAGTTTTTGAGAAAATCGCAAAAAAGTGTAAAATCACACGAATAAACTACTACTTCCGGTTGACCAATTTGATGAAAATGTTCGTGTCGGGTCCAGTAGTGGTATGTAACTTAAGTTTCAAGTTTTAGGTTCGTACGATATTTCGTTCTTGAGATATTCTGTTCACACACAGATACACAGATACACACACAACCACACACACAGACCAATCCCTAAAAACATGTTTTTTTGGATTCAGGGGGTCTGAAAATATGTAGATCCGGTGAAAACTCTATTTCGAAAAATCTACATGAAAACAATACTTTCCTTCCTATGTATTCATATAGACAAGAGAAAGTAAAAATTATTATTTTGTTAGTATCATAAGATCGTACCATCTTCTAAATGGAGGTTGGTGATGATTATTACTTCTCACGCCTTAGAGGATAATTTCTGGAATAAGTCCCCACTGCTCATACCAAACCATCTGTGCAGATCTATTACCCATTGTGTCCTTCTATGCCTGCCTTAAATTTTAGCTTAAGTTGTAATGAAGAAGATATTATTTATTGTTGCACAAAATATGACCAAAATACAGATTCCTTATTTATATTGTGTCCCGCTCATGACATCTTGAGGACTCTGCTACAGAACCACGTCTTCAGTTTTCTTTAGTGTATCTGGAACACTTTTCAACTTTCCACTCAATATTGAATCAGGAATAAAAATATTACAAATACAGCTAACCTTATATTGGAAATACTTATAAATTCTGTTTTGCACTCGCATCTTTGAAGTATAATTGTGTTGTCAGGATATAGACACAATTATAGATTTTGCTGTTAATTATTAATCTCTTACTGTCTTGATAAATAAAATGATCATCATAATGTCCTGTGCATGTCTAATCAGATGTATAAACATATGAAATAAAGAACTACTTATCTATAATTGTAATGTCTTCACAGAATGCAGTTGTCAAAATTTTTGTTATTTTTCTGTTTTATTTATTTCCTAGGCATTTCCAGAAGACACAGTATCAAATGCAGTTGGAAATGTATTTGATTTTGATAGATACAGTCAAGATGTAAAAGATACTCTTCTTGAAGTGCTTAATGAACATAAAATACCTGTTGCATTGACTCCACATTCTACTCGTGAAGGTAATCATTATAAAGTATAGTGCATTACTATTAATTATATTTTTTTTTTATAATCATCATGCCTTCTTTATAGTACAAGTATTTGTGAATAACTTGTAAAACTTATCTTATTTTGATATTTTATCATATTTATTTTTAGATTTAATTATAGTACATTTGTTTTTGGAAGAAGCTTGTAAGGGGAGGGCGAGTAGGTAGAGTAGGGATAGTTTCAACAGGGCAAGTGATGTCTCCATCTTACTTAATGATCATTCCCTCTCTTTCTAACTGTATACTACTCTGTTACAACTACTACACTAGACTAAAAACTAGTTAAAAACTTTATATTTTCTGTTGTCTTTTGGCTTTCTCCATCTGAATCCCATATCTTTAATAATTTTCCACAGCGACCATTTACTTCCTTTGAAATTCATTTTCCTCCGCAAAACGGGGAGTAATGAATTCAAAGTTGGCCATTCAGCATTTGTTTTATAAAAATCATATATTGTTCTTCTCACAACACACTTATCAATCAAAATCGTCCACTTCACTCTTCACTTTCCTTCTCATTCTTTTCTTATTTGGTGCTCTGATTAGCACATCAGGGTTTTTTCTTTTTTCTTTCAAAATTCTTAGAACTGTACTACGCGAAATCCCCATAGCTCTGGCTACACAATTTTGCACATCGGTCAGTAAAATTGGTCTGTTTTGTTTAGCTTCTTTTTTCATAAAATTGTATACACTGACTATATACTCCCTAGCCTGACCCCATATTACCTGCCTTTTCCGTATTACACTAGCACTCGTGCTCGAATTTTCACTACTACAACTAGGTTCCATTTTAATAACTAAATAAATAAGCAATAGAAATGAAACAAAGAATACATACAAAAATTAATATAAACAAAACCAAACAGGAAAAGAGTAAAAACAATAGGTACATAAAACAGTAGGCTTACTACCGAATGCACGAGTTGAAGACTTGTGAAGGAAATAGAACAACAAAAACATAAAATTACAACATACAGTCAATGTTTTTAGGATTTATAGTACACTTAGGCTCTTAACGCTGCTAGCATTAAGGAGAGACTGATCACTTCCTTTCGAGGTGCTTCCCCCACCACTAAACAGAACAGCTCAGCGGCACAGAGCTTTTAGCTAGAACAAATGACTACTTCCAGTTTTACTAATTACAAAAATTCATATTAGTTTACATTATAGTAAAACTTATCATGTATAAAGACAATGGATGGCAAACCATAAAACAGACCATTTTTCTGACTTATCTTCAATCAGTGCTATATCCTATAAAATAACATTCAGATGAAATACATTATATAAAAGAGTAAACTACAATAGTTATAATTTTGTGTAAAATTATGGGAAATATAGATTTACTCGCAAAGGAATGGGCCCAGTTTAATACATTTTTTAACAGAATCTTAAATTTCTGCTGAACAACCAATGAACAATAAAATATTAAATAGTAACAGTATTCCTAGTTTTACCTGACATGTTAGCTACCAAGAGGTTTTTAAATTTTTACTTATCATGGTGTTTATTAATTACCTGACTTTTGTTGTACTTCTTGATACAAAAATTTTATAAAATCTCATTTGTTTAATTTAATAAGAACAGTACCTTAATGGACAAATGTGTTAAACCAGATGTATTGAAACCAAACTGCTGAACTGCACAGTAAGAGAATGTTGGGTCACATACTCTTACTCAGGAAGTACTAGGTCTGAGCAGGAAGTAGTTTAAGGTAACTGTGGGCCTATTAAGAGGGCACAGACACCTTTAGAGACATCTATATGACACAGAGTTCTTTAGTAGTGACCATGTGTGGAATGGGGGAAGAATCTGCATCTTATATTATCTTTGAATGCAAAGGAATAACTGATAGAAGGTATTCAATCTTCAGGCAAATGAACCTGAAAGGCAATCTTCCATAGAAAGACTTGGTGTACAGTGTCTTTTAACTTATACAAGAGTAGGAATTGTTTGCTGAATAAATAAGAAGGGATGGGATAACACAGTAGACTCTCTAGACTTGCACAGTTAAGGAATAGATAAGACTGCTTCATCCAGCCTGTAGTCAATCAGTAAATCAAGATCAGTTTTATTAAGTGCGGTTGTATGTGACAGCATGACCTATTGCTACAAAATTACTGTGACTTTCCAATCATAATCTTCCAGTTCTAAGTATCATCAATACAATTTTGTTTTTTTTTTATTTATTAATTTAACGTTGCATCAACTGCAAGGTCGTTAGCGACGATGTTGGGGTGTAACTGTGTGAGGATGAAATGATTTTTTGTTTGTTTTGTAACGTATAAAAATATGCCGTGCCTGAGTGGGATTCGAACCCAGGACCGCATGATGAGAGGCGAGCACGGGTACATTTTGTTTTATAGTCTAATTGTGGTATCTCACTTTCTGAAACAAAACTGAATAATGAAAACAATTGTTTTCATTATTCAGATGTAGCTTAAAAATTATAGAATCTGATGGTGATGGATCCACCAAAACATACATGCAAGTGAAATAAAAACAAAAAATTGTATTTGAGCAACATAAAATTGGTAGAAGTTAGAGACAAATCGTATTTTTGTTAATACTAAAAGGTAATTATAAGTGAGTAATTACATAAAATTAAATATCAAGAAGAAAGACATCATAGGCAAATGATTCAACGAATGTAATGTTACAAGATAAAATTTAAAAAATTGTTTTCTATTTATTTTCTGATTAGGAAGAAAACCTGTACAATTAACAATAGAAAAAGAAAGTGGGTTAGATGTATCAGAACCAAAACATGGAAAAGAGGATTTAAAGGGCGATCCTCATGTTGGCGGTAATACTTGGGCTGGTGGTACAGGTGGCCGAGATACTGCTGGTCTTGGAGGTAAAGGTGGGCCCTATAGATTAGATGCTGGACATACTGTATATCAGGTACATTATTTACAAATATAAAATTGGTAATTTTTTTATGTTTAAATAACTCTTTGCTCTGCAATAAATTTATTATTCTTATTTTTCAAGAAAAAATCATAAGTTCTATCATCATGAACTGAACGACAACTTTATAGCTAATTTTAGCGATAGCAAATCTTAGCAATTAGCTTCCTCCACATTAGCACACAATATCTGAGTCATTGCAGATGCTGTGTAAGATATGTCTTGGTGAGTTAATAAGTTGATGAGGTTGTGTGGATGTTAAATTTTAATTCATAATACATAGTAATAATAATTTCTCTGGCCAAACAATATTTTTTTACGTCTGTGTAACAATTACTGCTAATGCAGATGGTGAAAAGGATGATACATGAAGATTAAGTGATGAAAAAAATACCAGACCTGACTGATAATCAAACCCAGGACCCCAGCGTAGAAGCCAGTTGTGCTAATCGCTACACCAATGGGCCGGCCAAATAAAGGTGTTGGTCTAAAGAGCTAATTCATTAAAAAAATTTAAAGTTATATTTACATGAAAAAAAGCTTACAATTTTATACAATTTACTCAAGTCTCTGCCCTACTATAATAGCATATATGTGTGAGGGTCATCATCATCATCATCCACGTCGACGATCCTCTTCCAAGTTTGCTCGGGTCAAGCCCAACACAACTCCTCTCCTTCTTTCTCTTTTGCTGAATCATCTCTTTACCATTGTTCTCTTGGCATAACATCATTTTCTTAATACCCGTAACCGAACCTCTTCGCTCTTGGTGCAAAAGGATGCTGTACTTGGAGGTGAAAGGAAAATATTGAGGGACACACCAAGAGTTTTTCCTTAGTAGATGAAAAGGCCTCTCGATATACCTCTTGATATTTTCCTACCGCCTCCATGTACCACACTGTACACCATTTTTTTAGTCAGCCTAACCTTTTCCTTCCTACTGACATATCCAAACCATCGTAGTTTTGTCTTCCAACTCTACTTGTCAGTCTGTCTGTCTCCAATAGTTTCCTAATTACAGACCACCCTATATCATATCATCTCACTCTTATCGCTTCTGGTCTTTCCTAACATATACCTCTTGAGTTTCATTTCTGCTACCTGTACTCTACTCTCATCCTTCCTTCCACTGTCCTATTTCTGCTACAAATGTCAGTATTGGTACAAAATACACACTACATAATTTTCTTACAATATCATCATTTAAAACAGATACCGATGTTTGTTGACCTTAAATTACAATTATTTAGATATGGGTGTAAAACAGCTAAATAAACAAGTACTCTGTATTTGTTTTAACCTGAAATACTACATTAAAACGTAAATTAAGAGTCTAAAAGACTTAACCCGTATGCTGCCAGACTGGCTGTACCTGCTAGTCCAAAGAATGCCAAGCTCCCATCCCGTTATTTTTCCAGGTAATTTTGAAAAAAAATTTTAAATTTCAGAATGAGACAGGAGAAAGCTTTTTACCTTAAATTCTGCTCATTCTGCTCGTATAAGTAGTAATGGGAAAAAATTTTAATATTTTCAATAAATTTGAAGTTAAAAAAAAATTTTGAACTGTAACTAAAATATATTTGTAAGTGTTGGGAGAAGTCTTAATACTTTTTTGATTTTTTTTATTTCTATCAAAAGGAAGGACTTTCTTTTCTTTTAAAATTGCAAAATAACAATAATTACCCATACCGTATAAACACACCGTAACAAAATCGTACGAAAGTCACACTGAGAACAGCTGTAACCAAAACAAACATTGCTGTTGGTGTACTCGAAACTATCAATGTTTGTAAGAATCGAAACAATCTATATGTTTGGCTGATACACTGTACATTGTTAGATAGACGCATATATTACTATCCGTTAAAATATGAACTCGATCTATTGAGAAATATTCAAAATACAGCGCGATATATGAAGTGCAAATGTTATTGGCTGTTGGCAGTCTTTCGTAAAAATTCAAATTAGCTCAATCGGCTTTTTGGCGTTATATGGGTTAAGAAAATAAATTGTAACTCTTGGGGTGATTAAAATTTAAAGGGGTGATTAAATAGGACCAGATGTGGTCCAGATAAATGAACGTCCTGGTAATTTGGAAACGTAATAACCAGCCTGTACAATACTTTTTGTTTTGCCATTTATGGTGATTTTAGACCAACTCAAGCCACTTTTCATAAGGTTTTGAAAAATTAAATGAACCTTTAAAACTTGTAAAATGTACACAATCTGTAGCAATCAGCTGTTGTGTTAGTTTAAAAATTTATTTAGAACAGTTGATTTCTACATTTTATTAGTGCAGGCAAATATTTATTTTATATTACATTTATTTTTTTTTTAATTTCAATTGTAAAAAAACCAATATTTAAATGTTTTTTATTAACTATTCATTAACCAAAAGTAGTAAAACTAAATTATTTTTCAAAATTTATTTAATGTTTTATTTAATTTTATTTTACGTAGACATTATTATTGATTCCAAAGTTGTAATTTACATCAATGCAAAAAATATAGTCTTGAACCAACCATCGAACAGTACAGATGAGTTTTTTGTTTAAAGCCTAGTTTACACGGGTCGAGTATTTTAGTCGAGTAGATTAGTAATTTAGTACTAATTTAGTAATTTAGTAGACTTGTTTGGACACGTCGTTTTAGTCGAGTAGAACGGTCAAGTGCACAGTTTAGTAGCTTACCCCCACCACTACGCACAACGTAGTGTGCGTTTACGAGTGAGATCCCGCCTCCATGGAGCCGCAACAATGCACTAAATTTGCTGTCTACGTTACATGTGCGGACATTTACTAAATCACTCAACCGTTGCTACTTGACTAAAATACTCGACCCGTGTAAACTAGGCTTTATTGCATGTAATAGTATTATTTTATGTTACGAAGGCGTGTTCAGAAAGTAAGTACCGTTTTTAAAAAAAACAAGTAAAACAATTTTTTTTCAACACAATTTTATTTCTACATGAAAGCCCAAACCTTAAACTATTTTTCGACATAGTTTCCACCGATGTTCAAACACTTGTCGTAGCGGGTGGTCAATTTGTCTATACCCTCTTCGTAGAAGGTTCCCGCCAACGAATGTAGCCACGACTCCACGGCAGTTTTCACTTCATCGTCGGTTTCAAAGCGTTGGCCGCCTAGCTCGCGTTTCATGTTCAGGAACAAGTGGTAGTCAGATGGTGGTGCCAAGTCCGGGCTGTAGGGCAGGTGATCGAACTGCTCCCAACGAAATTATCGAAACAATGTTTGAGTGTCACCAGCGATATGGGGCCGAGCATTGTCATGGAGCAACACAATTCCGTTACTGAGCATTCCTCTTCGTTTGTTTTGAATTGCCCGCCTTAGTTCTTAAGGTTTCGCAATACCTTGCCGCATTAATGGTTTCACCTCTTGGGAGAAAATCAATCAGCAAAACACCTTTTCGATCCCAAAAGACAGTGCACATGATTTTTTGTGCAGACATTGTCGTCTTGAATTTTTATTTCTTCGGGGATTGCGTGTGTCACCACTCCATTGACTGCTGTTTAGATTCCGGTGTGATTACGGACCCAAGTTTCATCACCCGTCACAATTTTGTTTAAAAAGTCCTCACCATCATCACTGTACCGTGTGAGAAAAGTCAAAGCACTTCCGAGTGTCTTGGTTTTGTGCACCTCAGTGGCGGGAACCTTCTACGAAGAGGGTATAGACAAATTGATCACCCGCTACGACAAGTGTTTGAACATCGGTGGAAACTATGTCGAAAAATAGTTTAAGGTTTGGGCTTTCATGTAGAAATAAAATTGTGTTGAAAAAAATTGTTTTACTTGTTTTTTTTAAAAACTGTACTTACTTTCTGAACACGCCTCGTATTAAGAAATATATGTTAGCGGGAATATTTAAAAGTCTATAGAACCACTACAAATCAAATTACCGAGTATGAAAAATAAATGTAAGTTGTGAAAAAATATATGTAAATCCAGTATGTTAGTGTATCCAAATAAGTGTATGAAATACATAATTTTAGAGTTACTGTAGATAGGCTAGCTATTTAAAATATTGTAATGTCCTGTCAGTCTAAATAATCTAGAAGCCCAAAAAACAGGATTATACTGTACGTCCTTATTTGTACTCATACTTACTATCTTACTATCACAAGAAGAATGGTGATGTTTGATTTTTCCAGTTTTCTACTGGAGTATAAAAATTTGTGAATAAAATAATTGATTACAGTTTTTCATTTAGGTCAGTGATGAAGAAAAGGCTGCTGTACCTGAACATGTAAAACGAGCTGCACGTGAAATGAATAGAAAGGCTTTCAAGAAAAGATTAGAAGAAATAAAAATGACTGAATATGACGCTTCGGTTTATGAGTCATTTTCTTCTGCCGTGGCAAAACAGGTGACAGTAGATATATTTTGAATTGTGTAAATGAGATTAATATTCTATAAAGAAATTTATGTAGCGATAGTTATTTCCCCTGTACTTAGTACAGAAAATATAATAAACAAATTAAGAAAATAAATTGTAGTTCTTAGAGTAATTATAAGTAAAAAATAGAATTAATTAATTGCTTTGTTAACAGGTTGACTCCCAAGGCAATTTTTGCAATTTTGTTAAAAAACCCATACCTATTTTATGGTTCCTTTGCTTTTTTACTTTCTCTTGCCTATATGAATATAAAGGAAAGAAAGTATTGTTTTCATGTCGATTTTTCACCGGATCTACACATTTTCAGACCCCCTGAACCCAAAATACATGTTTTTAGCGATTGGCGATTGGTCTGTATGTGTATGTGAACAGATTATCTCAAGAACGGAACATCGTACAAACTTAGAACTTAAGTTTGATACTACTACCGGACCCAACATGAAAATTTTCATCAAAATCGGTCAATTAAATCACGAACCATGACTGGGGAAATGTTTTTGAACTCATTTCTTAACAGCTCAGTATATGATTCAATGCAAACGAGCATCCAATCCGTCTCACGATTCCATTAAAAACACTATTATGCGAGAGACGAATCAGTCTCTCAAAAGTAAATTTTACAGAACTGGTGAGAGACGTATAAGTGTCTCATGGGAGTCAACCTGTTAAAATTATGAATTTTTATTACATTGCACTGATAATCAAAATTTACAATAGTATTCAGTAAGTCTGGAAAAAAGAAGTTAAGTAGATTTCTATTGTGAGATTTACATCTTTTTCCTAGACATGTGGCCATAGAAAAGATAAAAGTTTGGCATATTTTTCATTACCCATTTGTGATGTTTTTATAAATTCTAACTTTCAATACTTAACACATTCAGGAACCCTCTCACACATTAAGGAACCAGCCTAGCAGGTTATGAGTAGGTTGTAGAATAGCAGTCTATGATTCACAATATCATTGATCGAAGGTCAAATTTAGAAATCAATTGTTGAAGAATTTTAAATAAATAATTAAATAATCATCAGAACAAATAATTTCCAATTATTATCCAAATATTCTAAATCAAAAATTAAATATATTAAACTAAATTTTAAAAAGGAAATATCAGAAATATAAATAATTATTCCAGAAGTCAAAGATTCAAATTTATTAGAAATAAAACAAACGAAGGTATAATTTTGAATAAATAATTTGAACAGTTTAACAAATAATGAGAAGGAAATTAGAAGAACATCAAGATACAATTGAATTATAAAACTAAATTAAACAACTTCATGATTTTTAAGACAAGCAGATAAAATTCTAAGAGAATCTAATAGATACTATAAAACCAATTGCAACGATGGTCAAGGCCCCCATTCGATCCCGGTCAATGGAAGAAGGCACATGGTACAGCTGAGACTACAGCAAATTATAAAAGAATCGTAACTATTAATTGTTATTTCATACTTTTTGAGCTCAATAGATTAAAAAATAAAATTCAATTTAACATTTCATATTATTTATTAATTTAGCTTATATTTAGAGTTGTAGAATAGAGTGTCATCAATAGATTAAATTCAAGAGAAGTAATTTTTGTAACATATAAATTTTGTCAGTCAATTTTTTAATTTATTTTCAATCGTTTTCATTAAAGTTAAATGTATCACTTTCAGTTATTTTCATTTTCATTTATTTTTAATTAAATTTTATTACAAGGTGTTACCGCCAGGCTGCCGTCTCGCGTAGCGGGTTCTGTTTTGTTAATATTTTAAGTAATTCTGGAGAACCACCTGTCAGATATCAATTTTTTGCTATTGTATACCCTCAGAAAGGTTTATTCTGTGTAACCTTACAGTTTTTTTTTTAAATTTTTGTCACGCGATCTTATACCCTCATATAATAAACTTGTACAGTTGAAGCTGTGAATTTAATATTTTGCAGGCATCGATGCAAAGTAGCTTACACTTTTGGATTTAGTTTAAAAATATATTACTTGTAGTTTAAAATTATACAAAAAATTATGCATAAATCGTAGCAGTAAATGGAAACATTCAAGCAAGGAATATATTTTAGTATTACAGGTGAAAAAAAATCTAAAAAAAAACATTGAATTGTGTACTTTTATGTTATTAGCAAACATAAATTCATATATAGGTCCCAGTTAAAAAATTCTTTAACAAACGTAATTAACGTACAGTTATAAACAAAGCTAGCGAAGAACACACCGCATGAGTTATCAGCCCAGCAGTATAGATACTGTACCTCATAATTTCTCAACATTGAGTGTGTTAATTTGATAATTTTTCACCTTCTTAGGACTAAGGATGATGAATTATTGAGATTTTACTGTCTCAAAAGTTTTAAAGAATTAGAAAGTAACAACCAACGTAATGAAGTAAAATTTTGCAAAAGTATCTAGGTTTTAAATGGGCAACATGCCCCTGTAAACAAAATTACTAGTTCTGGATGATGATTATAAATGAACCCATTTTTGTTATTTTCTTCTGTGATTTTTAGGTACAAGCTTTAAGAGTTATCATAAGTAGTGTCCAAGCTAAATCAAAAGAACGACAGTGGTTACGTCACCAAACATCTGGTGAATTAGATGACACAAAACTTGTTGAAGGTATGTGAGTTTACGGAGTTATTATTAGTTGGAATTTATGAAGTTCATTAGCAAATTGCTGTCTTTATATTCTTGCTCGTGAATTGCTTTAAACTTTGTATTTCCTGTAATATTTACTGAGTTTCGAGTATAAATGGATTATTTATTATGTAGTGCCCTAGCAGTCAAAATTTTACTTTTCTAATGTATTGCAAGAATTCACTGCTCCTTGTCATTGAAATTTTAATTATAATTTAATTAAATTATAATTAAGTTGTATAAGTTTTTTTCTTGTGTAGGGTCAATTTTCAACCACAGAGATGATTTAGATGTTTCTGTAAGCTCTTTTTACGCTCTTAAGTCAGCTGAAGAGTAAAAATGGTGGGATAGAGTAAAATCACTTTAGTCGATTTAGCACTACGGTTGAAAGTCCTAAGTCATAGGCTCTCCTCTTCAGTTCAGTAGAGCTGATGATCTGCCTACCCAAGGCCACCACATGGAGGTCGCTCCTCAAACTTTGGACATTACTGACCATTCCTGGCAGAAGCATTTGCCAGTTTTGATCGCTCTAAACTATTTTAGGTGCAGGGGAACGATCCATATAAGTTATATGGCTGCTTAAAGAGAAATTGGGTGAAGTTTAATTATTTTGTTTTGGGTTATTCACAATTTGTGAGTATGTGAATTTGGCTGCCAGGACTATGTACGGTAATTATATAGAATCAGGGCCTGTCACCGATTGTAACAATTTTTTTTGAAATCGATACTTTTTTGGGCACTGAATCCGAATATGAACTTATTTTTTCCCACAAATCACCATGAAATTAGTTTTAAGCTTTTTTTATCATCTTAATGATATAACCTCACTTTTTCGTATGTATTTCAATTTTGCGTATTATATTACCCTTTATTATCGCATAAATGCTCACAACCAATTAACAATGTCGCTATTTTTACAAATTTAATTTATTAATCATTAAAAAATATATTTACAAATGATTTACAACATTTCAAACTAACCATAATGTATAGTGTCATCACTTCCTACCACATAATGGTGTCAACCGAAAATTAGTTAGTAGTAAATGGTGAGTAGGTTATTGGTTGTTATATGCAGTTTTAAATGCACTAAACAACCAATAACCTACCCATAATAAGGTTATTGGTTACTATGTGCAGTCTTATAGGCTAATCCGAAAATAAAAAATCAGTCCTAAAGGTTATTGGTTGTTATTTACAGTTTTAAATGAAAGGTTGTTGGTTAGTTTACGCATTTTGAAATTTTCATATAGCTTGTAATGACATCACAGTATTTTAACAGGTTACATGTTAGTCTGTTAGCAATTTCGTCAATGTACAAATATTTAAATATACATCTTTGATCAATAGGTAAAATTAGTTAAAATAGGGACATTACAACATTTTAGTATTCTTTTAAAGTGTAAATGAGTGTAAATAAACCTGCAAAATTTAAATATATATGAAAAAGTGAGGTTATGTCAGTACATGATAGAAAAGGGCTTATAACTAATTTCATGGTGATTTTCGGGGAAAAATGAGTTCAACTTCGGGCTCAGCACCCATAAAAGTATCAATTTCAAAAAACAATTATTACAATCGGTGACGTGCCCTGATTCTATATAATTACCCTATGTACCACCATAGACTGCAATACTATAGTATTTTCAATCTAGATAGGCAGGTGTAGG
Organism: Catonia carolina; assembly: GCA_035578175.1. Taxonomy (NCBI): domain Eukaryota; kingdom Metazoa; phylum Arthropoda; class Insecta; order Hemiptera; family Achilidae; genus Catonia; species Catonia carolina. The sequence goes on from JAQMRL010000001.1 coordinate 187,248,766, forward strand.
CCTACTATGATGCATTATGCATTACAAACATAGTGTATCATAGTACACACACCTGTATAGATTTAAAACACTATAACTGATATTACACTGTAGGTCTTTTTTTAATTAATGCCTTAAGTCTGGAAGAACTAAGTACAGAATTTTTGTCTGCTGCACAGTTCCAAAAGTAGTATTATTGCTACTAAGATGGCAGTTGATGTTGCATAAAATTATAATGTAAATATGTCTAAATAGTTTTCCTTCATTACAGGATTGACTGGGGAGAAGAATATTTTCAGACGTAGAGCTGAAAAGGAACCTGAATTAGGTGCACCACAATTGAAACCAAAGCGATTAAAATTGGTTGTTGATGTTTCTGGCAGCATGTACAGGTAATTGTGCATTTTCCTTTGTGGTGAAATTTACCTACAGGTAAAATTCACCATAGTGTAAAACTAAAAAGATGATCACAAAGTAAAACAACAATTAATTTATTTTATCAGTTACAAACATTTGTTTCTCATTTGAGATGTTCAAGAATGAATCACAAAGTGGAGGTATTGAATTATTTTCGTTATTTTTGGAAGATGTTCACAAAATCAAATAAACATTGCTGTAATGCAACATTCATTAAGTTTACAGACTTTTGACTGATATAATTTGGTTTAAAAAAGTTAAGATTAATTCTAACAGATAGAAAATTTTGTAGACCATAGAAGTTTCTCCTTACATTATGACTTTGTACCTTCAACATATCTCTTTAAAGTTTCTGTTTAAAATATTAATTTGTTCTGATAAAGAAACTGTTGTGTTTTTATCAAAAATCATGAATTGTTTAAGTATTTCAGTGAACTCATCATTTTGTTAATAGGTTTTTTTTGTTTACATCTGACTGTTTTGCATTTCTGCTAATGCAGACAGTGGACAGAAGGATGATAGATGAAAATGAGTGATGAAAAAAAGCGAGAACTAACCGGGAATCGAACCCAGGACCACGACTAGAAGCCAGTTGCGCTAACCACTACAACACTACAGGCCGGCCTTATTAGGTTTAGTTAGTATTTATATTTAGAGAATCGTAGTAACATTTACAAATTAAATTCATTTATTTTCTATTAAAAGTTACCTGAAACAAAATAAACATAATTACATAAAATTATTGTTATCATTAATACAACTACGATTTACACAAACTGATAATTTTGGTGCAAAGGAAATCAACCTGCCCAACTATGACAGAACTGTGTTCTAGGTTTGATTTGATGAGTTTTCCGATTCAGGCAGAAATCTGTTTTTATGGCTTAAAAGAAAAAATAAAGTGAAACAGTTAAGGATTAGGAGTCAACATTTGGTGACTCTGATGAACTACTAGGAGTATACAGATCATTTTTGTTCTAGCTAGAAGCTTTCCCTCCAACGCTGTGTGCCGCTGAGCTGTTCTGTTTAGTGGTGGGGGAAGCACCTCGTAGTTGTAACATAGTACACGATTAGAAAGAGATGGAATGATCATTAAGTGAGAAGGAGACAACACTTGCCCCTTTGAAACTATCCCTACTCTACCTACTCGCCCTCGCCTTACAAGCTTCTTCCTAAAACAAACATACTATACTATATTCCTACTCCTGGAACAGTCATAGGGCAACTAGATAAAGAAGAAACATCTTTTTACCGAGAAAATTCATTAATTCAATAAGTATTTTATTTAGGGATAAAAAGGTATAATTTGTTCTTTTACTTAGGTTTAATGGGTATGATGGAAGGCTTGATAGAGAGATGGAAGCTGTTATTCTATTAATGGAAGCATTTCAAGGACATGAATCAAGATTCCAGTACGATATTGTTGGCCATTCGGGCGAAGATGAGGCTCTTCAATTTGTACATCAGAAAAATCCACCAACAAATAATAAGCAACGATTGGATGTAATCAAGGTATAATTTTTACAAGTTTCTAAAATTAGTGTGTAAGAGATTGCTTTGTATGAAGATGTAATTTGTTAATTTATTATAAACCACCAAACAGAAATATGTACTTGAGTCAAACACTAAGAATTCTTGTTTGTTTTATAAGTGTCATTTAGACAATTCTTACATTAAATAAACATTGATAAAATATTTATTTTTATTTTCTTATAAATTGTTGTTGTTTAGGTCAACAGCTGAAAGGCTGGTTTGAACCTCTAGAGGGTTTACTAAGTAAAAACAAGGATTGAGGTGGTTTACTATTGCCTTCCTCACTTAGTTGAAAGATTACGCTTATCAGCATACCAGGCCCTCCACAAAAGCACCTACTTTACACCCTACCAATGACACCTTCACTTATTTCACCACAGGGTCTGGCTGTAAAGTAAAACTCATTACCCTCAGAGGAGATAACTGTGATTAGTGTATTTTACACCTCTACTTCTTCTGTTCTTAAATAGTTGAGTCATATAATTGGCTGACTATGTGATAAGAAACAGAACTATTTTTGTAGCTCTGGAACCAACAGATCAAGTGCAATTAATTTAACACTCCACGTCCCTGCTATGGACATATCTTATAAATTGATATTCATATTGATTTTTTTTAGTATCAGGGCTATGAATGATTTAGAGGCTGTGGCCCCTGAGTCTGTAGTTGCATCACATATCCTCTACTAAGCAACAGAACAAATTAACGTGTTTGAAAAAAATAATACGTAATGAACATCAAAACAGCCCCATGTCACTTGAAGCACAATATGGAAAAATTGGTAAAGTTGATAGCTTCAAGTACCATGGAGAGATAATACAACCAAAGACCAGCGAAACGGAAGCGTGCAACTATAGACCAGGAAAGGTGAATGGTGCACTCCGAGGAACTCACCACTTCTATAAAAAAAAAGGATTCTCAAGACAAGCCAAGATTAAACATTATAATACTATGATAAAACCTGTGTGTTTGTCTTCGAGTGAGTGCCTTACAATGATCAGGAAGGCTGGTCTAAAAGAAGCTAAGAAATTTGAGAGAAAGATCCTTCGCACGATGATGCATCCGAAAACAGTAGAGGGACAATATAGGTTATGAGGTCAAGAAGAAGTGTACAAGGAAAGTGAACAATTAATAGAAGTGGTTAGCAAAAGAAGATTAATATTTTATGGACACCTGTGTTGAATGGATGATAACTGGTTGACAAAACAAATTTTTAAGACGCTAAACATTAGACCTAAGGTGTTCGATAAATAATTTAAAGATGTCGGAAAGGATATTGAGAAAACCGGAATAAACTGAAAACACTTAATGAATCTAACCAAATTGCAGACTTTAAGGGCTTCCATGAAGAGCAAAAATAGAAAACCGGATGGACAGAAGAAAGGAGAAAAGTGAGCTAATGCTGAGAATGTGGGCTGTAGAAAGAGCTTCCAGAAACATCTGAAGTCCTCACTTGATCTAAAATTGGGCCTATATGAGGGGAATAAATATATATAAACTAGAAATAGAGTTAATAAATTATGAAGATTCAAAAATACTATTTTCTAACTGTTGCTAGATTCATAACCAATGTTATGCTTGATCAATTAAGAGCTGGCAGGTATAAATGTTGGACAGATATTGTATTTGGAAGGTGTTAATACATATGAAATTTTCACATTTATGGAGTAAAATTTTACATGAAATTATTGTACTCGTTTATTCTTTTACAGATGATGCATGCACATGCCCAGTTTTGTATGTCTGGTGATAATACTTTAGAAGCCACTAGCCATGCTATCCAATCATTATCAAAGGAAGACTGTGATGAAGCGATTGTCATAATACTTTCAGATGCAAATCTGTCACGATATGCGATACCACCAAGAGAACTTGCTCAAGCAATAAACTCTCACCCAGATGTTGCTGCTTATGTTTTATTTATTGGATCATTAGGTGATCAAGCAAAAAAGTAAGTTTCTGAGTGGTTGTTATCAACTATATTATTTAAGAATTTTTACTTTCTCTTGCTTATATGAATATATAGGAAGGAAAGTATTGTTTTCATGTCGATTTTTCAAAATCGAGTTTTCACCGAATCTACATGTTTTCAGACCCCCTGAACCCAAAAAACATGTTTTTAGCGATTGGTCTGTGTGTGTGTGTGTGTGTGTGTGTGTGTGTGTGTGTGTGTGTGTGTGTGTGTGTGTATACAAAATATCTCAAAAACGGAACATCGTACGAACTTGAAACTTGAAACTTAAGTTACATACCACTATTGGACCCGACACGAACATTTTCATCAAAATCAGTCAACCGGAAGTAGTAGTTTATTCGTATAATATTTCACTTTTTTGCGATTTTCTCAAAAACTGGTCCTACGATTTTTTTAAAAATCGCCTGGTTTACTCAATTTTTTATTTTTTACAAGATAGGGTAGGCGCCATGTTTGCTGAAATTCTCGGTAAGGCTGTTTTCACGTAAAAACATTGTTTTTTCAAGATCGCGGCTTTATTATGCATTTTACCGCAAAAATGTATATAATAAAAGTTGTAGAGAATTTAAAACCCTACAACTTTTATTTCAAACATTTTTTTGTATAACGCTTAGTTTAGCGGTAATTACCAATTTTCTGTGTTTTTCTCAAGAAAACGTGTGAAAAATCGATTTTTTTAAGATTTTGGCCTTAGAATGCATTTTACGACAAAAAAGTATATAATTAAATTTATAAAAAATTAAAAGATCTATAACTTTTATTCAAAGCATTTTTCTCTACAGAGCCAAGTTTAGCGTGAAAGAGTGATTTTCCATATTTTTAAGGCAAACTTGAGATCAATTTTCATTTTGCGTCATTCATTTATGATTAAATATAATCATAATTAGGTTATATTTTTTGAGGTTAGTTTTTTGTTTATTTCTAATGTTTTATTACTAATGTTAGGTTATATTGTAAAATATTTGCATTGGCAAGAGAAAGTTGTGTGAGTGTTTCACACCAGATTTTTATTTTATCAAACACCCTCTGCGGGTATTATCAATAGCTGTGTTATTTAAAATTTAAACATATTTCTAAACCACCAGAATACGGTAACAGTAAACACCAATATTTGTAGCGCTTTCGTGTATCTTGTACACATCCTCAGTAGGTAATGTATTTTAAAAATCTGGTGTGAAACACTCACACAACTTTCTCTTGCCAATGAAAATAATTTAAACAATATAACCTAACATTAGTAATAAAATATTAGAAATAAACAAAAAACTAACCTCAAAAAACATAACCTTATTTTAATCATGAGTGAAAGACGGAAAATGAAAATCGACCTGTTTGGCTTAAAAATATGGAAAATCACTCTTTCACGCTAAACTAGGCTCTTAGAGAAAAATGCTTTAAATAAAAGTTATAGATTGTTTAATTTCCTATAAATTTGATTACATACACTTTTGTCGTAAAATGCATACTAAGGCCGAAATCTTAAAAAAATAGATTTTTCACAAGTTTTCGTGAGAAGAAAACAGAAAATTGCTAATTACCACTAAACTAAGCATTATACAAAAAAATATTTGAAATAAAAGTTGTAGGATTTTAAATTCTCTACAACTTTAACTATACAAATTTTTGCGCTAAAATGCATATTAAAGCCGTAATCTTAAGAAAACAATGTTTTTACGTGAAAACAGCCTCACCAAGAATTTCAGCAAACTTGGCGCCTACCCTATCTTGTAGAGCATAAAAAATTTAGTAAACCAGGCGAATTTTAAAAAATCGTAGGACCAGTTTTTGAGAAAATCGAAAAAAGTGAAAAATTACACGAATAAACTACTACTTCCGGTTGACCGATTTTGATGAAAATGTTCATGTCGGGTCCGGTAGTGGTATGTCACTTAAGTTTCAAGTTCGTACGATGTTCCGTTCTTGAGATATTCTGTTCACACACAGACCAATTGCTAAATCATGTTTTTTGGATTCAGGGGGTCTGAAAACGTGTAGATCCGGTGAAAACTCGATTTCGAAAAATCGACATGAAAACAATACTTTCCTTCCTATATATTCATATAGGCAAGAGAAAGTAAAAATTCACACAAAATTTAAAACTTCCTACTCCTTACCATGGCAGATATGGAATTGTCGATTCTTATATCTAACAGTCTTGCCAACTTAAGCATTATAGTTGCATCTCTATCAGTGCTGTATTTTCATAACCCCTGTTTACATTAATTGAAAGAAAAATACAATTCAAATGATTCGTTATAGGTAGGTAATTCTTTAAACCTACAGAACATTAAATTTTATTTTTTTCTTTCATAAATTTTTATTTATTCATTTTATTTTTATTCTTTCCAATTTGAGTTTTCAAATTATTTTATAGCTTATTTAGTTAATACTTTCTTTTCTTTATTTGAAGTCGTGTCAATAGCTTTGTTATTATCAAATGCTGAGGGTTATGAATTGGTGGGTTTTAACACATTAAAATCTTCAGGCCCAAACTGGGAGGCAAACTGATTTAAGGGGTTAATTATTTTATTTTATTATTTCAATAATGTAATTATAGATTAAAGTTGTAATATTAAAATGTAAATTGAACTATATTATATATTTTTTACTTAGATAATGGATAATGTTTGTATGTAAAAATGTAAGATGTTATGTATGTTTTTAATATTATTTATTAAGGCCGAACTAGGAACCTTCTGCTTTACAGTCCTGCTTACTAACAACTGTGCCATGGAGGCAGCAAATATTTGTTTGTAACATAATATCATCTTAGTTTGGGGTAGGTTCTTGAGACTAAAGTATGCATTTAGAATGGAAAGGGAATGTTACTGGGACTGGTTAAGAACCACTGTGCAAAACCCTTTTTTAGGAAAACCAGCATGCAGTCACTTTATAAATTAATAAAATCTTGTTTGGTATAATTAATTTAAAATTGTATTTAATATTTGACAAATTTTCATAATATTTAAAACTTCAAAGATTAATACTCTCACTAAACAATTTATAAAAAAAAACAACAATTTAACAAGCAAACCTAATTTAAGCCACTCTATTTTCTATTTTAAAATGTGTTTCTTTTCTAAGTATGGTAATGATATTAATTTAGTAAGGTGTAATACAATTATTATTGCATTAATATGTGAATTTTTCAGATTGACAAATGCATTACCAGCTGGTCGTAGCTTCCTGTGTATGGATGTAAAAGAGATACCTCAAATTTTACAACAGATTTTTACTGCATCAGTTCTTAATTCAAGATAATAATTCTGAGATTTAGGGGGTTAATTATTTTATTTTATTATTTCAATAATGTAATTATAGATTAAAGTTATAATATTCAAATGTAAATTGAACTATATTATATATTTTTTACTTAGATAATGGATAACGTTTGTATGTAAAAATGTAAGATGTTATGTATGTTAGTAATATTATTTATTAAATGATTGTGATTATTCAGGTGTAATGTTACAGGTCTTGTTGATTTATTTTAATAAATTTTAATAAAGTCAATTACTTTTTTCGTTCAAATCTGAAATCAAAACAGTCTATTTATTTTCAATTATTTTTGTAAAAACTCTCTGGCTTATAGCTAAGCCCAATTACACTAAAGTAATCGAAAAAGTAGGGAAAGATTAATTCCAAGGTAGAAATAAAGAAAAATTAAAAGAAATATGTTTACAAATTAATCAAGGAGGGAAAAACTATACTAGGAAAAATGATTGATGTAGTTATTATCAGAAATTATGTGGACGGTCAGAAAACTACGAAACTTCTACACACCTATGACAAACAGTTGACAAAACAAATTTTTAGCTACGCTTTTACAATAGTCTTAAGGTGTCTAAGTGATTTTAAAATGTAAGAAGTTGGAAAAATTGGAATGAATTGTGAAGATTTATTAGATTGAACTTATTAGAGATTACTGACTGTCTGCCCTTCCATGAAAAGCAAATATAAAACAGGAGATGGATATAGGAAATAAGAAAATCCTACAGTAAAGGAATGCTATAAAAATGTATCCATTCATTCAACAGCAAAACTTTTCACTGCACAGAACTTAATAAAGTTTTGTTACAAATTATTACATTATGATAACTACATTTTTTCAAAATTTTTGTTTCTAATGAACACTATAAACAGTATTAATTGGTTGAACTTTGTAACATTAATTGTTATCTGACAGTGTACTGCTAATCACGTTCAATAATTTAATGTTCGTTTTCCTTGTAGGGGTGTTTTGGCAGCAGTTCAAAATTATTAATTGTTATTTTCCAGTTTTAAAATTTCAGAATATATTTTTTTAAATAACTGCAGAAATTATGATAGTATTTTATACACTTTTGTTGTAAAATGCACACTAAGGCTGCAATCTTAATTTTTTTTACAGATTTACCATAAAATCCATACACAATCTTAACAAGAAAACATTTTTTTACCATGATTCCACAGCCTCCCCAAGAAATCCAGTAGACATGGTGTTTACCCTATCTTTAGAGTATAAAAAAATGTAGTAAATAAGGCAATTTTTAAAAAACTCATAGGAGCCACTTTTGAAAAACTTCCAAAACAGTGGAAAGTCTCACAAATAAAATACTTCTACGAGGGCTATTCAGAAAGTAGATTACGTTTTCGTCTGTTGCCGCAAGGGGCGGGGCAATCGCGGACATTTTGGTATGTGGGCGTTCTGCCGTTCAGTGGCTATCCAGCCGTGCTAGTGAGAGGGTGATCGCGCTGCTCGTTCCGTTTTTATAAGCTTTTGAAATGTGTGCTGCAATCGCAAATCCCGCGAGTTGTGAAGTACGATCTGTGATAAGGTTTTTGTTGGCAAGCAACCATAAACCAATAGAAATTTACCGGAAACTGTGTGCAGTGTATGGAAATGACATTATCACTGAAGGTGGAGTTCGTCAGTGGTGCATTCGCTTTAAGAATGGCCGAACTAATGTCCATGACGAAGAGAAGAGTGGTCGACCGAGCATTGTGACTGATGAACTGACTGAGAAAGTCAATGAAAAGGTGCGTGAAAACCGCCGTTTCACAATAACGGAGCTTTCCCTTTGTTTCCCACAATTTTCAAGAACTTTGCTGTACGAGATTGTTACACAAAAGCTAGGCTACCACAAATTCTGTGCAAGATGGGTGCCAAAACTCCTTACAGAAGACCACAAGGATCAGCGCATGGCTGCATCATTAACATTTCTTGATGGTTACGACAAAGCTGGTGAGTCATTTCTTGACCGAATCGTAACGGGAGACGAGACGTGGGTAAAACATGTTACCTGCGAGACAAAATTACAGTCTATGGAGTGGGGACACACACATTCCCCTAAAAAACCAAGAAAATGTCTCCAAACATTGTCTGCAAGGAAGATTATGGCGACTGTTTTTTGGGATAGGAAAGGTGTTATTCTTATCGATTTTTTGGAGCGTGGTACAACAATCAACTCTGAGAGGTATTGTCAAACGTTGCAAAACTTAAGAAGAGCGATTCAAAACAAACGTCGGGGAAAGCTGACGAACAAAATTTTGTTTTTGCATGACAATGCCAGACCTCATACGGCAAATCGCACTCAAGGTGTCCTTAATGGATTCAAATGGGAGATTTTTCCTCATCCGGCTTATAGTCCCGACCTTGCACCCAGCGACTTCCACTTGTTTCCAAAGATGAAGAACTGGCTTGCAACACAACGTTTTGATGACGACGTGGAACTGCAGGCGGGCGTGACTAACTGGCTGACATCTCAGGCGGCTGAATTTTACGATGAAGGCATTTCAAAACTTGTTCACCGCTACGACAAGTGCCTCAATTTGTATGGTGACTATGTAGAAAAGTAGTGTTTAAGTTGCTCTTTCAGATGTACATAATAAATTTTTTTTTTCTGTAATTTGTTATTTTTTTATTCCAAAACGTAATCTACTTTCTGAATAGCCCTCGTAGTTGACTGATTTTGATGAAACTTTTTTTTGCATCCAGGAGACTCCAAAAGGGAGTATAGGACATGTCAAGATAAAACTGATAAACAAAAAGTCAATCACAATGATAAATTCATCACTTAACACCAAAAATTTGTTTCTGCTACTATTAACTTCAGTAGGCTTGTCATGAACCCCTTTGTATCAAATAGCACTCAAAATTAAAACGTTAAACACAATGATAAATTCATAACTTACCAATAATTTGTTGCTGCTACTGCTTAACTCAGTAGGCTTGTCATGAACCCTTTTGTATCAAATAATACACAATATTTTTTTAATTTAATTTAATATATGTCACTACTTTTTAAACCTTGTGGCAATTTATTGATGTATTTCCTACCTCCATAAGTTGGTTTTTGTTCAAACAGTGTAGTGTTGTGATTAGCTACATAATAATCGATTCTGTTTCTTGTGAAGTGGTTGTGAACATCTAAACTCTGTAAAAAGTTATTTTTCTTTGTGTACATTATCATTTCAAAAATGTACAAAGAAGGAACTGTGAGAAATTGCAGCTCTTTAAATAGTGATCTGCATGAGGTAAGGTGGTTGACTCCCATCATACACCTGACAGCTTTTTTCTGTATTTTAAAAACTCTTTCCATGTTACACTGCAATGAATTACCCCATACTAATATGGCATACCTGATATGAGATAAAATTAAACCATGATAAGCTGCTATTACCAATTTTTTATCATTCAATCTGGTAATTTGTTTCAATGCAAATACCCCAGATGATATTTTACCACAAATCTGATCGGTATAATAATCCCACGATAAAGTCCTATCTAGTGACACTCCTAGAAACTTCACTGTTTGCACATGATCTAGGATATTATTTTGTATAAAGACTATTATTATTGTTTTTGAACTGTAGGTACTGATACTTTTTCCCATTAACTGTTAACATTAATTCATTCAGAAATTGGAATACAGATTCTATACTAATATGTGTATTCACTTTGAGACTATCTACCAGTAAACTTTTGTTTATGATTGAAGTACCATCAGCATACTGATACAGTATCATAAAGCTCTACTGTTGGGTAAGATTTCTGGTAATCTATTTATATACAACAAAAACAAATTGGGACCTAAAATTGAACCCTGTGGAACACCAGCTTTGACCGTCAAGCTTTTCAGACAAAATGTTTCTAAGTTTCATCTAACTACTCTAGTTATTTCAATGCACTGTACTCTACCTACCAGATAAGACTGAAACCATTTAAGTCCTACGTCCCTAATACCTGATGACTCTTTAACATTTTCAACAAGACTTCATGATCAACTCAGTCGAAAGCTTTACTGAGATCTAAAAACACAGTTAGACCTTCTCTCCTGCATCCAATATATCAACTACCTGCTCAAAAAGTGAGACAATAGCAGTTTTGGTTGACTTACCCTTTTGGAAACCATGCTGATCTTTTGAGACGATAAGGTTTTCGGTCAAAAAACTGATTAACCTAATGAACACTACCTTTTCAAAAAATTTTCTAATAGTGTTTAGTATACTTATGGGCCTATAATTTTCAACTAATTGGGTATTGCCATTCTTAAACACAGGCAATATTTTACCTTCCTTCAGTTGCTTTGGAAATACACCTATTCCCAGGGAGAAGTTTATTAGATGAAGGAGGAGTGTTAATAAAAGTTTTTTACATTCTTTAACAATAATACTTGAGATTCCATCTAACCTACCATTTTCTTACTTTTTAAGTTATCTATAACTGTTTCTAGTTCCTCATGTGAAACTGGGCTAAATACAAATTTATTTACAACTCTATAGCCCCTTCCTTCGTAATACCCTTTTGTTTCCGTAATCTGCTGTTTAAGCTTTGACGCTACTTCCTGATAATACTTATTAAAATAATTACTAATTTCTGAACCATTCTCTATAACTTCATTATTACTATTAACAATTTTTGGTATATCTGTGTATCCCTTGTTACTAACTACATCCCGATTCCTATTTATTGTTTCCCATATTGCTGAGTTTAAATTTGTTAAACTTTTTTTTTTTTTTTTTTTTTTTTTCTTGCGCCCTGGAGACTCCAGGAGGAGTATAGGACATGTCGTCAGATATAACACCTGAAATACGTATAAGAATCACACAATGTATCACTACTATCAAGAAAGAAATTCTTGTACGCTATAAAAAGTTTCACTGATCAAGTAATTTTTCAGATTTTTTTTAAAGGAATTCAAATCCTCACAACACTTTAAAGATTGGGGTAATTTATTCATGAATTTTCTCCCCGCATAAGTAGGTTTTTGTTCAAACAATTTTGTGGAGTGATTAGCCACATAATAATTATTCCTGTTTCTCGTGTTATGATTGTGAACATTTAAATTCTGCATAAAATTATTTTGCCTAACATACATAATCACCTCAAAAATGTAGAGGGAGGGAACTGTAAGCAATTCAAGCTCCTTAAATAGTGGCCTGCATGAGGTTAGCTGGTTAGCTCCCACCATACACCTAATAGCTTTCTTTTGAATTTTAAAAACCCTATTTGTATTACCCATGCTAGAATTACCCCATACTAAAACACCATAACGGATATGAGACAGAATGAGGCCATGATAAGCTGCCATTAGTAATTTTTTATCATTTAATCTGCCAATTTGTTTTAGTGCAAATACCCCAGATGATATTTTACTACAAACTTGATTGATATAGAAGTCCCAAGACAAAGATCTATCTAGAGATACGCCCAGGAACTTCACTGTTTCTACATGCTCTAAACTATTATTATGAATAAATACATCCACTTCTCTATTTTCTTTAACGTTATGTTGATTTTAAACTGCAAGTACTGACACTTTTTCCCATTAACTGTTAATAACATTTGATTCAAGAACTGTACTACGGACTCTATGTTAACATGTGTATTTACTTCAAGAGCATCTACCAGTAAACTGTTACTGATTACTGAAGTATCATCAGCAAACAACAAAGCTCTGCCATCAGGTATGACTTCTGGTAACCTATTAATATACAATAGAAACAGAATTGGACCTAAAACTGACCCTTGTGGAACGCCTGCTTTGACTTCAAGCTTTCCAGATACAACCTTTGTAAGTTTCCCTCTAACAACCCTAGTTAACTCCACACACTGTAATCTATTAACAAGGTAAGATTGAAACCATTACAATTCTACATCCCTAATGCCTAATGACTCTAGTGTTTTCAATAAAATTTCATGATCAACACAATCGAAAGCTTTACTCAGATCCAGAAACACTGCCAATGCTTTCTCCCCGGCATCCAATATATCAACTACTTGCTCCACAAGTGAAACAATTGCAGTTTTAGTTGATCTACCTTTTTGGAAACCATGCTGATCCTCTGAGATGATTAGGTTTTCAGTCAAGAAACTGATTAACCTAATAAATACTACCTTTTCAAAAATTTTACTGATTGTGTTTAAAATACTTATGGGCCTATAATTTTCAACTAACTGGCTATCTCCATTCTTAAATATAGGCAATATTTTAGCCTCCTTCAGTTTGTTTGGAAATACACCTGTTTCGAGTGAGAAGTTAATCAAATGAAGGAGAGGAGTAATTAAAAGATGTTTACATTCTTTAACAATTATACTAGAAATCCCATCTAACCCACATGTTTTCTTACTTTTCAAACTATCAATAACTGATTCTAATTCCTCACTTGAAACTAGGCTAAATAAGAATTGATTTACTACCTTGTTACCTTTTGGATCATAACATCCCACTGTTTCCCCAATCTGTTGTTTGTGTCGGGTCCCCTAGTGGTACCTAACTTAAGTTTCAACTTGTAAAACATTCTGTTCACATACAGACCCATCACTAAAAACATGTTTTTTGTGTTCAGGGGTCTTTAAAACGTATATTTCCTCTGAAATATCAACATGAAGATAATAATTTTATTTTTCTGTGTATCCATATATTACTTAATTCATAAAACTACTTAATGCCATATATAACCTTTGTTACTCAAACTTTAAGCTTCCAACACTAAAAGAATTTAAAAAATCGGTTGGATGGTTTCTGAGATTACCTCATTCAAACAAACAATCAGTACTGCTTTATAATATTAGTGCAGTTGACTTTATTGTTTTACTAATAATAAATTATCTCTCTGAAAAAAAGGTATAAATAAAATTGTAGACGGTATTGATTCATAGTATGAACAACTGCAGTTCCAAAATAATCTTTATTTTATAAAAATACAACACGTAAGACAAATTTTTTCAAAGATTTATGATTAAAATTTTTATGTTGTCAGTAAAAATTAAACTAAATTAAAAAGTGAACAATTCTATAAAATTTTTATACTTAAAAACAAACAATGCAATTTCTTTTATTTTTTGTGAAGTTGTACTGTTTTATTTATTTTATAAAAGAAATGTTTTTCTATTGTGTCTTTTATCAGAGAAAATTTTTAGAAATTGACTATTCAATTTAAGAAAACTATATAAATGTAGTCGTTCAAAATAACAATTGTACATACTTGTTTCAGTTTATTGTATTAACCTACATAATAAAAATTATAATATTCATATTACTATTTTATAATCAAGGTGTTTGGTTTGTAAAAAAAATGAATAAAGGACTAATTTTGGTTGTTGTACTTATCTACATTTTATCAGTGAATTGTATAGATTATGAAACAAAATACAATCGTGTACAGCGAAGTATTAATCATTGGGCTACTGACAAATACGCTGTTGGACTTTTACCTGGATTACCAAAAGACACTACAAATCTTTCTGGTCCTGTGATATTCTATCAACGTAGTCCTTCTAACAATCGAACTGAAGTAATGGAAGCCATAATACGCCCAGAGCATCTGGATAAAGGAAGTGACACAACTCCATCTACTCGAGCATACGCCAAAAAATTGGGTAAGTCTGGTGATGATGCTGGACATATACTTGCGAAACGTTTAGGAGGTTCAGGAAAAGATATACGAAATATTTTTCCTCAGAACAGTAATATTAACAGAGGTGTCTGGGCTAGAGATGTGGAAGCTATGGTGGTAGATGTTGTAAAACGTTATGGTAGTGCTCTATACACAGTAAATCTTCATTATGAAAATGGAAAGGACACAAAGCCATCATTACTTGTATATCGTATCTTAGGAGGAGACAAAAATGTTTTAATTCATCAGGGTGACGTGTTAAATCCTATACAAATTCCTAAAGGTGCATAAAAACATAAATTGGCTAACTGTCTGCAGATAGACATAGTGTTTGTGATATGGAATAAATATTTTAAAGGTAAGATTTACAAGTGTTGTAAAAATTATATTTTTACTTTCCCTTGCTCTATATGAATAAGGAAGGGAAGTACTGTTTTCGTGCTGATTTTTGAATTTGAGTTTTCAATGGATATATAATGTTTGTTAGCCCCTGAATCCTAAAACACATGTTTTTAGTAATTGGTCTGTGTGTCAACAAAATATCTCAAGAACAAAATATCATACAAAGTTAAAGCTTGGAACTTAAGTTAGGGTCACAACAGGACCCCACTTTGAGAACCAATAAATTAAATTATAGAAAACACATGTCTGGATTCAGTTTGCAATTTTTGCAATGGATACAGGTTGTGTTCATAAGCTTGTGCAGTTTGCTGATTGTTCATTATCCATCCTTCAAATAGATTAATATTATTGTTATAAGTTGAACTTTGTAACAGTTAATTATTATCTAGCAGTGTACTTCTAATCAAGTTCATACATTTTCCTTGTGGGGATTTTTTTGGCTGCAACCCAAAATTATTATTGTTCATATTTTCCTGTTATAAGTACTATCTTTTTTGCAATACATTATAAAAAAATATGTGTAGAAATTAAATTGGTATTTAATGTATTTAATTTCCTTATAATACATCATGCTATCAATTAATTTATTAATTTGTTAGAAGATATATTCATAGTGTCTATAATATTTTTCTGATAATGTTACTATAATTATTGTTTTCTGCTCAACAAAATGTTTTATAATTAATGAATATTGTTGATTAAATAATAATAGGCTAAATTATTTATCTGTGAAAAAAGTACGTATAAATAATAGTTCAGATGGTACAGTTTAATAGTATGAAAAACTGCAGTTCTAAAATAACATTGGTTTATATTAACATCAAGATAAATAATTTCAAACATCTATCAATTGTAATTTAATGTTGTCGGTAAAAATTTAAATGAAGTAAACTTGATAATTAAAAAGTGAACAATTGTATAAAGTTTTTATATTTAACAAAAACTAACTTATGCTTAGTTTTAACTTTTTGTGAAGTTTTACAGTTTTACAATTATTAGTAGAAGTGTTTTTCTATTGTGTTATTTACATCAATCGATTTTAGAAATTTACTTCATAGTGCAAGTGAAACATAGTTGTTTGTAAGTAACTTTTTTACTAATACTGTATAATTTTTATTCAAGGTGTTTTGTTTACAAGAAAAATGAGTAAAACACTGATTTTGGCTGTAGTACTTCTTTACATTTCATCAGTGAATTGTACAAATTGTGTCCGAAAAGACAATCCTTCTTGTAGCAAAACATTGTGTGGAAATGATCATGAAATGTGGAATGTTTCAAATGATAGATGTCCAAAAAAATTATGTTGTCCCAAAGGTTCAGGAAATGACGTAGTATTCTGTAAGGATAATCAAGGTGGTGACAGATGTACTGTTTATACAGTCAGTCAGAATTTACCTGCTAATTCTGATCAATATAAATGTGTTGATGTCAATTTAGGCCAATCAGCAAAGTCAGTTTACCCATTTACTAATTGTTTTAGAATTTATGATAAAGAGAATTGTGAAGGGAAAACAGTTATTGCAGCACCATTATCTCCTAATCGTAATAATCTAGCAGCATTACCTATAAATAAAATTCAGTCTATTGGACAATGTTTTTCTGAAGATACATGCACCCAAAATAATTGCCGTTTTGCCTCTGATGTATTAACTGTTGGAGTTCTACCTAGGTTACCAAAAGACACTGAAAATCTTTCTGGTCCTGTGATATTCTATCAACGTAGTCCATCTAACAATCGAACTGAAGTAATGGAAGCAGTAATACTCCCAGAGCATCTGAATAAAGGAAGTGACACAACTCCAACTACTCGAGCATACGCCAAAAAATTGGGTAACTCTGGTGATGATGCTGGACATATACTTGCGAACCGTTTAGGAGGTTCAGGAAAAGATGTACGAAATATATTTCCTCAGAGCAGTAATTTTAATAGAGGTGCTTGGGCTAGATTCGTGGAAGCTGTGGTGGCAGATGTTGTACAACGTTATGGTAAGGCTCGATACACAGTAAACCTACATTATGAAAAGGATACGGACACAAGACCAACATTACTTGTATATCGTATCTTACGAGGGGATAAAAATATTTTAATTAGTCAGGGTGATTTGTTAAATCCTATACATGTGCCTAAAGGAGTGTAACAAGTATAACATACCTAATAATCAAAGTTAGGTACAGTGTTTGTATATGAAATTATGTTTGTAATATATAATAAAGATTCTTAATATAATATTTTCAAGAGTTTTTAAATTATATTGTTGTATATTAGTGTACAAAATTTCAGTTTCCCTGAATAAGTTTTTTATGTAGTCAGTTGAATAATACTTTGATTAGATTGTTAGATTAACTTTATTTTTTATCACACAGCATTCTTATGAATAATTATTGGCATCTAAATCACAAATTTTAAAATCAAAATTTTCATGCCAGTTGTTAATCTGCTACCTATTACTTTCGTCAGACTAAAAAATGTTCATTTGAACATGTAAGGATTTCCTGATTTTTAACAGGGTATTAAATTTAATAAATTTCTTCCTCATTTTAGTAGAAAAGTATGATTGTCAATCAGTTTTACTAACTACTTATAATATGATAATTTCTAAGAATTGAAAAGCTTAACAATATAACATTAATATCTGTTGACTGTCCATTTTTCAGATTTTGCATATTAGACCTTTCTTTATTTCAAGTTGATCTATGATTCTAATGTTAAATTTTGTTACTACCTTTTGTAGTTGCCTTGTTTTTCATCTACTTATTATTTCATTCAAAAACTTACTTGTTTCGGTGGTGATCCACCATCGTTCATCTACGAGGCGTGTTCAGAAAGTAAGTACCGTTTTAAAAAAAAACTAATAAAAAAATTTTTTTTCAACACAATTTTATTTCTACATGAAAGCCCAAACCTTAAACTATTTTTCGACATAGTTTCCACCGATGTTCAAACACTTGTCATAGCGGGTGATCAATTTGTCTATACCCTCTTCATAGAAGGTTCCCACCAACGAATGTAGCCACGACTCCACGGCAGTTTTCACTTCATCGTCGGTTTCAAAGCGTTGGCCGCCTAGCTCGCGCTTCATGTGCAGGAACAAGTGGTAGTCAGACGGTGCCAAGTCCGGGCTGTAGGGCGGGTGATCAAACTGCTCCCAACGAAATTGTCGAACCAATGTTTGAGTGTCACCAGCGGTACAGGACCGAGCATTGTCATGGAGCAACACAATTCCGTTACTGAGCATTCCCCTCCGTTTGTTTTGAATTACCCACCTTAGTTTTCTTAAGGTTTCGCAATACCTTGCCGCATTAATGGTTTCACCTCTTGGGAGAAAATCTATCAGCAAAACACCTTTCCGATCCCAAAAGACAGTGCACATGATTTTTTGTGCAGACATTGTCGTCTTGAATTTTTGTTTCTTCAGGGATTGCGTGTGTCACCACTCCATTGACTGCTGTTTAGATTCTGGTGTGACATGACGGACCCAAGTTTCATCACCTGTCACAATTTTGTTTAAAAAATCCTCACCATCATCACTGTACCGTGTGAGAAAAGTCAAAGCACTTCCGAGTCTCTTGGTTTTGTGCACATCAGTGGCGGGAACCTTCTACGAAGAGGATATAGACAAATTGACCACCTGCTACGACAAGTGTTTAAACATCGGTGGAAACTATGTCGAAAAATAGTTTAAGGTTTGGGTTTTCATATAAAAATAAAATTGTGTTGAAAAAAAATTGTTTTACTTGTTTTTTTTTAAACTGTACTTACTTTCTGAACACGCCTCGTATATAAAATAATATAATTATATCTTTTTAATGCATCCTACAGCTTGAAATCAGTTCTATTTTATATAATAAATTTCACTAACCTTTTTAAGCTGCCTTGATTTCTACTATACACTACATACACGTAATTTGGTGGATCCACCATTATCAGAGTACACAATATCATTTGAGACTAAAACTGTTTATTAAAAATCTGGTGTGAAACACTCACACAACTTTCTCTTGCCAATGCACATAAATAACAATAAAACTAACATTAGTAATAAAACATTAGAAATAAACAAAAAACTAACTTTAATAACATAACCTAATTTTAATCATGAGTGAAAGACGTAAAATGAAAATCGACCTCAGTTTGGCTTAAAAATACGGAAAATCACTCTTTCACGCTAAACTAGCCGCTGTAGAGAAAAATTCTTTAAATAAAAGTTGTAGATCTTTTAATTTTCTATAAATTTGATTATGTACACTTTTGTCGTAAAATGCATACTGAGGCTGAAATCTTAAAAAAATCGATTTTTTACACGTTTTTGTGAGAAAAAACAGAAAATTGCTAATTACCGCTAAACTAAGCGTTTTACAAAAAAATGTTTCAATTTAAGTTGTAGAATTTTAAATTGTCTACAACTTTTATTATATACATTTATGAGCTAAATAGCATATTAAAGCCGCAATCTTAAAAAATAATTGTTTTATGTGAAAACAGCCTCACCAAGAATTTCAGCAAACATGGCACCTTACCTATCTTGTAGAGCATAAAAAATTTAGTTATTGAGGCGATTTTTAAAAAAATTGTAGTACCAGTTTTTGAGAAAATCGAAAAAAGTGAAAAATTACAAGAAAAAATACTACTTCCGGTTGACCGATTTTGATGAAAATGTTCGTGTCAGATCCGGTAGTGGTATGTAACTAAAGTTTCAAGTTCGTACGATGTTCCGTTCTTGAGATATTCTGTTCACACACACGCACGCGCACACACACGCACGCACGCACACACACACACACACACACACAGACCAATCGCTAAAAACATGTTTTTTGGGTTCAGGGGGTCTAAAAACGTGTAGATCCGGTGAAAACTCGATTTTGAAAAATCGACATGAAAACAATACTTTCCTTCCTACATATTCATACAGGCAAGAGAAAGTAAAAAACAAAAAAACAATTGAAGGTATTACATCTTCAGTCATCTATATTCAGTCATCTACTGAGTTAACCCTTTATAGGTCTGTGGTAAGTATACTTACCACTGGCGGTAAGATCGGTTTTTTACTTTCTCTTGCCTATATGAATATATAGGAAGGAAAGTAGTTACCTATTGTTTTCATGTCGATTTTTAGAAATCGAGTTTTCACCGGATCTACACGTTTTCAGACCCCCTGAACCCAAAAAACATGTTTTTAGCCATTGGTCTGTGTGTGTGTGTGAACAAAATATCTCAAGAACTGAACATCGTACGAACTTGAAACTTGAAATTTAAGTTACACACCACTACCGGACCCGACACGAACATTTTCATCAAAATCGGTCAACCGAAAGTAGTAGTTTATTCGTGTCATTTTTCACTTTTTTGCGATTTTCTCAAAAACTAATCCTACGATTTTTTTTTAAAATCGCCTACTTTACTTAATTTTTAATGCTCTACAAGATAGGGTAGGCCTCCTGTTTGCTGAAATTCTTGGTCAGGCCGTTTTCACGTAAAAAATTTGTTTTTTTAAGATTGCGGCTTTAATATGCATTTTAGTACAAAAATGTATATAATAAAAGTTGTAGAGAATTTAAAATTCTACAACTTTTATTTCAAACATTGTTTTGTATAACGCTTAGTTTAGCGGTAATTAGCAATTTTCTGGTTTTTCTCTCGAAAACTTGTAAAAAATCGATTTTTTTAAAGATTTCGGCCTTGGTATGCATTTTACGACAAAAGTGTATATAGTCAAATTTATAGGAAATTAAAATATCTACAACTTTTATTTAAAGAATTTTTCTCTACAGAGCCTAGTTTAGCGTGAAAGAGTGGTTTCCCGTATTTTTAAGCTAAACTGAGGTTGATTTTCATTTTGCGTCTTTCACTCATGATTAAAATTAGGTTATGTTTATTGAGGTTAGTTTTTTTGTTTATTTCTAATGTTTTATTAATAATGTTAGGTTTATTGTTAATTATTTGCATTGGCAAAAGAAAGTTGTGTGAGTGTTTCACACCAGATTTTTTTGATCAAAAAAGAGCTTAGACTTACTAGCTAAGACAGCTAGTTACAGAGACCTCTAAAAATTCTTGCCGACTTGAATGTGCGGGCACCTTCCATCGGACCATTTTTATGCGGGTTATTATAGTCAGAGATATCTCCTCTGAGAGTGATGAATTTCAGTACACAGCCAGTTCCTGTGGTGTATGAAGTGAAGGTGTCTTTTGCGGGGTGGAAAGTAGATGCTTTTCAGAGGGCCTGGCCTGCTGATAAGTATACTTTTGCGGTGGGGAAGGCATGGTAAACCACCTTACTCCTCATTTTACTTAGTAAAGCCTCTAGAAGTTCAAACCAGCCTTTTGTCTGATGACCTAAGCAACAACAATGGGGGTTCAAACAACGTAAAAGTTCAAATTTTTAATAGGCCTACATTGTGTTTGTATGCTTATGTCATCTGAGATAATTTTCTTAAAAGCTTTCGATTGTTCTAATTTGAACATTTAATTTACTTTAACTTTAATGTTCTAAAGAGGTTTTTTTGTAATATCAATGTTTTAAAAGAGCTAAGTAATCTTTTAATTTCTCAAGTTAAAAATTTGAAAAGTTGCTTATTTTAAATTCCCTGAATAGTTAAATTGAATTCAAAAGAAGTTATTTATTATATGTTTTAAACACAGCAATTCATTGTATTTATCATCTATCAAATAAAAAAAAACAATGTTTCGTACCAAATTACGATCAGTACATTACATCAGTAATGTCATTCACTAAATAACAAACTTAACCATATCCAGTAATCACCTACAATCTAGGCCACTAACAAATCTTCCATCGTGAATGGCAACTTGGGAACGTTGGGAACCAACATCAAAACCTCCAGCTGATTTTTTTTTCACGAGCTTGTATTATAAATGTACAATTCTTTTTTACTTTCTCTTGCCTTTATGAATATATAGCAAGGAAAGTACAGTAAAAACTCACTAATTCGGAATTCGCGATATTTCTGACTACTCCAAGAAGAGCAGCTTTTTTAATTTTTTTAGAAATTTTTTAGTTCAAAATTAATATAGTGCTACTTCAAAAAATAATAGCTTTTAACTGTAATAAAAATTGTTTCATCCTGTAATACATTATTGGTTACTCAGTGAAGAAAACGTTCCACAATTTTAGCCAGTGAAATGAGAAACCACATAGACGAATTTATTGAATTTGCAGACTTCAATCCGGAATTCAATGACTATTATCTTGTCGTAAGAGAGATGCGCCAACAAGTTATAAGAAAACAAGTGTAGCAAAGAATCACAGAAAAAAATAACAAGTTTTTTTTCTAAGCAACCTCAAATGATCGCTGAGGACATTTGCCAACCCTCTACTTCAACAAGTGCCAAATAATCGGTACGTAAGTACAGTGTTTTAATTAAATATCATTTTACACTGGACATTTATTATTTAACAATATTTTTACTGCCGTAAATATTTTTATTTCTATAGGTACTTTTAACTTTGTTTTTCAATATACTGTACTGCATTAAACATCGATATTTCAGACAAGTAACGTTTATTTTTTACTTTAATTGCCTAAATTATTCAATTTTTAGATGTAAACAAATATTCACGATAATTCAGACTTTACTTCCCCCCAATTAGTCCGAATTAGTGAGGTTTTACTGTGTATTGTTTTCATGTCGATGAAAATCAAGTTTTCATCGGAAATACAGGTTTACAGATCTACTGAACCAAAAAAAAAACATGTTTTTTTTTTGTGTGTGTGTGTGTGTGTGTGTGTGTGTGTGTGTGTGTGTGTGTGTGAACAAAATATCTTAAAAATGGAACATCGTACAAAGTTGAAACTTGAAACTTAAGTTAAGTACTATTAGAGGACCAGACACAAACATTTTCATTAAAATTGTTCAACTGGAAGTATTATTTATTAATGTAATTTTTCACTTTTTTGTGAAAAAACTACATAAACCTAACGGGTGTTGGTTTTCATTTTGCATCATTCACTCATGATTAAAATTATGTTTTGTTTTTTGAGGTTAGTTTTTTTATTTTTACTGTTTTATTACTAATGTTAGGTTATATTATTCATTATTTGCATTGGCAACTGAAAGTTGTGAGTTTCACACCAGATTTTTTTTAAATAAATAAAATATTACATTAGTTTTACAAAGTAATTTTAATATTGAGAACAATACAAAGTTTAAAAAGTGTTGTAACAAAAATATTACAGTAGGCAAATAAAAACGTTTTTAGCTGTCATTTGTCTGCATACAAAATATGTTTACTTTGAGTAAAATAAACAAGTAATTTCTTCTTGTAGTAAAATAATTGGCAGATTAAGCTATAATCTTTGGTTTCTTCAAATTAGTTATTTTTTTAAAGTAACACACTGCTTCACTCATCAACTGCTTCAAAACTCATCTTTGCATTCTAAGATGTAGATAGGAATCCTTTATTTCTGTTTATTTGCTTATGGTAATGCGATTTTGTAATGTGAATTGATTTTATACAAGCCTTGTATTATTGTATATTTCATTGAGTATTTCTTTACATTTTCTTTTCTGAATCGTTTATCTTCCTTCATAGTAGAAAATTGAGACTGATTCGAAGCTCTCTCATGTGAGAGTTTTTATCTATATATATTAACTATGG
The DNA here is from genome assembly GCA_035578175.1 of Catonia carolina. Lineage (NCBI taxonomy): Eukaryota > Metazoa > Arthropoda > Insecta > Hemiptera > Achilidae > Catonia > Catonia carolina. The sequence continues at coordinate 187,272,571 of JAQMRL010000001.1, forward strand.
TTTTTATCAAGGATAGGGTCCCACCACCCCTATCCTCACTTGATCCACCCCACCCCAAATGTTATTTCATTGGAATGACTACAATTATATATTATTTACTTTTATTAAGTATTTCTTTATATTTTCTTTTCTGAATCATTTATCTTCCTTCATAGTAGAAAATTGAAATGAATTCAAAGCTCTCTCAATGTGAGTTTTTTTTTCAAGGATAGGGTCCCACCACCCCTATCCTCACTTGACCCACCCCACCCCAAATGTTATTTCATTGAGATGACTAACATTATTATTAATTTTTTATTAATTAATTTCTTGTGATTACTTTTTTAAAAAAAGATTTTTGGAGTTTTTCTTCTGTTTTCTTTTTTACTTAAAAACACTTCACTTTTAATAAGATTTACTTTAATATATTAAGTCTTATTTTTTATTAATTAAATTTCTTGTGTTTACTCTTTTAGAAAAAGAATTTTTGGAGTTTTTCTTCTGTTTTTTTTAAATCTCTTCCCTTTAAATGATTCTTCCTTTTCCTTAAATAAGAACTTCTTGTTGTAGAACTTCTTCTAAAGTAATAAAGTGTATAAAGTCCATTTCAGAACAAACTGGTTTGTTCTTTGAAAACTTCTTCCGTTAAAAAATAGAAAATTGAAATGAATAAGAATCTCTCTGAGTTTTTATCAAGCTTTTAATAAAGCTTTTTGTTGATAGGGTCCCACCACCCCTACCACACTTAACCCACCCCACCCCAAATATTATCTCATTGGGATGAGCACCATTATATATTGTTTATTTGATGTTAATTAATTAAATTTCTTGTGTTTACTGTTTAAGAAAAAGTTTTTGGAGTTTTTCTTCTGTTTTCTTTTTACTTAAAAATTCTTCCCTTTAAAGAAGATTTACTTTAATTCTGTTAAATCTTATTTACTTTTTATCAATTAAATTTCTTTTGTTTACTTTTTTAGAAAAAGAGTTTTTGGAGTTTTTCTTTTGTTCTTTTTCTTGAAAACTCTTCTCTTTGAGCTTCTTGTTGTAAAACTTTTAAAGTAATGAAGTTTATAAAATCTTTTTTTTTTAAAAACTGGTTGCACTTCTTTAAAACTTCTTTTTAATTGATATTAAAAAGCTTTGTTAAATGAAAGTTGCCTTAACGGATTCTAACCTTTCTTTAAATAAGAGTTATTTGCTGCAGAACTTCTAATGTAATAAAATGTGTAAAGTACTTTTTCTTTAGTGTTTACTTTTTGAAAAAAAGAGTTTTTGGAGTTTTCTTTTGTTTTCTTAGTACTTTAACTCTTCTCTTTAAATAAGATTTACTTAGCTTTTTGTATAAAAAAATTAAAAATTCTTTGATTGCTCTTACCGCTTTCTGCCTGGTATACAGATTGGTATTATTAAGTGAAAATTTTTAAAAATAAATTAAGTTTAGGTGTGCTGTTTTAAATAAACTGTACCTGTCTTTAAGAAACTCTTTAAGATATCTTGATTGTTCCCTTCCCTTAAATGAGAACTTCTTGTTGTAGAACTGAGCTCCTTTTTGTAGAACTTCTAAAAATAATAAAGCTTGTAAAGTTCTTTTTTTTAGAAAAAACTGGTTCTTCTTGAAAACTTCTTTCTTTTAATATATAATGAAAGCTTTGTTAAATGAAAGTTTCCTTAACTGATTCTTTTGTTTCTTTAAGTGAGAGCTTCTTGTAGAACTTGTTGTAAAGTTATATATTAAGTCCTTTTTCAGAACAAATTTGTTGCACTGTTTAAAACTTCTGCTTTTTAATTTATATTGAAGCTTTGTTAAATGAAAGTTTCCTTAACTGATTCCTTTGTTTCTTTAAATGAGAGCTTCTTGTTGTAGAACTTGTTGTAAAGTTATATATTAAGTCCTTTTTCAGAACAAACTTGTTGCACTGTTTAAAACTTCTACTTCTTAATTTAAATTAAAGCTTTGTTAAATGAAAGTTTCCTTAACTGATTCTTTTGTTTCTTTAAATGAGAGCTTCTTGTTGTAGAACTTGTTGTAAAGTTATATATTAAGTCCTTTTTCAGAACAAACTTGTTGCACTGTTTAAAACTTCTGCTTTTTAATTTAAATTAAAGCTTTTTTAAATGAAAGTTTCCTTAACTGATTCCTTTGTTCTTTAAATGAGAGCTTCTTGTTGTAGAACTTGTTGTAAAGTTATATATTAAGTCCTTTTTCAGAACAAACTTTTTGCACTGTTTAAAACTTCTACTTCTTAATTTAAATTAAAGCTTTTTTAAATGAAAGTTTCCTTAACTGATTCCTTTGTTTCTTTAAATGAGAGCTTCTTGTTGTAGAACTTGTTGTAAAGTTATATATTAAGTCCTTTTTCAGAACAAACTTGTTGCACTTGTTTAGAACTTCTGCTTCTTAATTTAAATTAAAGCTTTGTTAAATGAAAGTTTCCTTAACTGATTCTTTTGTTTCTTTAAGTGAGAGCTTCTTGTTGTAGAACTTGTTGTAAAGTTATATATTAAGTCCTTTTTCAGAACAAACTTGTTGCACTTGTTTAGAACTTCTGCTTTTTGATTGATATTAAAGCTTTGTTAAATGAAAGTTTCCTTAACTGATTCTTTTGTTTCTTTAAGTGAGAGCTTCTTGTTGTAGAACTTGTTGTAAAGTTATATATTAAGTCCTTTTTCAGAACAAACTTGTTGCACTTGTTTAGAACTTCTGCTTTTTAATTGATATTAAAGCTTTGTTAAATGAAAGTTTCCTTAACTGATTCTTTTGTTTCTTTAAGTGAGAGCTTCTTGTTGTAGAACTTGTTGTAAAGTTATATATTAAGTCCTTTTTCAGAACAAACTTGTTGCACTGTTTAAAACTTCTGCTTTTTAATTTAAATTAAAGGTTTGTTAAATGACAGTTTCCTTAACTGATTCTTTTGTTTCTTTAAGTGAGAGCTTCTTGTTGTAGAACTTGTTGTAAAGTTATATATTAAGTCCTTTTTCAGAACTAACTTGTTGCACTTGTTTAGAACTTCTGCTTTTTAATTGATATTAAAGCTTTGTTAAATGAAAGTTTCCTTAACTGATTCTTTTGTTTCTTGAAGTGAGAGCTTCTTGTTGTAGAACTTGTTGTAAAGTTATATATTAAGTCCTTTTTCAGAACAAACTTGTTGCACTTGTTTAGAACTTCTGCTTTTTAATTAATTTTAAAGCTTTGTTAAATGAAAGTTTCCTTAACTGATTCTTTTGTTTCTTTAAGTGAGAGCTTCTTGTTGTAGAACTTGTTGTGAAGTTATATATTAAGTCCTTTTTCAGAACAAACTTGTTGCACTTGTTTAGAACTTCTGCTTTTTAATTGATTTTAAAGCTTTGTTAAATGAAAGTTTTCTTAACTGATTCTTTTGTTTCTTTAAGTGAGAGCTTCTTGTTGTAGAACTTGTTGTGAAGTTATATATTAAGTCCTTTTTCAGAACAAACTTGTTGCACTTGTTTAAAACTTCTGCTTTTTAATTGATATTAAAGCTTTGTTGAACGGAAGTTTTCTTATTAGATTCTTCCCTTTCTGTAAATAAGAGCTTCTTGTTGTAGTTCTTCTGAAGTTGTAAAGTTTTTTAAGTCCTTTTTCAGAACAAAGTAGTTATCCTTCTTGAAAATTTCTTCCTTTTAATTGATATTGAAGCTTTGTTAAATGAAAGTTTACTTAACGGATTCTTTCCTTTCTTTAAATAAGAACTTTTTGTTGTAGAACTGTTTTTGAAGTTACAAGGTTTTTAAAGTTCTTTTTTAAAACAAACTGGTTGTACTTTTTCAAACTTCTTTCTTTTAACTGTCTCTGAAAGCTTTGTTAAATGCAAGTTTCCTTACTAGACTCGATATAAAAACTAAAACAATATTATCAGCAGTTGCTTAGTAATCAAAAATTAAAATAATGTTGCTAAGTAACAAATAATTTTTAAGCTCTATCAGATAGGGTAGATGCCATTTCTGCTGAAATTCTTGGGGAGGCTGTGCTCACGTAGAAAAAAATATTTTTTTTTAGATTGTGGCTTTAATATGCATTTTAGTGAAAAAAATGTAATAAATAAAAGTTGCAGAGAATTTTAAAACCTATAACTTTTATTTCAAACATTTTTTTTGCAATGCAATAGTTCAGCAGTATTTCTGTATTTTTAAGCCAAACTTGGTTAGATTTTCATTTTGCATCATTCACTCATGATTAAAATAAGGTTGTTGTTTGAGGTTAGTTTTTTGTTTATTTCTAATGTTTTATTACTTATATTAGGTTATATAGTTCATTATTTGCATTGGCAAGAGAAAGTTGTGTGAGTGCTTCACACCAGATTTTTAATGAATTTAATGAATTTTTTAATGAATTGGTTGAGGTAATTTGAATTTTAAAAGGTCTATAATTATGAGTATGGTTTTTTATTTTGTGATGAATACTGACTGTACTTTATAGTAAAGTTTTGATTACATTTTTGGAAAATGGTCATCAGTTTGGCTGAGCCCTTTCATTTAAGACATGTATTTGAATTGAAAGTTTGTTGAAAATTTAATTTGGAAACTATACTATCCAGAATGTTGGTTAGACTGGATACAAGTTTTAACCACTTGAGAGCTTTTACTTGTAATGTTAATGGCTTAGGCTGTTCGTTACCATTCCTGAACTCTTCTTCTGACTATTAGTCTGATTAGATGGTCTTATGACAGTAACAACCAGTGCATACATATATATTCTATTTTTCAAGGCTGATGAGCTCTGAACGTATGCGTTGCCCCCTACCCAGTTAATAGCCAGCCAATGACTTGCCAGCAACGTTGCCAATACTTGCGCTGGTAGCTCTGTTAAATATTTTTTCAGCCTTTTTTTTTTGGTCTTTCAATAACAATTATAACCTATAAACAATCAGCTGATTATATTTTAAAGTATTGCATGTTAACGTGCCCTATAATCGATGTGTTCAGTACGAGATGTAAGACGAGAGTGAGCTATTGTGGCTCTAATACGCATGCACGCGTAGTGTTTGTCAGGTACAATCTGACAACGCTGGCAAACATTCTGATTGGTCTAAAATTGTGGAACAGGAGAGCTCATTAATCGTGAAAAACATATTAAGGCTTATTACTATACCGTACTGTAAATAATTTTATTTTCATTATTAAATATCTAAAATTGCATTAAATTATTCATTCATTTTTATTTATCAACCCACCGGGTTGGTCTAGAGGTAAAGTCATCGCCAAAATCAGCTGTTTAACAGCTGATTTTCGGAGATGAAGGTTCCTGGTTCAAATCCAAGTAAAGGTAGTTACTTTTATACCGATTTGAATGCTAGACAATGGTTACCGGTGTACTTTGATGGTTGGGGTTCAATTAACCATACTCTCTCAGGAATAGTCGCCCTGAGTCTGTACAAGACTACACCTCATTTACCTGTCATACATATCATCCTCATCTCATTGGGTCATGGGGTTGCTTATTGTTCTGAATTGAACTGATTGCAACGTACACATATTAGGAATTTAAAAAAAAAAAACAATTTATTTATCAAAAAAAAAAACCAAAGCATGCTCTAAAGCTCTGAATCAATTAAATATTAGGTGGCAATTTGTGCATAAACTTTTATTCTTGGTGCGGGAATTCCATGAAAACAGTGTTTTAAACAATATTGCTGTATTTTGATTTCTTCTAATTTTTTGGCTATTAAACAAAATAAACTCTAATGATAGTAATAGAGGGTATAATATCATTGACGGTACCATTTTCATTATTTAAAATATTTATTCCAGTTTTGCAGCTTATGTAACATTTTAATTTTCAGCTTACACATGTTGGGTGTCTTTTGTATTTCTATAGGTGTTACTTCTTTTATGACTAGTAGAATGTGTTTCTTTTTGCGATCCAGTGCTTAAGAAACATTTACTGACCTAAAGTGAAGATTATTTTAAAATAACTATTCGGTTATTATTTTTTTTCAATTTTGAGTCTGTTCATTTGTAATTTCTACTACAATTTTAAAAAGGTTTTGTTATAATGAGGGTATTTGGTGTAACGTTACTAAATTATGCAATGAATGAATAAACACAATTTGTTGTTAGTTTAAGACGTTGTTGTTAGTTTATTGAGGTTAGGTTTTTTGTTTATTTCTAATGTTTTATTACTAATGTAAGGTTATATTGGTCATTATTTGCATTGGCAAGAGAAAGTTGTGTGAGTGTTTCACACCAGATTTATTTTTAAGAATAAGCTATGCATTTACACCCTATTGGCATTTTATGGTTTTATAGATGTTCTCCTGTAAGTAAGCTATCCACATTTTGAAATTAGTGCGCAGCAACCAGTTGCTTTATGAGTTACACGAATGTGGTAAGGGGATTCATTCCAGCGTACGCAACCGCGTTGTTTTGTTGTTTCTTTTGTGCAAGACTTAGAAAATTCGAGTTTTTTATGGGATAGCAAGAATTCATGCTAATATAAAGTTGAGATAAGTTATTCTACACATGTTTCGGTTATATAGGACTACAAAGTGTTTTAATAAGCATTCTTACCACTAAACATTATGTGATTCCCATTTCAATAAACGTTCCTTGTTAAATACACTTACCAGGGCTTATCATAAAAAAATCATACTGTTCTGGTACTAGAAATACATTATGCAAGTCTCTATAAAACAAAATTTAATATTTTACAACATATATATTTTTCCCCGTAATACTGCCCTATAAAGGGTTAAAAGATTAGAATAACTAATTTTTAACTCAGTTTTATACAGATGGCTGAAGATGTTACAACTTCTGTAGATTTTAACTAAACAGTTTTAGTTCAAACGATATTGTGTACTCTGATGATGGTGGATCCATCGAAACATGTAAATAGTGTGCAGCAGATCAGGGCAGCTTAAAAAGGTTAGTGGAATTTATTGTATAAATTGTATATTGCATAAACCAGCACAGACTTTTACCAAGAGAACAAATTTATAAAGAAATAGAACCAATCACTGATGCAATGCGCAAAAAAAGAATTTCTTTCTTTTCGCATATCCTCAGAACTCCAGAAAACCGATTATGTAGAAAAATTCATGTATGCAAAAACGGAAGGGGCTACAATTCCTTGGCTTGAAGAAATCAAAAAAGACTGAACAGAACTAAATCTAACAATTGCTGATGTCAAAGATCGCATACCGGTTTACAAAGAAACAATTAAAGACAAAAACAAAATTTTATCAGTAAGAACAATTAAACGAAAAGAACAGGTTTGTTCAGACGAATTGAGAAAAGCAAGATTCGACAGAATGAAAAAGTATTGGCAAGAAAGAAATGAAAAGGAAATAAACTGCAGAAGAAAAAGAACTAACCAAAGAGACTAAAGTGATCCTTTGTGGTCATAAAAAGAAAAGAAAATAGAATAAAATAACAAAAGTTGAAACTAAGTTATTAAAATGTTTATGGAACAAAGTTTATTCAGTTATCTGTATTGTAGTATAAAGCACCAATTTTGTAGTGGAAAAACGAAGCCTCCACCATTTTGTAGTATAAAATGAGGACACAACACGGCGCCTCTACCATATTGTAGGGTGAAAAGATGTAAAAAAAATAGCACGGCGAATTACACTAATTGTGTAAGGTGTTTTGCAGAGATAATGCGGGGGCATTTTCCACCATCCAATTTTTTAGAATACAACCAGACGCTGAAATTGGACTCAGGGGATTATTGGCAACCCAGATGAATAAGGCTGACGTAGGTCAGTTTAATGGTAAAAACTCGCTTTTAGTACTGCGAAGGTTTGGTTCAAGAACCACACAGGTCTAGACTCAATGACATTTGACACAGAAAGAAAATAATAAAAAAATTAATGAGCAGCTAAAATAATTTATTAATGAATAACTAAAAACTAAATAAAATAAATAAAATTATGAATTTAAGTAAAACGGTTAATTCATATAGAATTTGGAAAAAAAAATTAGTTAAATAACAATACAGTTAAAAAAAAAATAAAATAAAATTTGGAAAAAAAAATTTAATATTAACAAAACTTGATTTAACTATAGAAAATACTTAATATGAATAATAATAAATTAATAGGAACATTTAAGAAAACAAAACTATTTTTTAAAGTCCTTGGACTGAAACGGGAAAAAAAATCTCTTGGGCAGAGTTTAATAGATGATTTAAGGTGAAGAAAAATAAATATAGTAATGAATTTATTTTTCGGGGAAAAACTAAATAAAATTAAGACATTAAAAAAAATGAATTTTAAGATGAAATTTAGTAAAAGAATTACTTAGAAAAATTTAAGTAACTCAGTGGTCGTTGAACAAGAGTTTAAAAGAAAATTTGTCATATTTAAGATTTAAAAATTTAAAAGAAGAAAAATATACTGAACTTATTAAGTTTTTTTTCCCTTAAAATTAATTAAACATTTTAAAGAGATTTATTTAGTCTATAAATAGGATATTTAAAACACCATAATAATATTAAGAAGCATTATGAATTTAAATTAAAAAAAAATAGATTTATAAAAAAAAATTGTTTAAATTAAACCTGAAAAATTATTAAACATGGTACTTAAATTTAAATTTAGGTAATTTTCCCATATTGGGAAAGAAAAATAATTTACCTGTAAAATTTGATGTTATCGATTCGACATCCTGTCCAAGACAAAGCGTAAAAACTCAACGCACACAAAGGCAAAAAAAAAGGTCATTCCCCTAACGATCACAAATGGAAGCGTTCGAGGCGGCGAAAAAAATGCCGATACATCGGAAATACTAAGAATTTAAAGGAGGAAAATTATATGGAAAATAAAACGACGGTAACAGTGGGAGTGAGAGAGAGAATCAACCGTGTAAGATAGAAAGAGAGAGAGATACAAATTACACGTGTGAGTAACTGAACAATAAAGAAGTAACGACAAAAATGAAATCGGACACCGGACGTGAGCCTAAGAATTAAAAACGTAAATTTAAATACGGAATAAAAATCTAGTGAAATAAAACCAACTGGAAATAAATGAATAAAATAATTAGATTCAATGAAGAAAAATACATAACCCTTAAAATAAAATAAATCCGGCACAAAAATCAGAAAAACGGGATTGTAAATGAATTGAGAAGATTTTGGAGACAAAATCTTAGAAATTCATTACAGTATAAAACTTCTACAAATATTACAATGATAACTGAAGAAACTACATTGTAAAAATTTTAATAACTTAGTTTTTAATTTTGTTGTTTTATTTACTCTGATGATGATAGGTCTACTGGAAAACTTTTCGCAAATTTTTATTGACAAAACGTTACACATACCCATAGAGTCACAGAGAATTTATTAAATTTTAGATCTGGGTCCTATGGTGATTGCTACCCCAACAAAAATTTTAAAATTTTCGAATACAAATAATCTTTTAACTGCATGTTATTTAGCGTAGAAAATTACATAAAAATTTGGTAACCCGAATATTTTAAGATCGCAACCCTAGGTTGAATGAGAAAACAAAAAAACTCTTAATATCATACATTCAAACCACAACATTCAAAGTTGAAATTTTGAAACTTCATATCTTCAAATTTCAAAATATTGTGATCTACCCAACCCCTTTGGCGGCCGAACTTCACCGTGGGGCAAATGGTTCTAATCTACTTATGAATTCTGATCCACCTACCCCTCTGATGCCGAGACACGTACGCGGCGTGAAGCACCGCTGGAGTGGCAAGTATTTATATATTGTTCAAAAATAAATCTTTATTTATTTACATTCTGCATCTTGTAATCAATTCTTTTTTTGTCTTTAATTTTTGTATCTAGAACCTCTTTTATAACATTCTTAATAACTTAGTTTCAATTTTTCTTATTTTGTATACTTTGATGTATAAAAGTGGCAAAAATATTTATACAGTTGACTGAAGAAACTATGTCTGTAAAAATTTTAATAACTTAGTTTAATTTTTGGTTATTTTATTTACTGTGATGATAATGGATCTACTTCGAAACTTGTAAGTTTTTGAATGATATAAATTAATTAAAATCAAGGTAGCCATAAAATTTTAGTAAATTTGAAGTAGGGCCTATAGATTGTTACAAAATAAATCTTTATAATGCATCCTGCATCTTATAATGAATTTTTTTTGTCTTTAATTTTTTATATCTGGAACTATACTATACACTGCAGCATAACTACTAGAATTTATGTAATCAATTCTAATGTATTAATATTTAAAATTTCTTTACTGATCTTTTGCAGCTGCCTTAAATTTTATTTTTTTTAGATTTCACTTAAAAAATGTATGTATGTATATTTTGGTGGATTCAGCATCATCAGAGTACATAAAATTATTAAAATTGTACATAAGTAGTTTCTTCAGTTGCCTGTTTGAAACTCTTTTATACAATAAAACTTTTGTAACTGTATAAAACCTTTTATACAGATGACTGAACAAATTACTTCTTCTGAAAAAGTTTAATAAACTTTGATGATGATCCACTGAAATATATCTAAGTTACATACATTAGAACTGATGCTGCAGGCTGCATTTATTTAATCTTATGTTTTATTCAATTTTTTAAGAATTTTCAGTCAGCTTTTAAGATACAAAGTAACATAAAATTCCTCAAAGTGGAATATTTTACTTGCCAGCCTATATTTGCAATACCATGCATTAAAAAATTTTGTTACCCCACTTGCTGGGCACTAACCTAACCTAACCTTTTTGTATCTAAAAAAATAATTCTAAATCCATCACACTGGACAGAAAATATGAAGATAAGTTTTGCTCTGCTTATAAATTCAAACATTTTCTTTCTCTTTCATGCCTACAAGGCATTACCAAGAGGTGGAGATTGATTATGTTCTATTATCTGAGGAAACATAATTGGAGCAAGTTTTCATGTTTTACCTAGGCAATGGTTCTTTTTTGCATCCGTCAGCGTACCAAATAATTTTACAGCATTCAAATCACATTTACTATATCATTTTTACTCAGTACTTGGAATGTTATTGATTATGAATTTAAAATAATTTAAGAATAATAAAAATGTTTAAATTAAATTTAATTATAAAAAATTCTCTGTATTTCATAGCACTCAAAAACAAAATCAGTATTAACCCTTTATAGGTCTGTGGTAAGTATACTTACCACTGGAAATAAGGTCGATTTTTTTTAAGAATAAGCCATGCAGTTGAACCTATTGGCATTTTATGGTTTTATAGATGTTTTTTTGGTAAGTAGGCTATCCACATTTTAAAATTAGTGCGCAGCGACCATTTGCTTCATGAGTTACACGAATGTGGTAAGGATTCATACCACCATACCCTACCATGTTTTTTGTTGTTACTTTTGTACGGTGTTTAGAAAATTCGAGTTTTTTTACGGGAAACCAAGCATTCATGCTAATATAAAGTTAAGATAAGTTAACTTTAAATTTTTCTGTTATATAGGGCTACAAGTTGTTTAAATAAGCTTTCTTACCACTAAATATTATGTTATTCCCATTTCAATAAACATTCCTTGGTAAGTATTCTTACCAGGGCTTGACATAAGAAAAAGAAATATCTTACTGTTCTGACACTAGAAATACATTATTCAAGTCCCTATAAAACAAAATTAAACATTTTACATCGTGTATATTTTCCCCCGTAGTGCCCTATAAAGGGTTAACATACTGTACTATTACAAGTCAAAAAACTTTTGCCTGATGACGTAGCAATTACATCCTTTAAATTTAATTTTTTAATCCCAGTTTCTTGAAACTAATACCATCACACTCATTGGTTGTATTTTATACAGTTGTGAATAAATAAACTAAGTTAAAAAAAAATGTTTTGAAATTTGTTTTAACATTCAAATAAAAGTCCTTAGTTTATCATAAACTATTCTGGCGTTGCAGTGGTTGTTGCGGGAATTTTACACCAAGGCACTGATGCTGTAGGTAAGCATTGAAAATCATTAGGACTGTATGCTTCGCCTTTAGGGCATTTGGCTAAACTCATTACATACTGGTCGCTTACATATGGAACAGGATCACAGCGATAGTAAGTAGTACAGTCATCCTCATTTGGTATTAAACCCTCGTGTTTGCATACAGGTTGACACAATTGACTAGTAACATTTAACTCATATTTTCCAAAACATCTATCCACTAACGTTGCGACACCATTTACACAATAAGCGTATATGCTAGGATCTTTAGGATATGGTGTTTTGTAGCCATTATAACCTGTGCAAGAAAACCTGTAGCATCCTTTATTGTAGATACAAGATTCGGATACCGAGTCATAGTAGTAATAAGATTGCACGCAGGTATATGAATGACTTTGTAAATTCTGGCACTGATAGTACTTGTTACAGGCAGTTGGATGTGGAAATGACCCATCTTTTAAACATGTAAATTCATCAGTCGTGGCACATTCAGATGATGGTGATGAAACACATGTACCTGCATCACAAAAAAAAATTTTATTAATTTCTGCATCCATTTAACTTAATTTCCACAATAATTATCAAGAAATTTTTGAGATAATAGATAAAGACAAACATAAATTTTTCATAAATAAAATTATAATTTTAGTGCAGACTTTTAGATATATTTATGCACTAGTAGCTAAATTACCCGTTCTTCGAATGGTTTCCTTGGTGCCGTGAACGGTCGGTTGTGGTACTGAGTTCGATCCCTGTCAGGTTTGATATTCTTTAACTACATTCATTGTTATCAACCTCCTTTCAACGTCAGCTTTATTATTTACGAAAAAAATAGTTGACCGTAAAATAAAAGCGAGATCTTTGTGTTTTTAAATTGAAATATGCAGTGCTTTATTATTTTCATAATAAATGAGAGGTAAATCACAATAGGAACACCACGATGGTGATTACTAGTGCTCGGGTTTTGCATATCCTTTTTTTAAGTTCTAAAATAAGTTTATGATCCGTTTTGACTGTTTATGAATGTTTTGCGACCAAAAAACCCCAATTTTATTTTGTATATTTGTGCATATTTTGGGTACCAGCTGACAGCCGCACATGAACTAACACCACTTGGTTTCCCCATTCAAATTCTTCCCATAAGAAAAGAATTGTAATAATATTGTCGTTAACCACTGCTCTAGTCTGCATTTAATGCAGACTAGATAGCTTGTATAATATACAAGCTATCATCTGATTCAAAGTATATTGCAGCTGCAAAAGTAATGTTGCCATTCATTCCGTTCTGAAATTTCCTGCCATAAATGTAGACTTACATTTGAAACATACATTCCCACTGAATCCTACTACCATTAAGTTAACCGTCGTTTGAATTTATAAAAACATTACTTTATTCAATTAAATTTATTATCTTATTACTTTCTCCTGTCTAAATGAATGTATAGGAAGGAAATTATTTTGTTTGTAGAACTTCACTATTGTCTCTTTTCTAGCTCTGTTGCCCAATGTTCTGTTAATGGTACCACAAATAGCTTGAATTTTTTTTTTCAATATCCAAGTCCCTCTCAAATCTCACATCGCAGCCCAGATAGTTATAGTGAGACACTTGATCTAATACTACATTGTCTAAAACAATCTTTGAATGAGTGGGATACTTCCCTCTGAATGCCATAACCCTTGATTTAGCAACTGAAACTCGTAAATTATACTTTTTACATAAATTATTTAAAACATTAACTGCTCTTTGAAGCTCATTTAAACAATACTATCTCGCTATTTGGTACTGTAAATGTATTCAGATACGTATAAGTCACTGTGATTTTTACTTTCTCTTGCCTATATGAATATATAGGAAGGAAAGTATTGTTTTCATGTCGATTTTTCGAAACCGAGTTTTCACCGGATCTATACGTTTTCAAACCCCCTGAACCCAAAAAACATGTTTTTAGCGATTGGTCTGTGTGTCTGTGTGTGTGTGTGTATACAAAATATCTCAAAAACGGAACATCGTACGAACTTTAAACTTGAAACTTAAGTTACATACCACTACCGGACCCGACACGAACATTTTCATCAAAATCGGTCAACCGGAAGTAGTAGTTTATTCGTGTAATTTTTCACCTTTTTGCGATTTTCTCAAAAACTGGTCCTACGATTTTTTTAAAAATCGCTTGGTTCACTCAATTTTTATTCTCTACAAGATAGGGTAGGCGTCATGTTTGCTGTTTTTACGTAAAAACATAGTTTTTTTATGATTACGGCTTTAATATGCAATTTAGAGCAAAAATGTATATAATAAAAGTTGTAGAAAATTTAAAAACCTACTACTTTTATTTCAAACATTTTTTTGTGTAACGCTTAGTTTAGCAGTAATTAGCAATTTTCTGTTTTTTTCTCACGAAAACGTGAGAAAAATCGATTTTTTTAAGATTTCGGCCTTAGTATGCATTTTATAATAAAAGTGTATATAATCGAAATTATAAAAAATTAAAAGATCTACAACTTTTATTTAGAACATTTTTCTCTACAGAGCCTAGTTTAGCGTAAAAGAGTGATTTTCCGTATTTTTAAGCCAAACTGAGGTCGATTTTAATTTTGTGTATTTCACTAATGTTTTTTGAGGTTATTTTGTGTGTTTATTTCTAATGTTTTATTACTAATGTTAGGTTTATTGTTAATTATTTGCATTGGCAAGAGAAAGTTGTGTGAGTGTTTCACACCAGATTTTTTTTTTTTTAATTGAGTGGTGATGTTTAGTTAATAATTAGTGATGAATTGTTACATAATAACTGGGTACACTAATATACCAGTTAGGCAAATGACAGTATAGTGACCAGCTGACAGCCAGAACTGCTGGGGACCCTGTTTGAATTGAAAACAACAAGAAGTTCAGCAGAACACTGCAATCAAATTGGGTGATTCATACCCAATAACTGGCAAAAAAGAAAAGTTAAAATCATGCATAGGTAACCCTTAATCTGTATTAAAATGGTTTTGATGCATACAGTGAAATCTGTTTTCTGAGATTATCAACTACATGTTATAAAGTCTGCCATATTTAAAATACAGTAAGCCCTGATTACCTGTGAATGCCGCCAAAAGATTTTTTAATTATAAACTAAAAAAAAAAAAATTTAATCCAAGCCAACAACAAGAAAAAACAAACAGGTCCCCTACAGTGCAAAATTACTGACAGGTTTATGGTGAATCATAATCCTATAGGCCTTCTTGAAATTTGTAGATGAGTGGAAGGCTCTTGCAAAGAAGGAAGGAGCTTTGGTCATGTCTTTCTACTTATGTTCAGGATAGTAAAGACTGGAATCAAGAAACGTGTTTCCAAAGCAAAAAGCAAAAATCTGGTGTGAAACACTCACACAACTTTCTCTTGCCAATGCAAATAATTAACAATATAACCTAACATTAGTAATAACCATTAGAAATAAGTAAAAAACCAACCTCAATAAACATAAAGTTATTTTAATCATGAGTGAAAGACGCAAAATGAAAATCAACCTCAGTTTGGCTAAAAAGCACACAACATCGCACTTTCGCGCTAAACTAGGCTCTGTACAAAAAAATGCTTAAAATAAAAGTTGTAGATCTTTTAATTTCCTATAAATTTGATTATATACACTTTTGTCGTAAAATGCATACTAAGGCCAAAATCTTAAAAAAATAGATTTTTTACACGTTTTCGTGAGAAAAAAACATAAAATTGCTAATTACCGCTAAACTAAGCGTTATACAAAAAAAATGTTTAAAAGTTGTAGAATTTTAAATTTTCTAAATTTTTTATTATGTGCACTTTTGCGCTAAAATGCATATTAATGCCACAATCTTTAAAAAACAATTTCTTTACGTGAAAAACGCCTCACCGAGAATTTCTGCTAACATAGCACCTACCCTATCTTGTAGAGAATAAAAAATTTAGTAAACCAGGTGATTTTAAAAAAAATCGTAGGAACAGTTTTTGAAAAAATTGAAAACTTACACTAATAAACTACTACTTCCAGTTGACCGATTTTGATGAAAAAGTTCGTGTCGGATCTGGTAGTGGTATGTAACTTAAGTTTCAAGTTCATATGATGTTCTGTTCTTGAGATATTATGTTCACACACACACATACACAGACCAATCGCTAAAAACATGTTTTTTGAGTTCAGGGAGTCGGAAAACGTGTAGATCCGGAGAAAACTCGATTTCGAAAAATCGACATGAAAACAATACTTTCCTTCCTATATATTCATATAGGCAAGAGAAAGTAAAAATGAGAGACTGATTTTTTTTTAAAAGACGTAACTGAACACTTTTTGGTAGCAGTAAAGTATTATTTATGGTTTACTGCTATTTATTTTAAATTTAGATGTACAAGAGCAAAGGTTTCTGCTATACTGTACATATTTGAGACGTTTTACATATTATGCTTTTGTACAATAAAACATAATTTTTATACTGAAATATTTTTTGTGTTTGCTCTGATTTTTGGGATATCCACGGTACCTTTGCCCTTGCCACTCAATTCCACATATAATTAGGGCTTTACTGTATATAAACAACTATGTTTTGTGACATTTAAATACAGTAGAATCTCGGTGGGCTGGCCGTGCAGTAGTCCGGTACCTCCAGTAATATGGCCCTTAAAATATTAGGCTTAAAAGTATGAAACCTCACCCTGGACAGATTTTGGTAAAAGATTTAAATTGAATTAGAGAAATCAACTTGACCTAATTATGGCGGATTTAATATAACATGTATGTTTAGGATTTGATTAAAGAAATGAATAAGTGGACCTTAATTATTGTTGTTAAATGGAATAATTTTTGGTCTTTTATCCAAAAACCAGAACTGGGCCATACTCTATACTTCATGCTGAAGTGACAACGAAACGTAATTCTCAGAACACGAGCACCCCCACACCGCACTAGGCGATGTCAGTAGCCGATAATTATGTTTAGTACAATGTCTACAGAAGTACTCAGCAAACCATTTTTAATGAGTTTATTTAATTAAAAATCACATAGAAATCAATGCATATTCATTTTTTGTTTAAATTTATAATTTATAGTTCCAAAATTTCAACACATCCAGTAATCCGGCATTTTCAGTAATTCGGCACCCTCTCGGTCCCGAACAGGCCGGACTACTGAGATTCTACTGTATATACCTTTTCTTGTGTATTCAAAAATCAAGCTACATATAGAAAATTCAAAGTGTTAGATAATTCACCTGTAGCTGAATCACAGTATGGAGTATTTCCAGTACAATTTGCAGTTTGATATTCTATATACCCAGATCCTAGAACCGGATTACATAGTCGAACAGCAGTGCAGTTGGCACAGGAATATACACCAGGGCAAGAATCCTCATTGCTACGAAGTGTTTTGGATTCCACTGATGCAAAGTATACCTAAACAGAATACAGTACAATAGACGTAGTAGGTGTCATAGAAGTCAGTCAAAAAACATAGAGCACAGTAGAATATTTTTATGAAATACAACATTTTTTGAGGGAAACAATCTTATAGTTAAAAAAAGTGCCAAACATTGCATACAAAAATCATAATTAAAAACATTGATAAAAATCACTGGTATGATTTCTTGAAGCCCTTTCCTTTAATGGTGAATTTATTAGGCACATAAAAATACAAAACTAGATTTAAAATTACACAGTCATTACTCTGAGTTTACCTTAGTGAAAGTAAAGGTTTACCTAAGTAAAGTTTAAAGATAACTTCAACCTTTAAAAGATCTAAAATAAATTTTTTGTTAAAATTAAAATTTGGCTAAAAACCCAACTGACAATCAGATTTTATCCGTATTTGTTTTTTAATAATTAATATTTTCTAAATAATTTTCCACTTATCATAAATTTGTAAGTATTTGTTGAATTTAGTAATGTAACATTTTGTCTGTTAAGAACATTTTTACTGAAAGTTCCAACAGAAGCTAGTCATTTGGGACAGCACATTAGCTAAGAAACAAAAAGTAATGAGTCAAAAAATTCTGGATTCTAGCTAAGAATTGAACCTGGGACCTTCCAAATCTCATTCCAGCATAGTTTACCACTTTCCAACTGAGGCAAACAAATAAATTAAAATTAAATAGATACTGTGCAAGTAAATAAAAAAGGTAGTGAGAAAGTAGTAAATTTCAAAGAGTTTGTTGTTCTAAATAAACAAAAATGTTTAATTTATTCAAAAATTTTATCAAGTCACAACAAGGAAAACAAATTAAACCCCTCCTTCCTCCCAAAAGCAAGCTAATAATCTATTTATTGTTCTGCAGAGTTATTGCTCTGAGGGTAATTTTATAAAATGGTATACTTATAAAGCTATAAGTACAACTAATTTTATGTTCAAACATTCAATTTCAAAATACGTTTGTGTTGTAAATTTTAAAATTTTCTTTAATTCCTGTAATGGTAAAATAATAGTCACTGTAAATTTTTATCTAATATAATAAAACTATTACATTAATAATAATTAATTACTATAAATTACAACTTTATAATATTTACATACCATAAACATGATTAATAAATAATGCAACATTCTGATGACTAATTTTGTTACTTTAAAATAAAAAGAATAAAAATACTAATTTTCAATTTTAAAAAAACCTTATTCCTTTAGGTTTTGTTATTTCACAAATTTTAATTTATAAATTTTTTCGTAGCTATAAAAACGATCACCACTTTATAGTAGAGTAAAAACCATTATACTGTAATAATTCATATAAAGCAAAATCTCTTGTTTTATACAATATTTTCTACTGATACCTTTTTTCAGTGATTACCCTCTTACAAAATTTACGATTTATAAATTTTCAGTACAATTTTTCTGATGTTTTCCTCATTTATTATGTTATCTAAATGCACTTATTACTAGTACAACAAATCATAATTTAAAAAAATACATTAAAAGTAAGCCTATTTGTGTTAAGATTCATTTTGTGTTATTCTCACTAGAAGTAACAAAACACTGATAAAAATATTAATTATAGAAGGAGATAAACTAAGGCAATATTACATATAATATTATTTACATTCAACAAATACATTTAATAATGATTATACTATATGTTGAATTTTAATACAGCAACTTCCTTAACAGTAATTGAAGTTTACTTGGTATCAGTTGTGTAAAAGCTTGGGCATGTCAATTGTTAAGATGAAGAATACAATTCTTAGGAGTATTTTAAGATCCCGACCACAGCCATTAAAAGCATCCTATTTTATCCAGTTTAATATTTTCTAAATATTCACACATAATTATAATTAAATTTAAACCACTGTAGTGAAATAAAAATTTTGAGTAAGATCCCTCTCAATTCATTTACTTACAAATTAGTTGTTACCTTGAGTTTTGTGTAAGTTTTACTCTTATCACCCAAAGTTAACTTGAATTGAGTTTTCAGCTTGCGTAGCTAATTTTCTTCATAACTTTGAAATAATTAGATAAAATTTTTGTTTAGGTACTGTGCTTTTAAATTAATTCCTAATAAAGTGTGTGAAATCAAAATGTTCATGCCCTTACTCCCAAATAACCAGAATTAATGATTTATTAATTGGTGATTTATCGAACAAAATAGTTTCAAATTATTTTGATACAAAGGTAAATATTTACAGAAATACAATGAAGAAACTTACTCTTTTTTATTTTGATATAGGTAGTTTATCTCATATATACTATGACTTATTCCATTCTATTTCATATCCACATTGATAAAAATATCAATGAAGTACGTCTTAAGTAATCTGCAAAGTATTTGTAATTTATTCATGGACTTGAATAATTACTAAGTTACTGAATAATTTCAAAAATACAGCAATGAAAATTTCAGTCTTGGAAATAAAGAAGGTTTGAATTTCATTATATATTCAACTCTTTATTTTTTTAAAGTTTCATCAACAGGGTGATTGTAAGCGACTACTGTCGGTTATGAACTGAAATGGTGAGTTTTAACTTCTAATAATTTTCAAACCTTAGGCTGTAATTATGAAAAACCTTGATTTTTTTAATGAGATCGTAGCTCCACCCTTCAAAGTTTCCCATGGGCACCACTTATAATGAGCCCAGAAAATGCATTAGATCAAAATTCAAATCAAAATCATTAGAGCTGTTTCTGTGAACAATTGATTTTTGTATTTTTGCATCAAAGTACTTTTAAGCTAATTTTGGGACACAGCTAATTACTCTGAAAGCCTCTATGTTGTTGCTTGAAAAAAAACTAGTTTTAAAATTCCAGCCTGATCAAACAAGTAATTTTTGCTCTAAGAAAAACACACGCAAAGATTCCCTCCTAAGAATCACTTTTTTGGTTTAAAGTGATCAAGAAAAAAGTTAAAATCAAATATATTTCACCATCTGAATAATTTTTCACTCTGTACTCTAGATAGATGCCCATAATAGGCTGGTGGAATCAATTATTTGCAATCTGCTGGTTCCAGGGCTACAAAAAAATTGTTCTGTCTTATCACATGGTCAGGGAATTATATGATTGAAGCATTTAAGAACAGAAGAGGTAGAGGTGTGTAAAAGACATTAGTCAGAGTTATCTTTTCTGAGAGTAATGCATTTCATTGTACAGCCAGACCCTGTGGTGAATGAAGTGAAGATGTCATTTGCAGGGTGGAAAGTAGATGCTTTTCAGAGGGCCGGGCATGCTGATAAGGATACGTTTCCGTTCATAAGAGGAAGACAGTTGTAAACCACCTCACTCCTCGTTTTACTTAGTGAAGCCTCTAGAGGTTCAAACCAGCCTTTTGGCTGATGACCTAAACAACAACTCTAGATAGAATAAGAGAAGTAAAATACCTTAACCTACCGCTGGGGTATCTTAGTTGGGCTGGGGTTCCAGGTTCGATTCCTGGTTAGGTGTGGCATTTTTTCATCACTCATTTTCATAAATCATCATTCTCCACCGTCTGCATCAGCAGAAATTGCAAAATAGTCAGACGTAAAAGCAAAAAAACCTAAGTTGGCCAAATACTAAAGTAATAACCAGGAATTCCATTCCTGGGTACAGGGCTACAAAAAAATTGTTCTGTTTCTTATCACTGTAACATTTATTTTTCAATGTTACAAATTTTAATTTTTAAATTAATTTCCTTACATTGTTCTAATATTATTAATTTTCGTTATCTGCTATTAATTGTTTAATTAGTTATCTCTTAATTGATTTGGTATTTTAGGCTTTGCTTACCGTTCGCTGTCATCTGATTTTTTCTGCCGTAACTTGTTTTTCTTTCATGTTTCCCTTGTTGGAGGGGGCCCGTGACGTCAGGCCCGAGTTTTCCTTTTTGGTAGATTTTGCGTGCCTCGGCCTTCTTGCTGCAATAGGTCATGACGACGGACGCGTTTTGTCTTTGTGCCGTTCATGTGTTTTTTTAGTCTTTTCGGGGTGCTGTTATGCTGCCGCTTTTTCCTCCTTTTTTTTTTTTTTTCTCCTTTTTTTTTTGTAGTTAAAATCCCATTGAAGCCGAAAATGCTTAATTTAAAATTTTGTGAATTTTGTAAACCCTTTGGGTATTTTAAATTTTCTTAAATCTTTTATATATTTCTTTTCACGCTCTTCTGCGTCTCTGGGCTTTTAGCTACCTTTTTTGGTGTTTTTGGGGTTGCCCCTTTACCTTACTAAGTCGTGGTTTTTCTGCTCTTTGCAGGGACCCGGTGTTGGGCTGATTTTACCCAGTGTGGGGCAGGTTTTACCTAATTTGGGACTCAAATAAAAACTAATTTTGGATGAAGCTTATTCATGTCCTAACCAAGGCAAAATTGCTCAAGAATTATTAATATTTGTTTGGGGCAAGTGGCACCCGACGCCGAAATGCATTTCGCCATCCGAGAATTTGCTGACGGCATTACATTTCGTCTTTCCTACAATTAGTCTTGAAGCCTCCGCAACATAAATTTTTTAATATAAATTTTCATTTATTACCTCGTTTTATATGATAAAATGTTTGTCGGACGTTACCGCTTAAGTATGCTGGCAAACATGTTGCAGTGCGGAGTTAACCAGTTTTTTTATTTGTAATTTTAAAAAAAAAAAATAATAAAATCTTTTCTACTTAAATTTTTTAATATATCTCTATAAAAAAAATCAAATCACTTTAATTTTGATCTGTATTTAATAAATTTTTTTTAAAATGGCTTTATATAAAAAGGGGTATACTAAAAATCTAATTCTTATAGATAAAACAATTAATTTCATTTGTATCTAATTTATCTTTCTTTAAAACGAATCAATTTACGATTCCTTATTAAAATATGTATTGTTCTACTTAATCAACTATTATGTAAAAAGGCCTATTCTTATTGAAAATTTTAATTATTAACATTTTTCGGTAATTATATTATTATTTATAATCTACCTTTTTATAAATTTTTTTAATCTGGATCCAGTAAATTGTATGCACTATTACATATATATATATATATATAACTATATTTTTTTAGTACTTTTGTTTTTTTTAGATTTAGATGGTTATTATCATTAAAATCATTTGTGCGCTAATCTGGCCTTTTGTAAAAATTAAGAATTAGTTGGTTATCCCAATTTTGTTAATTAATTATTTAAATTTTATTAAAATATTCTTGATAATTTATTTTTTTGTTTATTTAAAATCACACCACTGCAGTCCCTCCTGTTGGAGTTTTTTTGTTTCCCCCATTGCCAATTTTGTTTTGTGGTCATTTTAAATTCACCCGAACAAAAGGGGTAACATCACATGGTCAGCCAAGTATATGACTGAAGTATTTAAGAACAGAAGAGGTAGAGGTGTGTAAAAGACATTAGTCAGAGTTATCTTTTCTGAGAGTAATGCATTTCATTGTACATGAACACTGTTTGGGTTTCTGATAGCAAACTGCATACACTACTACTCATATTTTGGGGAATTTGCTCAGCAGTATTTTATTATGTGGGTACATGACCAATTTTCACATAATTCCATGAGCATAGGTTAATATTTGTCACATTGTATTTTGGGGGTTAATATTTAAAACTATACCAACATTTTTTGCAATTTATAATTAACCCTTAAAGCTCCGGCTGTTCCGTACTGTTCCGCTTCTAATACACAGCAGCCGTATTACATTCCTTTCACATGACATCACCCACACACATTCATATAGTTAGATTTTACGTGTGAAAAAGCATTTGTAAAGCATAATTTTATCTACACTATGTGTATTTCACAATTCTGTAGGTTGTGAAGAATGGCATGAGGGTGACTTGTTTGGGAACACTGAAGGTAGCATTTTGTCTTGCGCCACTCCGTCCCCCCTTTGCTACAACGTACATTAGACCCCACCGTTTGTAACAAAAGCAAATTCCTAAAGAAAAACGTCACAGCTTCCACACCAACTAAGAAACGTGTTGGTAAGTTGACTTACGGATGACCTGCATGTGATATCTGCTTACATAAAAAAAATTTAATATTCTAGCCTACCCTTGACACTAAACGATAATAAAATATTTCCCTTTTAACATATTCTATTTCTGTCAATGCTATTAATTTACGTTAAAGAATTTTCTACAAAATAAATGTGTTGTTGTTGTTTAGGTCAACAGCCAAAAGGCTGGTTTGAACCTCTAGAGGTTTTACTAAGTAAAGCGAGGAGTGAGGTAGTTTACCATGCCTTCCTCACTGAGTGGAAAAGTACGCTTATCAGCATGCCGGGCCCTCTGAAAAGCACATATGTTCCACTCTGTAAATGACACCTTCACTTCATTCACCACAGGGTCTGGCTGTACAATGAAATTCATTACTTTCAGAGAAGATAACTCTGATTAGTGTCTTCTACACCTCTACCTCTTCTGTTCTTAAATGATCCAGTCATTTAATTGACTGACCATGTGATAAGAAACAGAACTATTTATTTTAGCCCTGCAACAAACAGATTGAGTGTAAATAATTTGATACTCCACCTGTCTGTTATGGGCAGACAAAATAAATACAATAATGATTAGTTTCAGACATACATTGACCTCATCGCAACAAGTTTTATTGCATACTGCACTACTCGTTTCTATAGCCACTGAAGTAGCTTCGTGTAGCACGTGTGTTAATTATTGAAATTTCTAGCAGATTGTTAAAAAAACTCTAGTGTATTTATAGTTAAATTATATTTTTATTCAACTCTAAAAAAGTTACAAAATAATTTAGGAAAACTCTTAGTTAATTTTTTAAATATTTTTCCTCATTTATTTATAGAGATTCTACGTTGCATCACAAAGTCTTAATAAATAAGCCTACTAACTTATTTAGGTTGAGAGACAAATCTGAGGTAGGTAGATATGGGTTTTATCTCCAAGTGTTATCAGTAAATACTTGGTTGCATTTATAGGTAATAATGAAAACTAAAAAAATCATTTTATCAACTTTATTAAATTATGGCCATTAAAAAATCCCTTTATGTTTAATAATATCAGGCAAGATCAGTTAATCATGGATAGGAAGTAACCACTAGAAATTAAGTTACAGAGAATGGGTGAATGACCGTAAAAATTGAGTGATTTTCAACTCTGTGACATTCCTGTGGTAAGAATATTTTAAAGAATAATAATTAAACATTAACTTTAAATGAATTTAGGATATTAGAATGAACTGCTGTTTATTTACAGAAACAAATATTTTTAATGTAGCCAAGTTAAAAATATTATTGTTGTAGTTTAGGTCATCAGCCCAAAGGCTGGTTTGAATCTCTAGAGGTTTTACAAAGTAAAATGAGGAGTAAGGTGGTTTACCATTGCCTTCCTCACTGAGTTGAAAATTATGCTTATCAGCATGCCAGGCCCTCTGAAAAGCATCTACTTTCCACCCTTCAAATGACACCTACATTTCATCCACCACAGGGTCCTATGGATAACTCTGATTAGTGTCTTTTACACCTCTACCTCTTCTGTTCTTGAATACTTCAATCACTTCAGTGATAATAAACACAACAATTTTTTGTAGCCCTGGAACTAAGAAATTAGTGCAAATAATTTAACACTCCACCTGTCTGTTAAGGGTGAAAATACTATTGCTGACCATTATTGTTATAGATATTGAAGTCACGAGATTGCCTTTTGCATATGGATGGGCTGTGAGAAAGGGAATTGAAAATTTGACAGAGCTGCCAACCTAAAAATTTGACAGAGCTGCCAACCTCAACAGCGAAACACTCTCGTACATTTCACTACCATGCAGTTTCTACATACATTTTGTAAGCTGTGGTTTATTCCAAGAAAATTTTTTCTTCATAAACCTTATAAGAAATAAATGTGACCTTTAATATTGTGTATAGCTTAATTACACAACTAGAAATGTTTGATTTACTGTAATTACCAGCTACCTTATTCCATTGGAACAAAATTTTCTACAAATGAATCGCCTTTTTTACTATTGCTGTCACCAGTATCTTCACTATCAGTCTCACTAGTATATACTTGGTCGGCCACATTGGCGCAGTTGGTAACGTGCTCGCCTCTCATCATGCGGTCTTGGGTTCGAATCCCATTCAGGCACGGCATATTTTCATACGTTACAAAAAAAATCATTTCATTCTTCACCGTCTGCATTAGCAGTAATTGCAGAACAGTCGGACGTTAAAAAAAAAAAAAAAAAATAGTATCTACTTAACTTTTTCCTTTTTTTAGCAGGTGTCAACAAAACTGTTGAACAATAACTTCTTCACGTCTGTAATTTCCTTCCTTATTTTTCAAATTGTGGAATGAGAAACATCACAGCAGTTAGCCATTCACTAATGAAACCACTAGAAGCAACTTTGCTTTTGTTAAGAGGCCGCCAATGGCATTTTTGTTTAGCTTCAACTTCACAGCATTTTGTTACACTGTATATCAGATTTCGTTCAGCACAATGAATAGTCTGCCCACATTTTTGAGAAACTAACATTTCTATTTACAGTAACAAACAGTTATATTCATATAGTTAACCTAGAAAGGTTCCGTGATATACTGTATATGCTCTGCGTATAGTATAAGTTTCTTGTGTTGGTTGTACTGAAATTAAAGCAGTCGCGCATGTGCACTGATGCTTTCGCCCCTTTACCCCACGTTGCAAACAAAGGTAAACTCGTGACTCAATTAACTATATATTGCTGAACTGAAAAATATTGTTATTGCATAGAGGTAGCTAATCTTTATGTCTGCTTATGAAATTTGCCATTTTTTATTTGCTTTATAACTGCAATTCAAGCAAAATCATCTTGTGCACAATTTTAATATTATACAATACCTTTATTTTATGTTTTGTCAATGATCAGTTGAAACTTATTCACTAAACTCATTTGTCATTATTAATAGATTGTAAATGCTTGTATTATAGTGCACATTTCCCCAAAAATTGTTGTAGTCAAAAGAACTTTCTCAATTTTGATCTTGTCATAAAAACATATTTTTGACTAAATCACTGACTTTTTTAGTCCAAAGAAAGCAGAGGAGTCTCCTTCTGAAAAAGTTTTAAGAATATTATCCACCTGCGGAATCAGTATTATTCACAATTCTTTTAAATCTATGAATTTGATAATCTTACAACGCTGTGCCAAGGGAGGATCCAGGTGTTATTGTGGGGAGTCTGTGTCTGTGAAGAAGAACAAGATGAAGGAGGAGGAGAAGAATCTGGCGGGGTTTGAGGGTATGAAATACCCCCAACCATGAGGGGGAGTATTCTCCCCTGGAAATTGTTTGAAAATTTAAAGCTGAAAACTCGATTTTAGGTCTAATAAAATTTATAAATAAGGATAAGCTGACAAACACTTGCCACTTTTATGTTAGCAGACTGTAAACACTCATAAAAGCATAGCAATAGTAAAACTCCCAAAATCTTAAAAATTGTCATCTTTGTTTATTATAGGCCTATATCCTATCTAAGAATAATACCCTAGTTGTAGCCATCGGTTGTTTATTGGAGTTGGTTTTTATCAATTAAAATGTCTACCTATTGCACTGTAGTTCTAAAAAAATCTACAATATTGCATAATTTGTAAAAAAAATTATTATCTCCGGAGCAATTGCCCTCGGTGCCCTCTCTATGGATCCGCCCTAGCGCTGTTCACTGCTGTGAAAGTTTTCATGCGGCTTTTACGATTCATCGTTTAGTAACTAAAAAAAAAAAATCGGATGGATGAATCGGACAACATTCAAATCTCCCCACTCTAGAGTATTCATAGTTCGTATTATGGCCGGTAGTGCTAATATCAACAACAGACGAAATAATAGATATTCGTAGAAGGCAAAACATTTCCACTACCATTTTCATTCCAGCACATAGAATAAAGTTGAGAATAATATTAATGGGAATTGTACGTTAAAAGATAATAAAATAGTAATACAAACCATTATTATAAGCATTTTTTCTATTTAGTTACTAATGGACGAATAAACAGAACTGTCTGTTCCTGCCTTTTCCCAACTTTTCAGAAATAAAGTATATCTGATGTCTCAAATATGGCGAACTTCCCCTACTTTATTTACACTACACATATGATTTATCAGTGAGTTCGACCATTATCTTTCAGCTGGTTGTGTTTGTCGCATTGTAGGCCTACCAAACAAGAGTGCTTAGCCGGTTGTATTTGCATTGTTTATTGATTTTAAACTAACAGCTAGTTCTCGTCTAGTATTTTGTTATAATTAATGATGCATGTGTTATTAACTTAGCAATTCATATTTTGGGTAAGCGTTTTATACAATAGATATCACTATTTTTCTTTCGAAGCGTTGTTAAAATCAACTTATTTTGCCCAGCAATTGTTCCGATTTGTACATCTTTGTAACGGGGTTTCTGTCACTTTTTACTCGAACAAAAATGAATTGTAATTAATTTTTTAGATTGTCTAAATTGTTAAATTGAAGTTCATATTTCTCTTTAAACTCTGTCAAACTATGGATACATAAAAAGGAGAATCAAACTATAGCAATTAACGTTTGAGTGCGTGATACAAATTTATTCTACGTAACTTCTAATTACATCCGCCTGCGTAGTGCGGGATTAAATAGTTTATAAAACAGGCCTAGGTTTCTAGCTTGTGTCTATTATTGTATCACGTTAATTTTATTTTTAGTTTTATTGGTCATGACACGATTCAATACGTTACAGAAAACTTAGATACCGGTAGACTCGTTTTTTATGCTGGCCTGTTTCACTAAAATGTGACTGTTAATATTGCATTCAGATGTGCTAGATCATAATTTTGCATATTGGCCTGTCATAATTTCATTTTTCAACTTGTGTGTAATAGAACTACTACCTTTATAAGCCTAAGTGAAATTTCTTTCAACAAAATTGAATTAGCAGTGGAGTTCCCATTACTAGTTCTTTCAACTTTTTTGGTCGGTTCTTTGTATAGCAAGTTATTTAACCAGAAAAACCAAATTATGAATTAATACTTATAGTTTCAAAACTGTCATAGACTGACTTGAAATTTTCTGTTGGCCGATAATAATCGTAAACTATATTCAGTACAAATCTAGTCAGTATCAGATGGTACAAGATAAGTATGGTTTCTCTTAAAATTTTAAGAGTTTTTGTTTATAAGGAATCACTAATACTTTGTAATACAGGAATACCAATAATGGTAATAGAGACTTAATATTATGTACAACAGGCTGATGTGGTAGAGGCACTGGTTTCAATGTTTTTGATCAGGTTTTCCATCAGTAATTTTCATTTCTTTTCCTTCACCATCTGCAGTAGCATTAATGTGAAAAGAGTTTGATATGAAAACAAAAACGTAATAAAAGGCGAAATAATTTTTGTAAACTTTAGTGAACTCACATTTGCATAACATTATACTAAGAAACATAATGGACAACACTCCATCAGGTACTACGTATTCTTAAATCTTTTCCGTGTCCTCAGATAGGCTCTACATAACCTGTTCTCAGTTCAAAATATCTTTTAACTATTGTAAAAATTCAAATCACTTAAAAATTGAGACTATTTCCTCAAATTTATTTGTCATCTAGGCTTTCCTTTAAGGAATTCATCGGTACTGTACTTTTTCTCAGAATTCCAATTTCGTTAATTTTTACATAACATTCTCTACTTATTACTATAAAAAAATTTCTTGATTGCTGTGTGTATTTTTTTTGTGAAGTTGCAGTTTTTTTTTGTACTGCTGCATACTACCCTTAACTCACTTTGGCTGATGCATTTCTTGAATGTCTTACTTTTTGTGCTTAAGTTTTTTGTGATATAAAAGCAGTTTGGAATAGTTTTTCAGTAAAGAATCGTAATCAGCGGTTACCTTGTGTAGTATAGTGGTAGTGCTTTAGCGTACAATGCGGAAGTTCCAGGTTTTATTCCTGGCTGGGGGCTGGAACTTATAACTAGTCAAAACCCATCATTCCAGTCACATTCAAGTCGGAAATTCGAATAACTGAAAAACCAAAAATTTCTAATCAGTGTATTTCTGTAAATATCAATTTTTAGATCTGACATTGTTTTTTTTCATGAGGATTAACCCTTACAGTGCCAGCCTACTTCTGTGCGATTTGTACCATTTTATATAATCTACCCATAACATGGCTATTTTGCAAGGTATCTTAATGACTTATTTGTTTTGTTAGTAATGAATTGATCTAGTATGACATTCAACTTGGAACATATTTCTTTCAATATAAAAATAAAGTGATCCGTAGTCATTTTTTGTGGAAATTTCCTCTTTGATTTAAAAAAACTCACCCTAAAAATTATGTTAGTCAATTTCACATATATCACTTTAAAGACAATTAAATTTATCCAAAAATTACAAAAAAAATCATTTATCTATTGTAAAAAATAAATATACTGTGATAAAAGTTTTAAAAATTTAATTTTTAGTTTATTTAATTAATTAAATTCATAAAAGAACTACACGTATTTTTTCAATCTATATTTCTGATTATTTTCATACATTGTTTTTAAAAATTGAGTGAAAAATAAAAATTTTATGAATTTTTCAGTCAATGTACTAATAAAAGGTCGACGACGGTATTTTTTAGTAAAACTGCTGACGTCCTAATAATAGGACGCTGGAACTATAAGGGTTAAATTACGGTGCTAAATTTTGAAGTATTCGAAAGTTTAATACTACTCATTGTTATTAAATGATGTTTTACTATTACTGTAATTGATTTATAAATATCCTGATTTAACTGGATTCCTAGGTTATTTATTTAAAATTTTCATGGATGCATGCACCAACTGTGATTAATTTTATTATTGTACAAAAAAATTGGTTTCTTTAGTAGACTGATGTAGGCTATACTATAAAAATTTGTATTACATCATAATTTGAGAGTTGGGTCTTCTAGTATGTAAAATTTTTAATAAAATATTTGTTTTGTTTACAGAGTAAAAATTAAATACCTTATGAATTATTGCTTAAACATCAACAATGCCAAGTCCATTTGTGTATTGGGCTCAAGATGTGAAAAATCTGTACATCAAAGTGGATTTAAAAGATGTTACTGTAAGATCACCTTTTTAATTATTGTACATCATATTATTATTTTAAGTTTATATAATCGAAGGTATAGGAAATTAAAAATTGGTGTGAAACATTCACACAACTTTCTCTTGCCAATGCAAATAATGACCAATATAACCTAACATTAGTAATAAAATATTAGAAATAAACAAAAAACTAACCTCAAAAAACATAACCTTACGTAATGAGTAATGAAAACATAATGAGTTTGGCTTAAAAATATGGAAAATCACTCTTTCACGCTAAAGTAGGCTCTGTACAGAAAAATACTTTAAATAAAAGTTGTAGATCAATGTCCCATAAATTTGATTATATATACTTTTGTCGTAAAATGGATACTAAGACCGAAATCTTAAAAAAATCAATTTTTCACACGTTTTCGTGAGAAAAAAACAGAAAATCGCTAATTACCACTAAACTAAGCGTTATACAAAAAAATGTTCAAAATAAAAGTTGTAGGATTTCAAATTCTCTACAGTTTTTATTATATACATTTTTTCGCTGAAATGCATATTAAAGCCGTAATCTCAAAAAAACAATTTTTTTACATGAAAACAGCCACACCAAGAATTTCAGCAAACATGGTGCCTACCCTATCTTGTAGAGCATAAAACATTTTGTAAACCAGGCAATTTATAAAAAAATTGTAGGACCAGTTTTTGAGATAATTGCAAAAAAGTGAAAAATTACACGAGTAAACTACTACTTCCGGTTGACAGATTTTGATGAAAATGTTCGTGTCGGGTCCGGTAGTGGTATGTAACTGAAGTTTCAAGTTTGTACGATGTTCCGTTCTTAAGATATTCTGTATACACACACAGACCAATTGCTAAAAACATGTTTTTTGGGTTCAGGGGGTCTGAAAACATGTAGATCCTGTGAAAAAACTCGATTTCGAAAAATCCCCATGAAAACAATACTTTCCTTCCTATATATTCATGTAGGCAAGAGAAAGTAAAAAACAACAACTTTTTTTTAAGCTTTTTCTCTACAGCCCCTAGTGTAGAGGCCGTTACGGATTTTCCGTATTTTTAAGTTCTACAGAGGTTGATTTTCATTTTGTGTCATTCACTCACGATTAAAATTAGGTTATATATTTCATTTTACAATATTTACTCATGATTACACGTAGTTTCTATGTTTTATTATTTATATTGCAAGAGAAAGTCATGTGAGTGATTCACACCAGTTTTTTATAAACTGAAATTTTGAACAATCACACCAGTATAAAAATTTACGTTAAATTTAATGTTATGTGATAGTATTAAAAAGAACGTAGACCATGATTGTAAAGAACAATATAAAGTTATATAAGTTTTAAATTACGTGAGTTTTGATAATAGATGCATTTCCAATTTATCTGTACATAATATCTTGATAATTTTATCATTATTGTTAGTACACAAAGAGGGCTGTTAAATAAGTAAATTTTAGTCATTTAGTTTTTTTCCAGATAAGGTCAATAAATTTTAATGGGTATTCAATTCATTATTAGCTAATAATACTATAAATTTTATGATCTGTTTTCACTGTTAAAGCATAATTTTTTATTTATAGTTTAAATATTTTTGTTTACTATTTGGGATGAACTTTTATTATCATTTAGCTAAATATTTTGTAATATCCAGATTGTATTAGTAATATTCAATTAAAAAACAAAAAAGAATGACATTGTTTGTTTGAAATAACAAATAACACCCACAATCGAGATAATAAAAACATTGAATATTATCATTAAATCGAACACTATTGTTATAGTGGAATTTATGGTAGAATTTTTTTTTGTACATTATAGTTTTTGTACATTATAGTTTTTGTACAAAGGCATAGTTACAGTTAGTTAATTGTTAGTTAATTAGTTGGTTAATTGTTTATGTGTGCTGGTTATATTATAAAGTTTGTGCTGTATTTCCAGGCACTAACCATCAACGTCTCGTTTCTGCATTCTGTGTTGTAGCGTAACCTTCCCAATCCCTAAATTCCAAAATTTGATATTTCATAAATAATTTAACTGATACATTATTTTTACGTCACAATAAAAGTTTATTTATTTTAATAAATAATCAGTAGCAGCCTAGTCTTAGTTGGAGTCACCATCAGACTACAGTCAATGCTCGATTTAACAGACTTTCAATTTAATGGACGCCTCCTAAATAAATAAAATGGTTTGAAAATTACAAAAATTTAAGGAATGCTAGTTTTTGTAAGAAAAACATGTACCTTTCTTCCTAAAAGTTATGATAAAAATAAGGCTGTATGCAAATCCGATGTTTACTTTAACACATTCTTCTTCTTTTAGTGCGCTATCCGTTTCGGATGTTGGCGACCAACATGGCAATTCTCACATTGTCGACAGCAATACGGAAAAGTTCAGCAGATGTCTTTCCGGTCCATTCCCTGAGGTTGTGTAGCCAGGATATTCTTCTTCTTCCTGGTCCTCTCTTTCCATCTATTTTCCCTTGCACAATGAGCTGTATGAAAGAGTATCTGGACTCATTCCGCATGACGTGTCCCAAATACTGAAGTTTACGGATCTTGATGGTGTTCAATATTTCTCTGGATTTCTTCATCCGTCTCAGAGCTTCTTCATTTGTTACATGCTCTGTCCATGATATTTTAAGCATTCTCCGGTACAACCACAATTCAAAGGCTTCTATACGTTTAATCATACTCTTGTTCAATGTCCATGTCTCTGCTCCATACAGCAAAATAGAGAAGATGTAGCACCTCAAAAGTCTGATTTTCGTTTCAATGGTAAGATCATGGCTCCTGAAAACTCTGTTCATTTTATTGAAAGCAGCTGTTGCCCTTGCTATGCGATATTTAATCTCGTGTGCCATGTCCCAATTTTCATTTATCATTATTCCCAGGTACATTGTGTGTTTCACACATTCTAATTGCTGGTTATTGACGAAAATTTTGGCATTGTCGTTTCTGTGCTTGGAGATCAACATGAACTTCGTTTTCTTACTGTTGATATCAAGGCCATATTTGCAACTTACTGTGGCTATTTTGCTCACTAGATGCTGTAGACCTTCTTCACTATCGGCAAGTACTATGGTGTCATCCGCATATCTTATATTGTTGATTCTCTCACCTTGAATTGGTATTCCATACTCCTCTTCACCATCCAATGCCTCTCTAAAAATCTGTTCCGAATAGCAGTTGAACAGCAATGGCGACAAGACACATCCCTGTTTAACACATTATAAAAACATAATCCCTAGCTTGCAGCAACCAGTGGCAGCCACATGTGGTGGTTTGTGCGCCCGGCCTAAATGTTGTAGTTACTTGTAAGGGGCAAAATAAGTAAACTGTAATTTTTTTCCATTAATAAAGATGATTTAAAAGAAATGTATTAGGGTGATAGTGAATCTATGAATACAAAAAAATTATTAAAAGGATTTGTATTATTTTTATTACCATGCTGAAAAAAACTGGTCAGGTTTTTCTTTATTTTGTTAGTGAATACACCATTTATCAAAACTTATCACAAAATATCTTAACCTTTTGTCAAACTACTGTGTTACTTTAAAGGAACACAGCATTTTTCTGAACAACCAACCAATTTTTCGTTAATACTAAAATGAACAGACCACTGAAATACATTAAATTATACAGAGAATGATTTTTACCATCAGATCATAATGAATTTTCAGTAATGCTTGGATTTTGTTTATGTTGACTTACACAGGAGCGTCAATTATCCAAACCACTATCGATGGAAGAAATAAATATTTACTCAAGCAGATGCCTTTTCTGCCCTAAAAACTGCAATGCTATGGTTAAAAAAACAGCCTGAATTTAGTGCTGCTGTAGCATTGTTACCAAAATGAATGAGAGAAGTTGCTGCTACAAAAAGATTTTTATTTTTTTTTTTTTTTGTTTTTTTTTTTTTTTGTTTAACGTCCGACTGTTTTGCAAATTGCTGCTAATGCAGACGGTGAAGGATGAAATGAATTTTTTGTAACGTATGAAAAAATGCCATGCCCGAGTGGGATTCGAACCCAAGACTGCGTGATGAGAGGCGAGCACGTTACCAACATCGCCAACGCGGCCGATTTTTATTTTAAGTTGCATCAACAGTTTGTTCGTTAGTGACTATGGTGGGTTAGGAAACTGGAACCATGGGTTTTGCCACATAATAATTTACAGACCTTAGTCGGGATTTGAACCCAGGACCTCTGTGTTGTACGCTAATCACTGTATAGTATGTACAAATGTGTTAAAAAAATATTTCTTAACTGATTTTACTGTAGTTTGTTTCGTTAATTTATTCAGTTTTGAAATTCTGTATTTTTCCGTTGGTTTTTATAATCTGTAGTAATAAAATGCAATATATATATATTTTTTTAACTAAAGTTTATGTTAGCCTTTAATAAACTTTAGGACATGTTACCATTTACGTTGTATTACATTAGGTATGTCCACACTCATGTGCTTTCTTTTTCAACTTGCGATGTCGCATGCTACCACCTTCCCGCACTCGTTTTAAGAGCTTTATCTAAAAAAAAAAGATAACTAATATTTTGAAACACTTCACTACATTAAAGCCTGTTCTTTCTTGCATTGATTGGTTTGATTTAGACTGTTTTATTTAGAAATTAATCGGAGATAACTCCAGCAATTTACGCAAAAAAATACTCAGTTCCTAGCCGGTTTTCCGTTAATGTGGTTTTTAAACGTTCGTTACTCAGTTCAGGCTTTTCATAAAAATTGGTGTTTAATTGGTGGTACGTTGAAGATAATAGTTTTTTCTATAATATGAATATTTTAAAAGTTAAATCTCATGTTCTGTTTTAATATGCCGGCAATTTTTTAAAAAAGTTCTTTTTTGTCTCCTCGTAAAGGTAGGGAAATGATTTTTGGACTGAACCATGCATTTTCACAACAGTATTATGTCAAGCAAAGCGGTTATTTTTTTAATAAAAACATCGTTATATTACTCAGAATGAGCTGTGCAATGAGTTACAGCAGGAAAACACAGAAGTTTGTTTTTCTAAGCGACTATACTCAGAGCAGATACCACTATAGAGCTGTTTCCTCTCAAGAAGTTGAGAGGCTAATAAAATTTTCTATTAACACCACATATCTATTTCAAATTACAAATGCAAAATACGATACATGGCACAATACTGCTGTAAAACTGCATTGTTCTGTCCAAAAATCATTTCATTATCTTTACATGAAGCCAAAATACACTTTTTTTTTGAAAATTACCGGCATTTTAAAATGGAACATCAGACTTCTATTTTAAAATTTTCTTATAGAGAAAACTCTGATCTTCAATGTACTTAAACGCTGTTCTTTTATGAAAAGCCTGGATGGAGTAACGGACATTTAAAAACCACATTAACGGAAAACCGGCCAGAAACTGAGTACTTTTTTGCGTAAATTGCTGGAGTTATCTCCGATTAATTTCTAAATAAAACAGTCAACCAATCAATGCAGGAAAGAACAGGCTTTATTTAGTGAAGTGTTAATAAATATTTTTTATGTTTTCTTTTTGAGAAAAAGCTCTTCAAATAAGTGTGGGAAGGTGGTATGCCTCTAAGCGCATGCGATGTAGCATGCTACATAGCACGAGTGTGGATGTAGGTATTGTTACAGTAGCGTATCAAATTACAGTATTTAGCATTTTTGATTATCGTAATTTTGTTTAAAGATTAGGAAGTACCACGTCACTGAATTTAAATCACTGTAACCACAAAGTTCAATTTATATTTTCCCTTAAACACATCAAGCTTTTAATTTCATTCAGTGAGCGATTTTATGAATGCACATCACAAAAATATTATTTATAATATCACATAAAGTTTTTTTACGATGCCATAATAAAATAAAATTTTAAAATTATTTAATAATGTTTTTACTTTATTCCAGGACAAGGTAATTTCTCTAGAGACCGACAGCTTGGAAATGGATGCTGAAGGTGTTGGGGCTCACGGTAATTCATCTTATCATTTTAAACTGGATTTCTATGACGGTGTTGTAAAAAATGTGGGTGAATTTTTTTAAATTGATTTGTAGGTCATTTTCATACCTACACTTTGTCATTTTCACGCCCTTAAGTCATAAATTAATTAATGACCTTCACTGTATTAATTACATATTGTTCAATCTTTTAGAATTTATTAATTCATTCATGTATTTTCACATGACTCTTGTAAGGCACATGTAGTATCTCCTTCAATTGTATTAGGCATTGTGAGTAAAATTATCTTATACAAAAGTCAATTCTTAAGCATTTACTCACAACATTGCACTTTAAATTCAGTCCTTTTGTGAATTTTTAGTACACCAGTAAACAAAAAATCCTTTTAGTTATTAATTTATTTATATTTTTAAGATATTAATCTATACATAAAATGTGTGAACCAACCAAATGACTTGACAAAAATTGAATTATAATTCAATTTTAATTTGGATTTAAAGGTTTTTGTATAGTTAATAAGAAATGTGTTGGGCTGAGTAAAGATAAATAATTTTTTTTCTATTGTTGTTACACCTATTGTTGTAAATTGTTGTTACACCTAACAAAGAATTAGTTTTGGATAAATTTTTATAAATGAATAAACGCTGAGTCAATTACTTAAAAGAATTTATGGTCAATTATCTAATAGGGAACTAATTTTTTTTTAACCTCTAATGTGTGTACATTGCAATCTGTCAATTTAAAACCAATAAGCAACTCCATGACCCAAAGAAATGAAGATTATATGTATGACGTGTAAATGAGGTGTAATCTTGTACAGACTCAGGCCGTCCATTCTTGAGAGAGTATAGTTAACCCGACGAGAACTGCGATTTTAACTAATGCGGACTGTCATTTTATGCCTGATAAAAACTCGTTTATATTTCATTCAGTTTCATTCCTAAAAATTTCAAAAATTTACCATTTATTTATAAAGAGTTTGGTATTAGAACCATGTTTGAACAAAATTTTTCTGTTTTCATTTATAACCAGAATAAAATTTGAAAATTAAAAAAAATTACTTTCTTTTAGAAATATCAATTTACGTACGAAAAAGTGTCACTAAATCACTAAAAATACAAAAAAATATGTTTAGCTATGTACATAAATAAAGCAATTCATTTTAAACAACGTGTAGATATTGCAAACTGATAAACGTGTTCAAAAGATATCACACTTTTTGTTCAACAAAGTAACATGCTGGATGAAAAAAATCCTCTCAAAATAATATTGTGTCTTCAGTTTTTATTTACTCCTCTTCTATGAAAGTTTCTATATCTTTTCCGCACGTTGTTTTGTGTATTATTCTTTTCTAAACATGATAGCATAAATCAAAATATGTTATAATTTATTTTGACGCATTTGTAAGGTTTAACCGAGGGATTGGCGAGACAGGTAGTGTTAACCTTCGTTGTTCCGTTTTAGAGTCATAAAATTTGTCGCAGGCACTTCTAATTTATTGATTTTGACCATAACATTTTAAGCTAAGTGATGATGTCATTTTTAAACAAATACCTTTTTTTTTATTGAAAGTTATGAACAAAAACGCTCAAATTTTTGTACTTGCTCAAAAAAATCACTTTCTTTTGTGTAACATCACATCGTCAATTTTCAACATAAGAAATATGCAAGATACATCAAATGAAAGAGGAGAAAATTCTCTATCCAATTACATGAAACCAGTTTGAAAATAATGAATAGTTGCAGAGAAAATTGAGTTTAAAGGAAGGTGATGACGCATGCGTGATTTCTGGCTTCTAGGTTAGCAAGGGTTAATTGAACCTTAACCATCAAAGCACATTGGTAATCCCTGTCAAGTATTCAAATCAGTATATAAGTAACTTTCTGTATTAGGATTTGAACCACGAAAC
Organism: Catonia carolina; assembly: GCA_035578175.1. NCBI lineage: Eukaryota > Metazoa > Arthropoda > Insecta > Hemiptera > Achilidae > Catonia > Catonia carolina. The sequence continues at coordinate 187,310,766 of JAQMRL010000001.1, forward strand.
TTTCAACTCCAAAAATCAGCTGTTTAACAGCTGACTTTTGTTTCGACTCTACCGCTAGACTAATCCACTGGGTTAAACTAATTTAAAGAATATTTTTCCTCTTTTGAAAGTCATTTTTTTCTGTGTTTAGTCCCAATTTTTTATTATATCGAGTGTCCCATAAAGAGGTTGCTATTTTTTAATTAATATGCCGAACATATCACACATTCTACTGACTGGAAACTTTACAGTGATAATAAATAGATATGTAAAAAATTACCCTCTAGTTTCATTTGCTTATGATTAATCAAAACAAAATGGGGGAAAGTAATTTTATTTGCATAACCATTTCAAATGGGTCTACTTTTACAATGTAACTTAAGTAATTAATTAAATGAAAGAAATATGAAAGTGATAAATTATTAATGAAGACAATTTGTTTCATTAACCTTTATTCGAACTGATGTCCATCAATAGCTATGCACTGATAGCAGCGAAACAAAAATGAGTCATAAGCATTTTAGAAAAATTGCTGAGGTATCCACAGTATCATTTTTGATGTTATTTTCTTATTCCGTCATTTTGTTTTGATTAATCATAAGCAAATGAAACTTAAGGGTACTTTTTTTACATGTCTATTTATTATAACTGTAAAGTTTCCATTGTGCAGATTGTGCGTTACATCCGGCATATTAATTCAAAAATAGCAACCTCTTTGTGGAATACCCGCTTCATATTCTTGGATAGTGGTGATGAGTAGTTATCAGTCTCTTTAATCACTGTAATGCAGGAATGTTGTTGTTTAGGTCATCAGCCGAAAGACTAGTTTAAACCTCCAGAGGCTTTACTAAGTAAAACTAGGAGTGAGGTGGTTTAAAATTGCCTTCCTCATTGAGTGGAAAAGTATGCTTATCAGCATGCCAGGCCCTCTGAAAAGCATCATCTACTTTCCACCCTGCAAATGACACCTTCTTTTCATTCACCACAGGGTTTGGCTGTATAATGATGAAGTTCGTTACTCTCAGAGGTGATTACTCGAGTATTGTCTTTTTCACCTCTACCTCTCCTATTCTTAAATGCTTCAGTCATATAATTGGCTGACTGTATGACAAGAAACAGAACTATTTTTTATAGCCCTGGAACTTGTAAATTGAGTGCAAATAAATTTAACACTCCATCTGCCTGATTATGGGCAACTTTTGCCCTAAAATGCTTACTAAGGCTCCAATCTTGAAACAACCTTTTTTACCATGAAAGCCGAGGCCCCCAAGAATTTAAGCAAATATGGCACTTACCCTAGCTTGTAGAGCATAAAAAACATTAGTAAAACACAATATGAAACAGTTGTATTTTACTTTTTTGGCATTGTCAGCAGTTTAGTCATATATTTTTGTATTGCTTGTTGTTTGTATAGTATTAGTGTATATGCTGTAATAAGAATAAGCAAAATTTATGTAATTACTTAAAGATTTTTTTCAGTCTAATAAAGTATGAGTATTTGTAGCTGTATAAAATTTTATGATAGCATTTTATCTGCATCAACAATTTTCTTTAACAAAATAAATCATGTTACTGAATTTACATTGAATACGACACTAAAAAAAAATAAAAATGTAACTCCCAATGTAGAGCTAATCATTGTCTTAATTTTTTTTTAATAATTTTAACCTTGTTTTAATAAGCTTTCTATTGAAAATTTAAATACAATTCTGGAAATAACTACGTGAATAAATGTAATTGGTTAATGAATTATATTGTGAGATTTGCATAAACATTGACCTTTCATTTACAAACATGAAAGGTGTTAATTAAAAATGGTTGTATTTAAAATGTCAGTTATTCTCATGTTAAGTTTAATTCTCATGTTTATAATTCGGTTTTTAATCATATTAATTTTTTCTTCGTGATTTTATTGTCTAATCCAGGTAAAGACATCAGACGGTTTTGTTAAAAAATTTTATCGTTTCTGTATTTTTTAAAACCTCGAGGAAAGGTTGTAGAATAAAAAAAATGTTGCTTTCAAAATCAGTGATATCGTAACATGTCATAAAAAAACCTCTTAACAGAACATAAGAAAGAATGGGAACTACAAAGTGTAGTTGTTTTACATCCATTTTTTTACTTTCTCTTGCCCTGTATGAATATATAGATTGGGAAAGAAAGTATTCTTTCATGTCGATTTTTCGAAATTGAGTTTTCATCAAAAATACCCACTTTCAGGCTCCCTGATCCCAAAAAACGTGTTTAACAATTGGTCTGAGTGTGTTTAAACAAAATATTTAAGAACGGAATATTGTACGAAATTGAAACTCAGATTGTTTATTCCCGAATGTTGTGAGAAACTCATACTTTATTACCCATTATGATTTGATTCAGAGAAGAAAATAATTTCTACCATCCTCTGAAACATGAAGAAAGATGTGTATGTAAACATGGTAGCCACTAGCTTATCTTTGTCATTAGTGAACAAATTATGCATCCATGTGTGCAGAAGAAGTCAGGTTTTGTGAACAATAAATGGCTTTTCTAAAACATGAATGTCATTTTTTGTTTAAGTTTAAATATTTTTGTTATAGAAATCGGTTTCTTATACTCATCACGATTTTGAATTGGATGGATGATATAATTATACTAGGATGTTAAATATTATCCCAATTGAGGTCTGGTAGATTCTATTATGCAGTTGAAAAGTAAAATTATCCAATGAATTAAATTTTATAACATTTACTAATTTTTTTTGCATTTAAGAATTTTATTTTTGTTTCAGGTGAAAAAGAATGTGATTAAGTTGACTGATCGGGCCATTGAGTTTAATTTACAAAAACAGAACTGTGATTGGTGGCCTAGGTTAACAAAATTGAAAGAAAAGCCAGCTTGGCTCAAGGTAACATAATTAAGTCAATGTTTTATGAATAATCTATGTTTATCTTTTCTGTTTTTAATTATTAAGTTTTTCTTAATGTATTGTATTTAGCTAGCATATACAGAAGGTGTACTTATTGCGGTAACCAACTATGGTGGCATGCGGGCTGCACATGCGCAATAAGTAGATCCCCCACTACCGCGTCGTAGCGTGATACAGGCGGCCTCTAAAGTAGTACTTGCTACTCGTTGTGTTATGTTTGTGTGGTTATCATTATGACATTTGTGTCGCTGTCGAAAGCCGATTAGTTGCACGCTCAAAAATTCGGAGAATAATGTCTGCGATTCAATTTGGGGTAATAGGCAATAAGTTTTTTTCTAAATGATACACCACAAGTTTTGACAGGCCCGAAAGAGAGGGATGTCATACCCTTTTCCTCTTATATTTACTATGCAGTTCTTTTTGTTGAAATTTCATGTGACTGATATTGTGCGTGTGTAGTTGATTTCTAAAAATTGACGTATGTTTGGTATAAAGTTCACAACTATAAAAAGTGATTCAGTTCTTTGACTTTCCTTCAAAGAGTGATCTTTTTAAGCTCGTTTATTATTTCTGTTTCTGCCCATTATATGACTCAACATTTACATTAAATTACAGATAAAGTTTTATATTTTATAACAAAGTAATAAAATGCATATTATGTCGTCCTGGAAAAAAGTAATACAGAATACACGCAAAAAATGTGGTGAGATTTAAATGTCTAACTTTGTACGAGCGTATCTTATCTAAATATCAGAGTATAATAATAACATTTAAAGCATAATAAAATAAGATTAATTAGAACCGAAAGTAATTTTTCAGAATTTTTTGATGAAAAATGAGCTTGTTAGAGTGTAGTGAATGAAACTGGCTGGCAGAGTGCCCTACCGATTGCTTATTGTCACAATTCCGCTGGAACACCATGCACTGATTAAAATGAGTTGTGAACGGTGGACGCAACACATTCTCTCTCTGTCTCGCTACGCTCCCTACACGCCACTGTAATTGGCGAACATTATAATCCTTTCTTTAAATTTTTTAGTCTATATTTTATTTGAATGTTCTAAATCAGTTTCATAACTTGTTGGAAGTTTGTGAATTTTATTGTTAAAATTTAGCGACTGTCGTATTAAAAGTTATTTTAAAATTTCTAAAAGACAGTTAGTTTTTGTAATAATATTACAAATTATAAATTGACTTTTTAATTCTGAAATTGTTTCCAATTATTTTCAAAGGTATCAGCTGCAATTAATTTTTTGGCTTGGTTCAAGTGTTAGATTATTACTGGTAAATTACTTTTTCATTTAAAATATATAATGATAAATTATAGCCAGTTGTTTTGATTTTCATTGTCTGGGTTGACTACCCGCTTAAATGTACTTATCTCGTAAAATAGTTTATGTATATCTATATTATTGAGTTGTCCTTAAATTTACCTTTTTATGTTTTTCAATAATTATCTGATCTCCAAAGTCAGGAAATATGTTGGTTAGTCTCCAGGTGATTATAATAAAACAATAGTATTTCCTAAAAGATACAGTTTCTTAACCTGAAATATGTACTAGGAAAACTAAATTTACATATAAGTAGCCAGGTACATCAGTATCTGCTTGTAGAAAATATATATGGAAATATTATTGCACTATTCTTTTATAAATTAATTTTACAATGAAGACCCAGATGAACAGTTTAGTTATTCATCTGTATATTTTATTAGTGAATAAATCGTTAACTTAACTTTGATTAAGAATACTTGAAAATAATAAAAAATTGTAGGATGGTGATATATTTGTTTAAGGTAAATTTTTGTACGTGCTAGACTTCCATTTAAATGTATTACAGATTGATTTTGAGAGATGGCAGTGTGAAGATGATGAAGACGACATGATGGATTCAGCAAAATATAAAAGGAGGGATGTACATGGAGATTATCCTGGTTTATATGAAAAGCTCAAGAAAGATGAATTTGGATACAGGAAAGGTTAGTTGTGGGACTAATATATGTTCCTGTCTTTTAAATCTATTTTAAACTTACCTTATACTATTTTTCAAAGTTAATGATCTCTGAACATATAGTCCATCTACTGTAAGAGTACTCCACGCGAGGCAAGCGCCTATAGGTTGTAAACAAAAGTTTTACACTAGTTAACGCATATCTACCTCTCCGCCTGATAATATTATCTTGCACTACATTCCATCATAAAAATATCTACATCCAGCTAAAATAAACATTATCCTTTAAGCGTTTTCAATTATACCGTTCTGATTACTTTATATTATTGTAGTTTCATAAAGAGACTCCTTAATTAATTATTTTAACCATTACATTTAACAAAACTATTTTTACTTTCTCTTGCCTATATGAATATACAGGGTGATTCATGAAGTTCTCCCCCCACTTCTACAGCACATTGTACTAGTAAAAATAATGAAAAAATGTTATATAAACATAGGTCCGAAAACGCTTCGTTAGCGAGTTACAGCTAGCGAAAGATTTCGCCTGAATTCCTGGGCAAAGAGTAAAATAAAGCCATACTGAACTTTTGGAAAGGTTAATTAAGTAAGAAATGTCGTGGATTCTTATGTAATTTTACCTGATAAAGCTAATAAAATAGGTTTCAGAACTGTACCTGTAGTAGTTTTTGAGGGATTCACGGTTAAATGCAAAAAATTGGGGCACGAAACAATGTTTTTTTAAGTTTCATGTACAATAACTTTGTTAAATTGGTAATAAATACATAAAATCAACAAACATTAATTGTAGAGAATTTAATTCTGAGAAAATTGATATAATCAAAGTCTAAAATAAAACAGAAATAAGTATCAAAAAATCGATTTTATTCAGTATAATACATTACTATCTGTAAAGAAATACCGTACGGTATTTAGTTAAAATAAAACAAAAACAAAATGTTTGTTCCTTAATGATGAGATAAATTGAGAAAACAAGATGAACTGTTAAATAAATTTGTTTGTAAATAAAAATATCATGTTTTATTACGTTGTATTTTTTTTTTAAATAAAAATTTACATTAAATGTTCGAAAATAAATGAAGCAAACATTTTCCAATTATTGTTTACTAATAATCGAAATGCAGTTTTTTGTTTTATTAATTTCTAAGTTGGTAACGCACGAATAACAGCTGATCAACAATGGTATTCTGTACTGTTACGTTAGAACTGTGTATTAGTGGTGTTTTGCAAGCTACAGCAGGAGATCGGGTTCTGTGAATCGTGTTATTAAATGCAATTTTTTTGTGAGTTATAATTCGATTGTTTATTCAGCGAAAAAATGCCTTACTTATTTACATCAGAGGAATACGCTGATATGGTTTTTATTTTGGGTTACTGTAATGGTAATGCTAGAGCTGCTGTAGTAGAATATGAACTACGTTACCCTAATAGGAGGACTCCAGATACCAAAACAATTTCAGGAACTTTTCGTACTCTTCGGGAAACAGGATCACTACCAAGTACTAGAACCAATTATGAACGAGCTGTCCAACTTGATGATGATATTGTTATTAATGCTGTTCATCGCAGTCCAGGTGTAAGTACACGACGTATTTCTAGGCGGATAGGAGTTTCGCAGTCAACGGTGTGGAGGTCACTAAATCGAAACAAATTTTATCCGTTTCATAAACAAAAGGTTCAACATCTACAGCCAGGGGATGGTCCGCTTCGCTTGGAGTTTTGCAACTTTTTGAATATTAATAATCAACTCTACAAGCGTATTTTGTTTACGGATGAGGCACAATTCACTCGGGATGGTGTCAATAACTTGCACAATGAACACTCATGGGCAGAAGAAAATCCACATGAGGTAGTGGAACAGAACTTTCAACACTGATTTAGCGTCAATGTCTGGTGTGGCCTTTTGCACAATCGGCTGATTGGACCTTTCATATTACCTGGACGCCTAAATGCTGAGTTGTATTTGCATTTCCTTCAAGAAGAGTTGCCGCAGCTGTTAGAGAATGTTCCTTTACGTCTCAGACAAAATTTGTACTTCCAGCATGACGGAGCACCTCCCCACTTTTCACGTGCCGTTTCTGCTTATTTAAATCATCAATTTCCTGGACACTGGATTGGTCGTGGAGGGCCTCACCCTTGGCCACCAAGATCCCCAGATCTATCTCCATTGGATTATTGCATCTGGGGATGAATGAAAGACATTGTATACAAGACAAAAGTGAATTCTCGTGATGAATTAATTGCCCGTATTATGGATTCGGCTGTGCAGATACAGGGAAGCCCTGAAAAATTAAGAAACGCAACAAAAGCAATACACAAACGTGCTGCAAAATGTATTGATAATGATGGCCTCATTTTCGAACATCTATTATAAAAAGGTGCGTACGGTTGGCCCAACCTGATTAATTTTGCTTAAAACTAGTAATGTATTATACTGAATAAAATCGATTTTTTGATACTTATTTCTGTTTTATTTTAGACTTTGATTATATCAATTTTCTCAGAATTAAATTCTCTACAATTAATGTTTGTTGATTTTATGTATTTATTACCAATTTAACAAAGTTATTGTACATGAAACTTAAAAAAACATTGTTTCGTGCCCCAATTTTTTGCATTTAACCGTGAATCCCTCAAAAACTACTACAGGTACAGTTCTGAAACCTATTTTATTAGCTTTATCAGGTAAAATTACATAAGAATCCACGACATTTCTTACTTAATTAACCTTTCCAAAAGTTCAGTATGGCTTTATTTTACTCTTTGCCCAGGAATTCAGGCGAAATCTTTCGCTAGCTGTAACTCGCTAACGAAGCGTTTTCGGACCTATGTTTATATAACATTTTTTCATTATTTTTACTAGTACAATGTGCTGTAGAAGTGGGGGGAGAACTTCATGAATCACCCTGTATAGGAAGGAAAGTATTGTTTTCATGTCGATTTTTCGAAATCGAGTTTTCACCGGATCTACATGTTTTCAGACCCCCTGAACCCAAAAAACATGTTTTTAGCGATTGGTCTGTGTGTGTGTGTGTGTGTGTGTGTGTGTGTGTGTGTGAACAGAATATCTCAAGAACGGAACATCGTACGAACTTGAAACTTGAAACTTAAGTTACATATCACTACCGGACCCGACACGAACATCATCAAAATCGGTCAACCGGAAGTAGTAGTTTATTCGTATAATTTTTCACTTTTTTGCGATTTTCTCAAAAACTAGTCCTACGATTTTTTTTAAAATCAACTGGTTTACTACATTTTTTATGCTCTACAATATAGGGTAGGCGCCATGTTTGCTGAAATTCTGCTTGAGGCTGTTTTTACGTAAAAACATTTTCTTTTTAAGATTGCGGCTTTAATATGCATTTTAGCGCAAAACGTTATATAATAAAAGTTGTAGAGAATGTAAAATTCTACAACTTTTATTTCAAACATTTTTTTGTATAACGCTTAGTTTAGCGGTAATTTGCGATTTTCTGTTTTTTTCTCACGAAAACGTGAGAACAATCGATTTTTTAACATTTCGGTCTTAGTATGCATTTTACGACAAAAGTGTATATAATTAAATTTATAGAAAATTAAAAGATCTACAACTTTTGTTTAGAGCATTTTTCTCTACAGAGCCTAGTTTAGCGTGAAAGCGTGATTTTCCGTATTTTTAAGCCAAACTGAGTTCGATTGTCATTTTGCGTCATTCACTCATGATTAAAATAAGGTTATGTTTTTGAGGTTAGTTTTTGTTTATTTCTAATATTTTATTAATAATGTTAGGTTTATTATTAATTATTTGCATTGGCAAGAGAAAGTTGTGTGAGTGTTTCACACCAGATTTTTTTCTACTTTTTAATGTTTACCGCTTTTATGTTTCAAAAACTTAACACATTCACTATCATGCATGTTAACAAAACACAGCTTACAAAAATTTTCTACTTCAGTCTACGAAGAAAATCGAAACAAACCGATACAAAAGATAACTGTTGAATCTAAAAATTAGTTAATCATGGGCAAGTGCAAACAGTTGTATTAAACTAGTCACAGATATTAATTATTTTAATGATATGAAATAAACTATCTGAAATTATAAACAACGAATCACTGGAATCGTTTATCTCCTGTTATAATTCAAGCACATTTGTCTTATACTACTTGTGACCAAAAATTAAATAAAAATGAGTCTATAATAAAAACCTACTAATCATAATTAATGTAACAAAAAATAAAAATGTAAGAGTAACAATAGTAAAATTTTAGTTATTAATGGTAAACTAATGTTCAATTTTTTTAAAACATTTTCTAACAAATGAATTGAACGTGTTTTTATTATATTAAGCTTAGAGCGAATCAGTGGTGTATGGAATTTTGTTTTTGATCATGCTGTGCGTATTTTTAATTAATGCGCATGCTCATTTTTGTTGCTGGTTGCCTATTTCGGAGTACTCTTAGCGTAGACAGACTCTAGGTACGCATTGCCCCTACCCACTTCATAGCACGCCAATGATTTGTTAGTACTTGCTCTTGTACTCTGTTATACATTTTGTCAGCCAATTTTTTTTGTCTTTCAATAAAAATTACAACCTATGAACGTACAACCTTTATTTGATGATGATTTATTTTTTGATTATATTATAAAGTATTGCATGTTAACGCACTCTATAATCAACGTGTTCAGTATTAGATGCAAGACACGAGTGAACTACTGTGGCTCTTACATGCATGCATGTGTTATGTTTGTCAGGCTGATACATTCGTGCCATCCGAAAATGCTGGCAAGCGCTCCGATTTGTCTAAATGCGTGGAATAGCAGAGCTCATCAACAGTGAAAAGCATTATAGTTATGGTAATTTAGTGGACAACAATGAAATTTGTTTTAAAAACCTAAATGTTTTTACGTATTTTAATGTTTGTAACTTAAACAAGACCACCTAGTTTCTTACAAAAACTTCACTATTTATTGTCTTTAATAGCTACTAGAAGAAAGTCAAGATATAATATCCAGTAAAATATAAAATGAAAACAACTTTCTTTATACAATTATTGCTATTTTATATTAAGTTATTTTTATTATCCCTACTTATTAATTTAATTTAATTTAGTATCAGTTTATATTCAAACTTGTTCAGATGTTCAAAAATACATATATGTTTTATAAATTATTATTCTGTCAGGTAATAATTTTTTATCTGTTGTTTTTTTTTGTAATTCAAATTAACTGTTTATTGACAGTTATTAAGTTGGTTTGTTAATTTGGACTCTACAGTTTTAAGAATTAATTTGTAGTCAATTAGTCTTAACATAATGTTTGGCTGTCTTTGTCAAGGTTTTCACACAGTTTTCCTTGTTCACTCGTGCAAATGCCTCCAGGTCATTCTCTCTTTGCCTTCTGTGCAGTAGTATAACCTTCCAATTCCATATAGCAAACATTTTGACTTGTCATAAATAATGTATTTTTTTACGTGATTATAGTTTATTTATTTATTTATTGTTACTTTTATTACACTATTATGTTTTTGAGTTTATCTTTTAACATGAAACAATGATAGAAAGCCAGTGTGTTATTTAAAATTTTAATCTACATTTTGGCATCTGATGTTATTGAAAAATTTATAATTCACCCTTTTATTTTAAAAAGGTAATTAAACTTTAAACTTGTATTGGGATATTGTTTAAAGTTATTCTTTAAAATGTTTGTTAATTTCTAATGTGAGAATGAGAAATGATTATTTTTGTTTTCTATGTTGTATAATTTTTAGTGTGTAACTAGTTAAAAATTACTACAATCGCAGTAAATTATTGTGCTTGTCTGAATAGTATAAAATGTAAGTAAATTAAATCCCTTTTTGATATTTTGTTGGCTTACTTAGATACGAGGGCAGTCCAGAAAGTCTGTCACGTTTTGATATAAAAAAAACTAAGTACAAGAAAAATATTTTATTATATACATTTGAAAGTGCAACTAAAATGCTATTTTTCTACATAATCACCAAACAAATTAAGACACTTATCATAGCGGTGAACTAATTTTGAAATGCCGGCGTCATAAAAGTCTACCGCCTGTGATTTTAACCAGTTAGTCACACCCTCCTGCAGCTCCGTGTCATCATCAAAGCGCTGCGTCACAAGCTATGTCTTCATTGTCGGGAATAAGTGATAATCGCTGGGCGCAAGGTCCGGACTGTATGGCGGATGTGGGAAAACCTCCCATTTGAAAGCATCCAGGACTTCTCGTGTTCGATTGGCCGCCCACTTCGTTCTTCCTCATGAACATTAGTTCGGCCATTTTTGAACTGAATGCACAAACGCCGTACTCCACTTTCACTGTAAACATCGTTCCCATAAACTTCACAGATTTGGCAATAAATCTCAATTGGTTTATTGTTTTTAGCCAACAAAAACCGTATTACCGACCGTACTTCACAACTGGCGGGATTTTGAATTGCAGCACAAATTTTAAATTGTTGTTGAAAAACAACGAAGAGCGACACAGACCTCTCGCTAGCACGGCTGGATAGCCACTGAACGGAGAAATGCCGCGGCACCAAAATGGCCGCGATAGCTCCGCCCCTAGCGGCTACAACGCAAAACGTGACAGACTTTCTGGACTGCCCTCATAGTTTTAATATTAATAAATTTTTAGTATTTTCAACAAAAAAAGTTATATTTTTCTGTATTTGGTCTTGTTTGTGTGTAATAATATTAATGTGTGCTTCATTGAATTCTACAGAGTTTCACATAATTCTTTAAAATTACACACACAATAGACATAACCAATTTGGTTGTCTGGTTGATTGATAATTCCCTTTGTTCTTTACATTTAACATTAATAATGTTTATTATGCATTGTTACTGTTTATTACTTTTTGAAAAAAATCAGTGAAACAAGTGAGAATGTATAACAATAAAATGATTATTTTTTAATGTATAGCCTTCACTGAAATCACTATTGTATTAAGAAGTGAAGAATAATAAAATGAGGCTGCTATACTTTGTGGCTGGCAACAAAATGACATTACACATAAATAAAAGGTATTACTCTATAAAATTAATACTCTACGAATGATGAAACAGAACAAATTTTATTACTTATTTTATCAGACTCAACATACAAAACCAAAAAAGAAAACTTATTCATTTTTATAATAAACATGCCACATTTTAAATTATTTTAGAATGTTAATATTTCATTCAAAAATAAATATTTATAATGCATCCTGTAGTTTGAAATTAATTCTATTTTATATAATGAATTTATATAATAAATTTCACTAACCGTCCTTTTTAACTGCGTTAACTTTTTTTTTCACTTACACGTGTTTCGGTGGATCCACCATCATCAGAGTAAATAACATATAATTGAAACTAAAAACTTTATTTATTAAAAATCTATAGAAGATGATACATCTTCAGTCATTTGTGATTTTTATACAAATGACTGAAGATGTATTATCTTCTATAGATCTTTAATAAATAAAGTTTTTAGTTTCAATTATATGTTATTTACTCTGATGATGGTGGATCCACCGAAACAGGTGTAAGTGAAAAAAAGTTGACGCAGTTAAAAAGGAAGGTTAGTGAAATTTATTATATAAATTCATTATATAAAATAGAGTTAATATTTCAGTACAGCCAATATAGCTATCTCCATATAGGCTAAAGTTTCTGAAGGGCGTTGAGCATGCATAGGAAGAGTGACACATTTTGGCTTTTGATTGTTGTTGGGGGCACCTGGAAAATGAAAAAATTGATGTCGCCTTCCCAGAAGGTGCATATTTTAAGGGGGAAGTTCCGCGGATACGCTGTTTACAAGAATCTTGTGAACGACTGAAGTTCAAAAGATGTTTTAAACGCCGTTTTTTTAGAAACATTGTGTTCTACAGAAAAGATTATTAAAGAAAATGTATCTATAAAGGAAACAGAATAAATGACGTTTATATTAAAGTGTAAGTTATATAAAAATTGGATTGAACATCTCATGTGAGAAAACCATGTTTATAATCATGGATCCACTCTGCATACATGAAATAGACAAACGAGGACACAGTGTAAGAATAGTTGAAAAATTTAAATACCTAGGGGAATACATTCATCACAGACTTAATGAAAAGATATGGTGGGATGACCGGCTCGCTAAACTTAGAAGTGGACAAGTATTAACACGGAATACATACAATAAAAAATCACTATCAGTAAACACAAAAATTAAACATTATAAAACGACTTTAAGAATCAAAATCTTATATGGCAGCGAAACCCTTGCGTGGATAGACAGGAGAGGAATCAAGGAAACCTGCAGAAAAGTAGAACGCAGGATACTCAGAACTTGCATAAACAAAAAGCACAAGGTAGACAATCACTACAGACTTTTGCTTAACGATCAAGTCTACAGAGACATAGAACCAATAACAGTGGCCGTGCGCAAGAAATGGTTGTCATACTTTGGACATATACTAAGAACACCAGCACCAGACTTTTACACAAAATACTTAACCATGCAATGAGATGAAAAACAGATGTTGGTAATGCATACATGTGGCACAAAGAATTCAAAAGGGATTTACAAGTTTGATTAACTCACGAAGATTTAACGGTAAAATCACCCAAATACAAACAGGTCATCAAGGACCACAACCATCGGCTTACGACACAGAAGAGAGGGAATTTTCAGAAGCAGCCAAACAGAAGCGTGCTCAGAACATAAGAGAATATCACACCAAAAAGTGACTGAAAGCTTCCAAATTGACTAAAGTGGTCCATTGTGGCTAAACTAGCACAAAAAAGAAAAAAGTGTAAATTATTATTGTTAAAATATACTAAATTACCGAACGATTAGCACTCTTAATTAATCAATATTTATGTTTTGTTATCATTATAAATACCACGCTAATTAAGAGAATTATTTGAACATGATATGTATAGGTATCTGATGAACTAATGTTCCATAGCCGAGCAAGTGAGAGGGAGATATGTGGCATAACTACGCATGCTCTCAAAGGTCTTTACTGTTATAATCCAAATCTGAAAACATACTACAGTCGTTATCTTGCTTGTTAGTTTACTGCGTGCATAAACGCTTGCTCACAACAATGAGTGAATTTATACAATGTTATTGGAAAGGTGCGTATGGCTTGTGCGAGTTAGAGCGTTATGCATTCTCTCACTCACACGGCTAGGGGACATTAGTTCATCTGAATACTATACACTGGACATTTGTCCAGTACCAGTGAACGCAGTCTTACTAACCTTGTTTGTGTAATATAGTCAATTTCGGATAATTGGTCCACTGCTTAATGGGGGCAGCCGGTTTTTTGGGACAGTTCTTTAATGAACAAAAACAGAACAGGATTTTACATTGATAAGTACTCCGTTTATTCTGTCTATAATGTCGCTTATTGGGGCAAATCTGATATATGTACAATATATGTTTTATTAAAACCATTACAGGCCAGCGACGAACAACACATGGTTCTAAGCGGCAAGATAAGATAATGGGCAGGATAGAGGTGGTAAACATTTCAACAGATAAACACATCAGTCATAACAGAGATGTTATTCACAGTACAATGTGTAGGCTACATAATCGTCATTACACTAATTTCAGTGAGTCATATCCACTAGTTTTGCCCAACCTTACAAGCTGTATAGCCTCCTTGCAACTTATGGTTAGTTGTCACTTGTCATACGTACATAGAACGTTCGTAATTCCATGCTTCTCATCAGTTTTTGTGATTTCATGAGTGTACTGTAACACACTGTTTTTTTGAATCTGGTTGTTTTGTTATCTACAGGCATCCTTTTTTTTAATTCCCATTCGTTTCACACATTTGTTGATATTTTTATGCGTAGGCTTACAGTACAGTACCTACTATCAACGTCTTTATGAGTTAAATGCCATGTAACGATTTGACTGTGTGAATGAATAAAGCTTCTTGGCAAAAAAAAAATGTATCCATCTAACTTAGGCCAACGTAAATTATCGGAGCTAACCTGTGTACCGAAAATTACGATCGTGCTCCAAGAAAATAAAATACGCCAAGTGCGGGCATTAAAAGATCATGGAATATCTCAGAAAAGAAAACGTGAAGAAACGATCCATTTGTTGAGAAACGTTGAATTAATGGTTCGCCATTGTAACTTCGCAAGGTGTTAGTGTCAATGGTCCAATGCTTAAAAACAAGGCAAAAGGTTTTGCTGAAAAGTTAATCATTGTTCTGTACCCTTTCATTTTTGTTGTGTGTATATGGATAGAATTTGCATGTAAAATTTATGTATGTGATAATTTAAATAAAATACAGTATCGTATACGCCACAGTTTATGAATTTGTTTATTAGGGCCAGCCGTTTAATTGGGCCAAAATGCTCCGATCCTGATGTGCCCCAATTATCCGGAATTGACTATATATTTTTAATGTCAGAATTTTTTTTTACTAGTTATGATAAACACATTATGTAGGTGTAAAATGTGAAAAAGAAAATTTAATTACTGTCACATTTAACATTGATGTTAGATTAATTGATAAAGACCATTAAAATTGTTGACCAATACATTAAACTACTTTTTTATTTTTTCAGAGGATATGAAGAAAGTGTATTTGGTTCTTTACAATCTTAGCCAGTTTGTGTTTTTTATGTACATATTTGTTGTTCTTACCATCAGATATGCTAAAGAAGGCGTGGGTAAGTTTCCTAATTTTTTTTACTGACAACATCTAAATAAATGATTCTAAGCTTATAAAATATTATTTTATAAAAAATCAGGATTTGTTTTTGATATTATACAATAATGCTAGAATCTTGTCATCATGGCCTAATTACTACTGTAAATTATCTGGTTTACAAAGCCTCCAAAACTGAAATCAAGTGTAATTAAAAATCTGGACTTGTAACTACTTAAATTTCATTTTCTTATTTTAAAAATGTAACTCTCCCAAAAGAACCTGGCAGAAGAGAATATCACGCTAACAAAGCAACAAATATCTAATTGATAAAACTTGTAAAATTTGTATTATTAATAACGTGTAAAATTAATTGTTCTTACATTAATTTGGCTTAAAGCAATACAAGTAGCTGTTACTTTATAAAAAAAAAGGCTGCCTTCATGACTCAGTAAGTAGCATTCTCCATTATGTGGTAAAATTTTGAGCTGAATTTATTACCCAGCTAGGATTTGAAGAACTCTGTGTTAACTGTTCTGAGTTAAAAACTTCAACTCAGATACTTTGTGTTTATCATGATACCTTTTGAAAAGTAAAGCATTTTAAATAAAACTACATTGAATTAATGGGTGAAGATAATACTAATATTGCCTTAAAGTAATAAATATTTCTATACCTTTCCAAAGAGCTTCACAAAAAATTTTGATTATAAGTGTGCACATTTTAAAAATAGACCTGGAAAAATTAAAGGGCAGATTAATACCAGGAAAAACTATAAACTGACGTTTATTTGTTGTTAACTCAACTTTTATTTTGTTTTTAACCCTTAAGGCTCTGGATGTTTTGGACTGTTTCGTTTAGAATACAAAGCGGCAGTGTTACATTCCTTTCCCAAGACGTCACACATACATTCATATAGCTAAATATTACTTGTGAAAAACCATTTGTAAAGCATAATTTTACCTAGACTTAAGTATATTTCACAATTCTGTAGGTTGCAGGAGAATGAGATGAAGGTATCTTGATGGGGAACACTCCAGGTGGTATTTTTACTTTCTCTTGCTTATATGAATATATAGGAAGGAAAATATTGTTTTCATGTCGATTTTTGGAAATCGAGTTTTCACCTGATCTACTTGTTTTCAGACCCCTGAACCCAAAAAACATGTTTTTAGTGATTGATCTGTGAGTGTGTTTGTGTGTGTACAGACTATCTCAAGAACGGAACATCATACGAACTTTAAACTTAAAACTTAAGTTACATACCATTATCGAACCCGACACGAACATTTTTATTAAAATCGGTCAACCGGAAGTAGTAGTTTATTGGTGTAATTTTTCACTCTTGCGATTTTCTCAAAAACTGGTCTTACGATTTTTTTTAAAATCATCTTGATTTACTAAATTTTTTGTGCTCTACAAGATAGGGTAGGCGCCATGTTTGCTGAAATTCTTGGTGAGGCTGTTTTCACGTAAAAAAATTGTTTTTTTTTTAAGATTGCGGCTTTAATATGCACAAAAATGTATATAGCAAAATTTATAGAGAATTTAAAATTCTACTTGAGCGGTAATTAACGATTTTCTGTTTTTTTTACGAAAACGTGTGAAAAATCAATTTTTTTTAAAGATTTTTGCCTTAGTATGCATTTTACGACAAAAGTGTATATAATCAAATTTATAGGAAATTAAAAGATCTACAACTTTTATTTAAAGCATTTTTCTGTACAGAGCCTAGTTTAGCGTGAAAGGGTGATTTTCTGTATTTTTAAGCCAAACTGAGGTTGATTTTCATTTTGCGTCTTTCACTCATGATTAAAATTAGGTTATATTTATTGAGGTTAGTTTTTTTGTTTATTTCTAATGTTTTATTACTAATGTTAGGTTTATTGTTAATTATTTGCATTAGCAAGAAAGAGTTGTGTGAGTGTTTCACACCAGATTTTTTCGTGTGCCAGTCCCTTCCCCCTTTGCTACAATGTACAATAGACCAACCGTTTATAACAAGGGCAAATTCCTATAGAAAAATGTCACAGCTTTTACACAAACTAAGAATCGTGTTTGTATATTGACTTACGAATGGCCTGCATGCGATATCTGTTTACATAAAAAAATTTCAACAACATAGCCTATCCACCACACTAAAACGATAATGAAATATTTCCCTGTCAATGTATTCTATTTTTGTAAACGCTATTAGTTGTGTTGTAGAATTCTCTAAAAAATAAATGTAATAATTGTTGGTATTGTTATCAACAATAGCAACAAATTTTATCACATATTGCACTACCCATTACTGAGCCATTACTGATTTTATCACATATTGCACTACCTATTACTGAGCCATTACTGATTTTATCACATATTGCACTACCCATTACTGAGCCATTACTGATTTTATCACATATTTTACTACCCATTACTGATTTTATCACATATTGCACTACCCAATACTGAGCTATTACTGATTTTATCACATATTGTACTACCCATTACTGATTTTATCACATATTGCACTACCCAATACTGAGCTATTACTGATTTTATCACATATTGTACTACCCATTACTGAGCCATTACTGATTTTATCACATATTGCACTACCCAATACTGAGCCGCTGAAGTGGCTTCACGCAGAACATGAGTTAATAATGTTTTGCTGTATTTTTAAACCTGCTTCTAATAAATTACAGTTTTTTACTTTCTCTTGCCTATATGAATAAAAAAAAAGAAGGAAAGTATTGTTTTCATGTCGATTTTTCAAAATCGAGTTTTCACCGGATCTACATGTTTTCAGACCCCCTGAACCCAAAAAACATGTTTTTAGCGATTGGTCTGTGTGAGTGTGTGTGAACAGAATATCTCAAGAAAGGAACATCGTACGAACTTCAAACTTGAAACTTAAGTTACATACCATTACCGGACCCGACACGAACATTTTCATTAAAATCAGTCAACCGGAAGTAGTAGTTTATTCGTGTAATTTTTCACTTTATTGCGATTTTCTCAAAAACTGGTCCTACGATTTTTTTAAAAATTGCCTGATTTACTAATTTTTTTATGTTCTACAAGTTAGGGTAGGCGCCATGTTTGCTGAAATTCTCAGTGAGGCTGTTTTCACGTACAGAAATTGTTTTTTTAAGATTACGGCTTTAATATGCATTTTAAGGCAAAAATTTACATAATAAAAGTTGTAGAGAATTTAAAATACTACTACTTTTATTTCAAACATTTTTTTGTATAATGCTTAGTTTAGCGGTAATTAGCAATTTTCTGTTTTTTTCTCATGAAAACGTGTGAAAAATCTATATTTTAAAGATTTTGGGCTTAGTATGCATTTAATGACAAAAGTATAAAAAATCAAATTTATAGAAAATTGAAAGATCTACAACTTTTATTTAAAATATTTTTCTCTACAGAGCCTAGCTTAGCGAGCAAGAGTGATTTTCTGTATTTTTAAAGCCAAACTGAGGTTGATTTTTCTGTTGTGTCTTTCACTCATGATTTTTGTTTCTTTCATTCATGAATTTTGTTTATTTTTAATGTTTTATTATTAATGTTAGGTTTTATTGTTCATTATTTGCATTGGCAAGAGAAAGTTGTATGAGTGTTTCACGCCAGATTTTTTTTTGTTTTACATCTGATATGAAATTAAGGGTAATGCAGAGAGTGAAGGTTGATGGATAAAAATGAATGATGTAAAGTGCCATACTTGTCCGGGAATCAAAACCAGAATCCCTGGCATAGAAGGCAGTTTTGCTGACTACTACATCAACCGGCATTGATTATATGAAATGGAAGATTTAAACGTGCTTTTTTACCTTTACTGAAATATGAATTTCTTGACACTAAATAAATTTTCTTTTTTGTTTAGATTCTATGGAAGGTACGTATGAAGCAGTTGGCCCAGCTTTTAAATTTTGTCAGCTGATTCAATTTTTGGAAGTGATGCATCCAATGTTTGGTTACACAAAAGGCTCCGTCTTCATACCTTTACTTCAGGTGATTGTTACCCTGTACTGTAAACAAAAATGTTTCTTATTCTGTTAATAAATTTGTGAGTAGCCTAATTGCCTCATTTGCAATATTTTTGTGCTCTACAAGACAGGGTTAGTGACATGTCTGCTGAAATTTTTGGGTGCTGTGCTTTCGTGATAAAAAATTGATTTTTTAAGATTGCGACCTTAATATGCATTTTTAATCAATGGAGGCAGCGTTTGGAACGGATGCCAGAGGAGAGAATACCCTTAAAAGTGATGGAATATGTTCCAGTTGGAAGAAGGGAGGTGGGAAAACCTTGAAGAAGATGGCAGTAGTTGAGATGTACGGGTTAGAATATCTCATGTTTGTGTAGCAGTACAGGATGGTTTGTAAGTTCAGAACAGGCTTATGCCTAATCCTTGGTAGTAAGAAGAGAAGAAGAATATGAATTTTCAGGGAAAAGCATATATAAAGTTGCAGAAAATTAAAAAAAAAACAACTTAAATTTCAAGCAGTTTTTTTCAGAGTTTAGTTTGGTGTTAATTAGTGATTTTTTTGTGTTTTTGTAGTCCAATTGAAGTAATTTTCATTTAGCGTCGTTCATTCATGATTAAAATTGTAGTTTATACATTTAATAATTTATATTGGCAAGAAAAAGTGTAGTGTGAGTGTTTCACACCAGACTTTTTTTTATAATCCAAATATTAAGGAATACACCTGGTACTGAACCTAATTAATTTGAATTAGTGTGGTTGTTCTGTAATTCATTAATTTTAATTTCAATGATAATAAGTTGGGAAATTTTTGTAGTTTGTATTAATGCAGTGTTCTTAAAATATTTAGTAGTAAATATTATATAATTACTTAATTCATTATTTTTAGGTTGGTGGTAGAGCAATTATATTGTTTGCAATGATTGACGCTGAACCACGAATGCAAACAAAACCTGTAGTATTCTATCTGTTCCTCACTTGGTCAATCATTGAAATTGTCAGGTAAATTATTGCCCTGCTCATCTTCTGATTATTTTAATTTAAACAGTTTTATTACAACTCTTTACTCTTAAACACAATATGTATGGAATTTTTAAGAAGTAATTTATTCTGTAAAGTACAGGGCGTTTCATAATGTTCTTCAGGGTTACGAAAATTCAGCACTAAAAAACTATTTCACTTACCTAAATGAAAGTTGTACGGGCCAATGCAGGGACTCACACAGTTATTTTTAAACATTATAAATGTTCAATGTGTGCTCCTTTGGTGACACGGCACACACCAACACGAAAGTCTAGTTCTTGCCAAACACGTTCTAACATGTCTTTTTCGATAGAGTTGATTGTATTGATTATGGGATCCTTCAGCTCAGCGATATCATTCAGCATTGGTGGGATAAACACTTTGTCTTTCACATAACCTCAAAGAAAGAAGTCACATGGCATTAATAAGGTCTGGTGATCTTGGTGGCCACAGCATCATGTGTTGGTCTTCTTCAGACACGTTCCTATCCAGCGCCGACGTTTTTTATCTCACTCAGATAAATGCTACATTAATTGATGATGGTATGGTTTGAATAATAAACGGAGAACTTTCCACTTACGGAGTAAGTGGAAAGTTTCCACTTTTACTTTCCATTTACGGAGAACTCTCCTTACCATTGTTTTTGGAATTCTGTACTCTCTGCCTGCAGGCGCAGTCAATTTTGACAGGCTGCGAATAAAACTTGCACGCTCACGTTCGACATTGGCATCTGAGGTTGATGGACAACCAGTTGATTTCCGCTTGCACTAGCAACCAGTTTCACTGAATTGTTTATACTATGCAGGAATTGAATTGTCACTTGGTGGATCCTTATTAAATTTCAACCGAAACGCATGTTGCACAGTAATTACTGACTTTGACATGTGAAATTCTAACATTCAAAACAACTACTCGCTTCATTTGAAAATGGCTGGCAGTCATATACTTTTTTTGTACTGAATTTTTGTAACCCCGAAGTACATTATGAAACACCTTCTTAGGTATCTGAAGTACTTTGATTTTTTTTTGGTCTGACTCATAAAAGCAATATCAGTTTTTTATCAAGTAAAAAAACCCACCAGGTTGGTCTAGTGGTAAAGTCTTCATCATGAGTCAGCTATTTAACAGCTAATTTTCGTAGACAAAGGTTACTGATTCAAATAAAAGTAGTTTACTTTTATACGGATTTGATTATTAGACATTGGTTACTGTCGTACTTTGATAGATGGGGTTTAATTAACCATACTTTCTCAGGAATGGTCGACTTGAGTCTGTACAAGACTACACCTCATTTACACATCGTACATATCATCATCTCATTGGGTCATGGGGTTGCTAGTTGTTCTTAAATTGAACAGATTGCAACATACACACATTAGGGTTAAAAAAATCAAGTAAAAAATTGACTTTGTTCAGAAACAACTTTGTGAAAACTGAAAACACTGGTCGGTTTGATAAGACACCCTGTTTTGAAAACAAGATTATTTTAAAAAAAATTATATCTGTTGTTATTTAGTTAGAAATAGCAAAGAGAGGTTTTTATTTTTCTGCGTTCTGGAATCTACAAAAATAAAATCATATATTTTTTATCTGATTGTAATTTATTAATAAATTTTCATGTAATTGTTTTTAGTAAATGAAAATAATTGTAAACATTGTGGTATTGATGTAGTCTAATAAATTATAGACTTATTCAGAAAGAATAAAAATCTCGTGGCAGCAGTTACATAAATTTTCCTGGTATATTAGAGTTAAATACTATTTTATAGTTTAAAGTGATGTAGATGTTTTCTTTTTAATTTAGGTATCCATACTACATTGCCCAACATTTCAAATTGAAAGGCAGCTCTCTTCTAACTTGGCTAAGATATTCAATATGGATACCACTCTACCCTCTAGGTATTTTGTGTGAAGGTATTATTATATTAAGGTAAGCATTATAATTTTGTTATAATTTTTTAACAGTTTATTTTCAATTTTATCATCCATATAACTGTGATCAAAGCGTGTATATCTTTCGATTCCCTGAATGTTAGCAGCCACTGAGCCGCGTATTCGAAAATGACATGACGAATATACAAGAACATTAAGGGACAAACATTTTATAACATGTTGACTGCCACGTTATATTTTGTGTGTCTCAACTTACAGTGGAGCCAGCGTACTTTTTTCACATTAATTTTTTTTTGTTATTTACTTATTTTGTGCAATAACAAATACTAATTTTATTTTTTGGAAAATTAAGTTGTGTCATACTTTTGGGTCACATGCCTGCTGGAATGATATTAAATTTCAGAGTCGAGTGACCCATTTTTGTATCACAAAAAAGTGTAAAAAAGAACTGGGTCTAGTTGCTAAGTATTCTAGCTTATTTTGTAATTTTACAATGCACTTTATTTTATGATTTTTAAAATTATAAAAAATATGAATTGATCTTTACAGAAACAAGATAGATATTGTTCTGTTATTTTCTATTGAACATTTCTTTTAGGTAATGGCACATGTTATTTTCTACTGTCAAACACAGTCAGTGATTTCCTAATTTCAATTTTGTATAACACTCATTTTATATTTACTTACTGGTTTTAATAATCAACCAAAATAAGCAAAAGAAATTGTAAAATTAAAAATAAGAGCAGCCATTTTAGTACAGGACAACAAAAAATCTACCTATTTAATTATGCAATATCCTGTTATTCGAAAAAGAATAATTATTTGAATAGGTTAAGTGTATACTGTTCGCCAATTACGGTGGCATGTAGGGAGGGTAGCGAGACAGAGAGAGAATGTGTTGCGTCCGCCGTTCTCCTCAACTCAATTCAATCAGTGCACCGCGTTCAAGTGCAGTAGTGACAATACGCCATATGGTAGGGAACTCTGCCGGCCAGTTTCGTTCACTACACTCTAACAAGCTCATTTTTCATCAAAAAATTCTGAAAAAATTACTTTTGCTTCCTAATGAATCGTATTTTATTACACTATAAATGTTATTATTATACTTTGATATTTAGATAAGATACGCTTGTACAAAGTTTGACGTTTAAATCTCATCGTATTTTCTGCTACACGTAGGCTAATATAACTTCTTTTCTGGGGGGGACATAATATGCGTTTTATTATTTTGTTATAAAATAGAAAATTTTGTCTTTAATTTTATATATGTTGAGTCACATGTTGTGCGGAAACAGAAATAATAAACGAGCTTCAAAAAATCACTCTTTGAAGGATGTCAAAGATAAATCAACGTGTCTGGTATTACCTTCCTGTTAGTACCAAGAAGCTGAATCATTTTTTATAGTTGTGAACTTTATACCAAACATACGTCAATTTTTAGAAATCAACTACACACGTACAATATCAGTTGTATGAAATTTTAACAAAAAGAATGGCATAGTAAATATAACAGAAAGAGGGTATGACGTCAAATAATGTGGTAGGTACATCATTTAGAAAAAAAAACTTATTGTCTATTACCCCAAATTGATTCGCAGACATTTTTCCCTGTATATTGTGCGCGCGCAACTAATTTCGACGGTGTGCGGCTTTCGGCAGCAACACAAATGTCAAAACGATAATCGCACGATCAGGACAAGAGTAGTGAGTACTACTTTAGAGGCAGCCTGTATCAGGCTACGATGCTGTGGAGGGGAAGCTACTTACTGCGCATGTGCGGCCCATACGCCACCATAGTTGGTTATAGTTATACAACGTCACTCTCTTGAGATCATGGTTTTTTCATCATATGTATAATAGTATTATTCTATAAACCACATTAGTAAAACATGGCTTAGAAATGAGTTATGTACTGTGACTCATTTTTTATGCACGTGTCCCATTTTTAAAGACAAGTTTGACACATATTTGGGTCACAGGGCAGTCAACATGTTAAATCAGTTCCAAAATTTATTCTACGCATATATATTTACATTTTTATTGTATGGACTAATTAATATAGCCTGTAATGATGGCAACATCATTTAGAAATAAAATGTTTTAGTGTTTTAATTACATACACAATGCAGAGTAGAAGTATTCCTTTAAATCATTACAAGAATCATGTTATTTTATATTTTGTATGTTAAAAATATTTTACATTAAATTTTTGTAAGTTTATGGTAAAATTTTTCAAGATAATTGAGTAAAATGAATCTTAGATTAGAATTAAAAATATAAATAAATATATTGAAAGAATAAAGTGGTCTTGAAATAAGTTATCTTCATAATATTTTTAATGGTTCCTGGGAGTTGCAGTGGTTTAAAAATGGAAAGTCCGTGACTATCTAAAAATTGGTGTTTGTTAATGGTTTGTTTAACTAATATTGCTGATGTTTCATGATTATTTTAGGAATATTCCATATTTTGAGGAGACAAATAAATTTTCGATCTCATTACCAAATGCATGGAATTTTTCATTTCATTGTCCAACTGTCATGAAATTGTATCTGCTACTTCTGTTTTTTCCAGGTAGTGTATTTGTTAAAACAAAAAAATATGTAAACTTAATATTGACGATCAAGAGCATTGAGAAATGTACTCTTAGCATTTTTGTGACACGGATTCATGAATTAATCATTGTGGCTTTGTTTCCTTTTGAAAACTTTAAAAAAACACAAGGCAATAATGATGGTTTTTTTTTGTAAAGCGTATTTTTTTACTGAATTATGCATACTAAACGGAATGGTATTCATGATTTCTATGGCTTATTTTGTGTGCTTAAACTTTGCACATGCCCATTTGCCTAGTGCATGGGTGTATCCAGTCAGTGACGGGGTGGCTGCCTCCGTAGAAGCAAAAAATAATTAAATGTTATAGTGATGATATAAAACAAAATTAAGTGTAAACTTTAGTTTATGATGAAACAAAATGGTGAACAAATCGAGAAGTATTTAGAGCCACTGTAACATTTCATTGGAGGGCCCAAGAAAATGTTAAAATTTGAACGACGATAGTTTGACCACCCGACCCCTAGTTTTGATCCTGGGTATGCCCCTGGCGTGTGCCCATTTATAAAATTGGTCCTGTTTGTAGCCTTGATAAAGCTGCAAATATGCAACTTCTGTGAATTCCTTCATAGACATGACATATGAACCAATAAGTCCTGTTTTTTTTTATTGCTTACCTCACATTCAATGCTTGAATGTGAGTGTGCTTGTTTTTTCCATGGGCCAATACTTGCATCATGAGTATATTATGAGTAGACTTGTATCATGAGTATCGGACGAACTAATGTCCCATAGCCGAGCGAATGAAAGGGAGATATGTGGCATAACTACGCATGCGCTCAAAGGTCTTTACCGTTATAATCCAAATCTGAAAACATATTACAGTTGTTATCTTGTTTGTTAGTTTACTGTATGCATAAACGCTTGCACACAACAATGAGTAAAATTAAAGACAATGTTATTTGAACGGCGCGTATGGCTTGTGCGAGTGAGAGCGTTATGCATTCTCTCACTCCCACGGCTAGGGGACATTAGTTCATCTGAATACTGTACGTTGCTGAAGTATGCAGGAAGTGATAGTATATAAAACCAGTTCACAAGTAAAGTATGAATAATTAATTAATTCTTTTTTTTAGCGTGAGTTAAATCATTTGTATATTCCTGTCACAAGTAAATGATATTTTAAAAAATAGATTTGACTATAAGATTGAATTGTGTTTTACATTAAATGAGTTTGTTTTAACTGATTGACAAAATGAACTGTTTTTAGGTATGTATACAATGATGAAACACATGTACCGAGCAAGAATCAAGAAGTTAGGACCACATTGTTGGAAAAATAAATTCGATTGAAGGATGTTGTGCAATATATTAGAATGTTTAGAGTGGACACTGAGTTAGGTATATTGGCTTCAACTTTGTTATTGTTCTTAATATAATAATATTTAATAAGCGGACAATTAGTGTTAAAGTTTATATTTTATAAGAGTCTCTTCTACTGAAATTAAATAATTGCTTGAACGTATTCTTTTTGTACTATATCAGGATAAATCTTTGAAGAAGTTAAGTATTTTTCATGTCCATTTATATAAATACATTATTATGTTGCAATAATCAAAATACAAAAATGTAATAAAAAATATAATCAAAATGTTTTTGCATGAATTCCAATTATACTATAATTTTAGTAGTGTTATGCTTTCTATGTAAAGATATTGGGTGGGTGTTTTTCTTTTCTATTTAGTTTTATTATGGCTGCAATCAATTGTTATATAGAGAAGTAAATAACAGTTACCATCATTAAAAAATAAACATCGCTATTGGATTAATGAACTATTCAAAGTAATATTTGCTGCCGTATCGAAATTTCCAGTTAGAAATTTTTATGTAGTGTTAAACAGCTTAAAATTTTTTGACAACATGAAAATTATCTCTATGCCATTATTATATTTACAGTATTATATAGTAATAATAGAAATAATCATGTTTAAATTAAAAAGTGAAAACAATGTTAAGTGCTGATAACAGTTTCTAGGTGTTAAAGATTTTTTCAATTCATTTTGCAGTTGTAATACAATCATTAATTGCTGGTTAGTGAAATATTTTATATTGATTCTAGTTTCTTCTTTTAACTTTAGTGTGTAAACATGGAATTTGTTTTAAAACTTGATGTATTGTCAACTGAACTTTAATTACCATTATAGTATAAAATAAAATTATTCAGCAATATCTATTTTTATCTATTGATCTGCTGTTACCATTTTCTATTTAATGTATTTAGAATTTTTGCGTGAGTTTTTTATAGCCAGTTCCTTATCGCATTCAGGTATTTTAAAATTTATGTTGAGTTTAGTAATAGGTATTATTAATTTTCTTTTGTAATGTATAACTCCAGTAATCCAAAATTATTGTATATAAAATGGGATGGTAAAGAAAAGTAATTGATTTATTATTAATGATAATTAATTTTAATAAGATAAATATCATAAATAATGTTAAAGTGATTTTTTTTTCAGTGCGCTGTATCAGAAGAGTGAATTTATTATTGTAAACCAAAAAAATATCAGCTATCAGGTCACTTTTCTCCCACCTTACACTATTATTCACTCTTCTCTCCTCATCACATCACTTGCCTTACTGAAAATTTTTCACCTTATTAAACATGTCATGTAATCTTTAAAACAGATGTTTTGAAGTGTATCCTTTGTTTCTGGTCCTTCTGAATAATAAGACACCTACAAATATTAATTAAATTTTTTAGACTCAGCACTACATACCAAAAGACGTTTCACTTCTACTACATTGTCAGCACAAAACTTTTCTTATCACTTCTTCTATAAAAACTTGGTGGGCATTGTTCTTACCAACCTTGATTACTGCAGTTATATAATATTTGAATTTTGTGTAATTATTGTTCCTTCTGTAAATTATGTAACCAAAGAATTATACATGTTTTTGTAATAAATACCAAAGAAATTTTACACTGCTTACAAACTTGTGTTTTTTACTTATGTTTTACAGTAACCTGATTTTCAGTAGTGATTTTTTAACTTGTTAACCCTTGACATTATTAAACCTTGTCAAATCTTTTATAGTATAGTAATTACTATAGTTGCCCATAATGAGCAGATGGACTGTTAAATTAATTGCACTCGATCTGTTGGTTCCAGGGCTACAAAAAATAATTCTGTTTTTTATCACATGACTGAACTATTTAAAAACAGAAGAGATAGAGGTGTAAAAGACACTAATCAGAATTATCTCCTCTGAGAGTAATGAATTTCACTATACAGCCAGACCATGTGGTGAATGAAGTGAAGGTGTCATTTGCAGGGTGGAAAGTGGGTGCTTTTTGGAGGGCCTGGCATGTTGATAAGCATACTTTTCCACTCAGTGAGGAAGACAATAGTAAACCAGCCTTTTGGCTGTTGACCTAAACAACACTACAGGATATCAGAATACTAAAGGTATATCAAGATAGAGATAGATGGAGGCATATCGTCCACTCAAATCCTACCCGGCCTGCTGGAAGGACACCCAGATGATGATGATGATGATTAGACTTGTTCTTAGTTAAATTGCGTTAGATTTACCAATATTTAAACTTATTGTTTTTTTTTTAATAATAATTTATGATAAAAAGGAAATTATATTTTTGTAAGTCTTCAATATATTTTTTATTTATTTTATGAGTAAGTTTCTTTTATTTTTATGTTCAACTGTTTTGCACAATAATGCTAATACTTGAGAAAGGTAACAGATGAAAATATGGTGAAAAATGTTAAAAATGACAGAGTAGACCTAGGGTAAAAGCCACCTGTAGGGCTTCTGCACCAGCTGGTTAGGCAACTGAACCCTAATACTTGTCGAGGGAATGTTTGTTTTTATTAGTTAATTTTAATTAGGATGTATCAAATGAAAACCTTCAAAAACAATAAAACAATTCAATAAGTTCAATAAAACTCTTAACAGTTGTATAATTGATTTATTATGTGGCAGTAGTTTTCTTGAGCTACAAAATGTTATCGACAGATGGGAGAGTGATGCTAAAATGAAGAGAGGGCAGGAGCGATCTCTGATGAGATTTCTTGCTAGTAAAAGTGTTAAACCAACTGAAATTCATCGTAGGATTACATTGCAGTACGGTAATTTGTGTTTCTCCCTGCTGCAAGTATATGAGTGGTACAAAAAAAGTTGTGTAATTTCTGTAGAGGATGCACAGCAACCAAGGCAGGCTCACCGCGTAGTGATGGACGAAAACATCGGGTTAGCGGAAGAGCATGTAAATGAAAACAGGCATTTAACTCTAAAAGAAATAGCTGAAATTTTGGAGACTAGTTATGGGTCATAAATTGTCCGTAATGTACTGCAATTCAATAAAGTGTGCGAGGTGGGTCCCACGTCATTTGACTCCTAAACTGAAAAACTGTTGATGCCTGTGAAGAAATTTTATGTTATTTCCACATTGAAGGTGATGTATTTCTGGGAAAAATTGTTATAGGCGATGTGACCTGGGTTTACTATCCACCAACTAGAAACAAAAAGGTCAAGTAAGAAATGGTGTCACAGCTCATTGCCGAAACCAAAAAAAATTCCACACTTAACTATAAGTGCGAAAACTCATGCTCACTATATTCTGAGATGCAAAGGGAGTAATTTTGAAACATTACATGGAAAGGGGAGGAACAGTGGATGAGAAGTACAGGCCTTCTTATTCAGAGCTGATTAAAAAGAAACCAACTTTGCCCTGCAATCAGTAGTAAATGACGAGGACTTCTGACTTCAGGTGTATTGTTACAGCATAAAAATACCCATCCCCATACAGCCTGTTTGATAGCTCAGACTATTTACGATATCAAATTAGAATATCATACATCCACCTTTTATTGACCAGACCTCGCCCCTAGAGACTTTAAAATGTTTGGACTGCTTAAATTCAAAAGAAGACAAGCATTTCAGAAGTGATGAAGAGATGAAATATTTTAGCCAAGTATTTTTAGTGCATTATAAATCTAAATATTTAAAAAGATAAGGGTTTTTTTGCTCGAGTTCAGTCTCAGCTCCCACCGAACTGATTCCGATCAACCTTTAAAATGTTGATCTCACGTGTAGATTTGCCATCACCTATTGTTATTTATTCCAAATTCTATATTATCTAGAAATAGAAAATTAAGGTTTTTTATACATTGTTCTTTAAAGATTTACTTAACAGATGCCTTGCTTAATCAATTTGTAGTCCCAAAGAGAACAATTGGTGCAGTCTTAAGTGTGTTTCTTTAGTTTCCGATAAATTATGCCATTCTGGAAAATCTGGAAATCGTCAACTGTTGGCCAATTTTTTTGGAGATTTGGGGTTTTATTGATTTTTAAGTATAGAAAACAAAAATCTCAGCGCCGAGCCCGTGTCTCAAGTCCTTACCGTATAAAATGAAACCCGAAAATTTCAAATCGCCGTATTGATTGTGGGGTGTTTGTTCAGGGACCTCACTTTTAGAATGTGCATCAAAAATTAATTCATCAAGTTTTATTATCTTATTCGTTTGCTAACATTAAGTTTGTGTAATCAGTGGTTTTATTAGTTGTGTTGGAACTTGTATTAACTTTTAATTTGCTGGCCGCATTGGTGTAGTTAGTAACGTGCTCGCCTCTCATCATGTGTTCGTGGGTTCAAATCCCACTCAGCACGGCATATTTTCATATATTACAATAAATAATTTCATCCTCCATTGTACACAGTTACACCCCTACGTCGTCGCTAATAACCGTTGCAGTTAATGCAACGTTTAAATCAAACAAAATGTTAATTTCAGACTTTTGGTTATGGTATTTGGTTTTAGTAGTATTTTTATTTATTTTATAATTTATTCATATCCGCCATTTCGGTTACTGACTTGCGTCCTTTTGAATACATTTAATCTTTCTGATTATTTTTTCGTGAATTAGCATATTTTTAGGAAGTAAGTAAGTACAGAACCTCTCAAAAATTAATTTTCGACAACCAATTATCTGACTTTTCCTCATACATTCAAAAAAGATTCTAACGTGTTAAAACTGGGACTAAGATATGTCCCTAAAGGGATTATTCAGGACACCGGGGCACAATTGAAAAGAGGGACTAACCCCAACCCTATTAAAACCCTGTTGTTTAGCTCAACAACTGAAAGGTGGTTTGAACCTCTAAAGGTTTTACTAAGTAAAATGAAGAGTGAGGTAGTTTATAATTTGCCTTCCTCACTGAGTACAAAAGTAGCCTATGGTTATCAGCATACCAGGCCCTCCAAAAAGCATCTACTCTGCACCCTGCAAAAGACACCTTCACTTTATTCACCGCAGGGTCTGGCTGTATAATGAAATTGATAAGGCTACTTTCAGAGGAGATAACTCTGACCAGTGTCTTTTACACCTCTACCTCTTCTTTTCTTATAGTTCAGTCATACAATTGGCTGATAATGTGATAAGAAAGAGAACTATTTTATGTACCCCTGGAACTAACAGATTGAGTGTAAATAATTTAACACTCCACCTGCCTGTTATGGGTGTTAATGCTCTAACAAACAAATAAAATGATGAAGAAACATTAATTGTCAATTAAAAAAATTGCTTCAGTTCATTTTCTGCGGCAGATCATTCATAACAAGTATAAATTGTACAATACAAAAACATGAATGACCGCCTCCGTGGTGAGTGGTTAGCGCACTAGCCTATTGAGTGGAAGATCCCAGGTTTAATTCCCGGCTGGTGCCTGAAAATAATTTCAAGTTAAAACCCACAGTAGTCGCAAATGACCAAAATTTTGATGCAACTTTAAATAAATCAAATAAAAAAAATTGAATAAATTACTTCTCATGGCTCATAAAAAACGAAAGTAGGTTGAATGCGTTGCCGTCGTCGAATGTGGAGTTTAGTATAGCATTTCATTCAAAAGGCTGACCTTGAAGCATGTACCTACAGTTTGGTATGTTAAATTTAGTACGTACGCGTGGAGGCGAGATACAATTCTTCCCATTCAGGCATTTTTACTTTCTCTTGCCTATATGAATATATAGGAAGGAAAGTATTGTTTTCATGGCGATTTTTCGAAATCAAGTTTTCACGGGATCTATACGTTTTCAGACCCCCTGAACCCAAAAAACATGTTTTTAGCGATTGGTCTGTGTGTGTATGTGTGTGTGTGTGTGAACAGAATATCTCAAGAATGGAACATCGTACGAACTTGAAACTTGAAACTTAAGTTACGTACCACTACCGGACTCGACACGAACATTTTCATCAAAATCGGTCAACCGGAAGTGGTAGTTTATTCGTGTAATTTTTCACTTTTTTGCGATTTTCTCAAAAACTAGTCCTACGATTTTTTTTAAAATCGCCTGGTTTACTACATTTTTTATGCTCTACAATATAGGGTAAGCGCCATGTTTGCTGAAATTCTGCGTGAGGCTGTTTTTACGTAAAAACATTTTCTTTTTAAGATTGCGGCTTTAATATGCATTTTAGCGCAAAACGTTATATAATAAAAGTTGTAGAAAATGTAAAATTCTACAACTTTTATTTCAAACATTTTTTTGTATAACGCTTAGTTTAGCGGTAATTTGCGATTTTCTGTTTTTTTTTCTCACGAAAACGTGAGAAAAATCGATTTTTTTTTAACATTTCGGTCTTAGTATGCATTTTACGACAAAAGTGTATGTAATTAAATTTATAGAAAATTAAAAGATCTACAACTTTTGTTTAGAACATTTTTCTCTACAGAGCCTAGTTTAGCGTGAAAGCGTGATTTTCCGTATTTTTAAGCCAAACTGAGTTCGATTGTCATTTTGCGTCATTCACTCATGATTAAAATAAGGTTATGTTTTTGAGGTTAGTTTTTGTTTATTTCTAATATTTTATTAATAATGTTAGGTTTATTATTAATTATTTGCATTGGCAAGAGAAAGTTGTGTGAGTGTTTCATACCAGATTTTTATTTTGGTATAGGGCTGTACAGACGCGGACGACGCACTACTGTACAATTACTATTACGTACTACACTTTTATTATTACTACTTTTTGTTTGTGCACGCCCTTATCCACAGAACTTACGAATGAGTTCACAGTGATACAATTTATTCGATACGCTCCGCCCATCATGAGTAACATTTATTACATTAAACTATTTTGTAAGTCTGACAACCTGTGACTCCACGTGGAGTTGAAATGAATCTGCCATAATATTCCATGTGCTATCTCATTAGTTGAACGCACTGGCTAG
The DNA here is from genome assembly GCA_035578175.1 of Catonia carolina. Lineage (NCBI taxonomy): Eukaryota > Metazoa > Arthropoda > Insecta > Hemiptera > Achilidae > Catonia > Catonia carolina. Next base: position 187,343,954 of record JAQMRL010000001.1, read on the forward strand.
TGGATTATTTATTATCGCTACGAGTTTATAATTTAACGACAAATATTTTAACCGAAAAATTGCAACGTTCTTTTAAAATATCTTCCAAATCTTTAACCGTTAGTTAATACTCGAATTGACTAAAATGACTTAGGCTAAAACTCGTACTAGGCCTAATGAAACACATATAAAAAAATATCCTTAAACATTAGAATACTATAAATACATAAATACAGCAAGAATCAAACGAAATGTGTCTCGTAACCAACAAGCTCAAGTCTACACAGCTCGACATGGAGAAAGAAACTAATTGAACCTAAAGTGCTTGAGGTAGAATAAAGTTCAAAATATAAGAAATCAATAAAAAAAAAACAAAATTAAAAACCTAACCCGCAGAAAGGAGACTACCTGAAACCCCAATTGATTCATTGCACTAAAGTGTCAAATGCACTCGAAAGCAGAGTGTCCTTTTGAGTTATATATGGTTTGAATGGTAAGAAGATGTAGGGTAACACTGCCACTCTACTAGCTACTACATTATCCTAATAACTTTTAAATGTTCCTAAATGTCAAAATGTGTGTGTGAAACCTTGAAAAATGTTTATTGTTTTGGTCACCAGCGGAAAGGCAGGTATCAACCTCCAGAGGGATTATTAAGTAAAACGAGGAGTGAGGTGCTTTACGTGCTCAGTGAGCAAGGTGCCTTGCTCACTGAGTGAAAAACTATGCTTACCAGAATACCAGGCCCTCTGAAAAGCATCTACTTTCCATCCTGCAAATTATACCTTCACTTCATTCACCACAGGGTCTGGCTGTAAAATGAAATTGACTACTTTCAAAGGAGATAACTCTGATTAGTGCCTTTTGCATCTTTACCTCTTCTAATGGACTCTTCTGTTCTTAAATGTTTTAGTCATGTAATTGGGTGACCATGAGATAAGAGAGTGAACTTTTTTTGTGGCCCTGAACTAGCAGATCGAGTGCAAATAATTTATCACTCCACTTGCCTGTTATGGGCATATAAAAAAATGTTTACAGAAAGGAAAATGTGTTAAAAGGATATTATTATTACAGCTGGTAAATAGTAATAATAATTCATAAGTTTGAAAAAGAAGTTAATTTATCCAAAATTTTAACAAAACACCGAATTTTTCCTTTAACGTGTTCTTATTTTTGCAGTACGCTCAAAAATTAGGTACCTACCGTATTTTATAAACTAATTAAGCTAATAAAATAAAACAAATTATCATTTCTTATTAACCATGCATGTAAAAATCCAGTTGGATTTCCCTTTCTTGGATTGTCCTCTTTAAAAATATGTTCTCATTAGAGATTGTACGGTATGTGAATTTAAGGAAAACATAGGTAAGCATCAAATAGTTGCACTTCAGTACTCAGACCAGATGGGTGTAATAATTCTTCGTAATTTATTAAAGTAAATACGAGAGAATATTAAACTGTGTTGCAGTATTTTTATTTTAGTATAGACTATCACTTTATACACAAGACCTACACGCATACATTGCGCTGTTTAACTTGTGGAGTACTAAAATAAAAATAGGAAATTAAATATTACTATAAGAAATAAGAAAATTCGGAAGAGGCGCAGTGAATGTAATTTCCGTACAAGTAAAGAGGTTTTTCCTAGTGCGCATGTACCCTCCACGCGCATGCTACAAGGTCAGACGGTATATGCAATTGTCCCATACTAAACTCAGCATGGATACTAAAAATAAAATACTTCACCGGTTGAGGGGTTGAGAGCATGCACATCATTCCCTCGATATGCGAATTATAACTGTAGTATTACGCTAGACTTATTTCTGGCATTGAATATTTTTCTCGACTCTAATTTTCCACCTTATTAGTTTTGGTTTCAATCATTTTGCAGAGTTTTTATTATTAAATTTATTGTTTATTACATAAATTATGTCGATAGTTTAAACAAAATAAATCGGATTCAGCGTACCCTAATTAGGTTTATGTAGCGTTAAAAAATACAACAGCCACAATTACGCAGACACGGTTTATAATTTTCACAGATGAATAAATAGGCCTACAGTAAAATTGTGAAATCGTGATTTGTTTTAAATGTTTTGTTTGCCTTCGACAATCAAGACGTCGTTGAAAGAAAATTTAAAAAGATGAAGTACGAGTACAACAATAGAAAAAAATAAACAAGGTATTCATCCTTTGTCACGCCTCTTAGAAAATTTCGTTTTCCTTATAGGAAGTAACTTGTATAATGAAGTAGAACATTACATAACCAATGAGTCGCGACTCATTTGAAGAGCTATTCCAGAATGAGAGTTACGTTTCACTTTTTCCAGCCGCCAACTGCGAGCTCAGTAGTTACCACGTTTGTCACCGTAGTACAACTCGTAACACAAGGGTAAGTACCTACTCTGGATGCATGTTTTAATAAAACTCGTTATTTTAGAAAGACAGTATTGAAAATAGAATTTTTATATACTTGGTTCCTTAAAATTCGCACAAGTTTCTCGTAAATCAATTATTGGGACCTTTTGGTTGTTCTAACTGCTTGGAAATTTATGTTTTAAGACGTATGTAACTATACACAGTTTAACCTTGATAGTTCGTTATCATCGGAACCGGATTACCGGAACAACGAATTACGACTGAGTAATATAAAAGCATAAGGAACTGGGTAAATCATAGGTTGATTGGCCGAAATTTCTATTTTCGTACTCTTAATTTCTTTTTGCCCATAACGGGCAGGTGAAGTGATTAATTAATGGCACTCAATCTGTTGTTTCCAGGGCTAAAAAAATTGTTCTGTTTTTTATCACATAGTCAACCAATTTTATGACTGAACTATTTAGAACAGAAGAGGTAGAGGTGTAAATGACACTAGGTAGAGTTATCTCCTCTGAAAATAATGAATTTCGCTATACAGCCAGACCCTGTGGTGAATAAGGTGAAGGTGTTATTTGCAGGGTGGAAAGTGGGTGCTTTTTGGAGGGTCTGGCATGCTGATAACTATACTCTTTTAACTCAGTGAGGATGGCAATAGTAAACCACCTTACTCTTCGTTTTTACTTAGTAAAACCTCTAGAGGTTCAAACCAGCCGGCTGTTGACGTAAACAACACAACTTCTTTTATTTATGAAATTCTAATAATTATTATTTTTATATACGAGTAGTACGCAAAATTTACTGTCAATTTTGTTCTCTGTTAATATTAACAAATAGTTTTGTAGACCTACATTAAATGAATTATTATTAAGAAAATATGCGCCAATATTAATAGTCGGCCGCTCTGTATTAGCGGTTGGTGAAGTGTGTAAGCATGAGGAAAAGATGAACTAAAATAAATACACATTTTACCCAAAAAGTATTACTATACTGTGTATTACATAAAATGAATACATCAGTTAGGTATTACATTTGCAAAAATGTTTGGGTTTTTAAAAAAGCATTCCGTCTAAAGTAATTAGGCTTAGTTATGATGTCTATAAGATAACTTGTTGTTGTTTAGGTCATCAGCCGAAAGGCTGGTTTGAACCTCTAGAGGTTTTACTAAGTAAAACGAGGAGTGAGGTGGTTTACCATTGCCTTCCTCACTGAGTGGAAAGTACGCTTATCAGCATGCCGGGCCCTCTGAAAATCACATATTTTCCACTCTGCAAATGACACCTTCACTTTATTCACCACAGGGTCTGGCTGTATAATGAAATTCATTACTTGCAGAGAAGATAACTCTGATTAGTGTCTTTTGCACCTCTACCTCTTCTGTTCTTAAATGAATCAGTCATTCAATTGGCTGATCATGTGATAAGAAACAGAACTATTTATTTTAGCCCTGCATAAGATAACTTAGGTAATAAATAATTGTAAACCATCGTACTCCTCGTTTTACTTTGTACAGCCTCTAGAGGTTCAAATGAGCTTTTCGGCTGATGACCTGAATAATAACAACATAGTATTCGTGACAGAACTACAAGTTACAAAGTTGACGTTACTAGGTAAAAAGTTAAACTAGTTCCTTTAAATTTAAAAAAAGTACAACAGTTCGACTCTTCGTCACCTCCCATGAGGCATTACATAAATTATGAACCTTTAAAGAATGTATGAATTATTTAAAATGGAATATTTTTATTAGGTGAAAAAACCAGCACATGCCTTCGTATATTACAGAATGATGCGCCCATAACAGACAGAAGGCGTGTCAAATTATTTACACTCAATCTGTGTGTGTAGTTCAGTTTTTATCATAAAAATTATAGTGAAATAAGAATTCAATTTTAAGCGATATTTCTCTCTCCATTAGGGTGGCCCGCGCTAAGCATTTGCTGTAAACAGTAAATGCATCTACAATTACGCATCCAGCCAATACCAGAACAGAGCGAATGTTTACAGTAGTTCCAAAGATAATAGAAATGAACTACAGTTCCTAAATTCCAACAGATGATAAATTCTATTTTACTTTTGTCGTTAAAATTAGATGATTCTTTGAATTGTTAAAGGGTTTGTCGACAATGTCTAACACATCTATCTGGAGGCTTGACGCCAATGCTGTTTCCAGTTACTCTCCCTGTTCTACACGGAGAGGGTCCACATTGGGATGCTCATATACAAGTCCTGTATTTTGTAGATATAACTGGTAGAACTGTACATCGTTTAAACCCTGCAACCAATACACACACTTCAATTACCTTGAGTAAGTAACACAGCGAGTTGATTATTATTTATTTTAGTTTAATAAACATCATTTTGAGGGTTCGTTCTCCTGCACTGGCAAAAGCTCCAGCCGGTAAGGTCCAGATTTCGAAGTTCGTTCTCCATGTATAGTTGTGAGCTGACTTATTTGCTAGTACGAGATGAAGTGCAAAGGGGCCTGGTCCTACAGTAGTTATTAGAAATGGTTTGTGACTAATATTTTTAGAAGAGCGCGTACTGATGGTATTATTTCTACTACTAGGTTATAGGTGAAGGGGAATCGTACAAACAATCCTCTCCAACCGAATTCCTTACGCTAGCAATCAAGTGAGTTCCCATCTATAGTGGCCCTGGATATGGGGAGCACCTACTCTACAGAAATGAAAAGGAGAACTCAAAAGCCTACAGCTGTAGGTAGTCATAAAATCGGACAGAATAATCTGTCCCTTTGGCGGAAGGCAACCGAACACCATCGCCTAATCCTTGAAGTATAGGCTAAACACCTACGGTCTTCTTTCATTAAATATGCTGAAATTAAAACGCTGGCGGAAAACAGAAAAGGTCGGAGACATCCATGGATCTGCCTAAGGGCAGATTACCTCATCATGATGTTAACGTTAAAAGTAGCTACTCTTGGGAATAAATTATAGAAACAAAAATCTGCTATGTTTGTGGCCAGCCCGTTGGTGTAGTGGTCAGAGCAATTGGCTTCTGCGCGATTGGTCCCGGGTTTAGTTCCCGATCAAGCCAGGCAGTTTTTCAACACTCATTTTCTTCTATCACCCTCAATTATCTGCATTAGCAGTATTGTAGCCCTCCTAGTAAATGATTTTATCTATGGTTACCTGGGGTAATTTCCACCTCCTGCAGCGTAATGGTTCAGTATAAGTAGTACAATGTAAGAAACTTTGTATTACCTATGGCATTTTTTTAAGTAATGAAATATCAAGGAAATAAATAAAATATTATTATTAATTATTGTGCAAAACAGTTGGACGTAAAACGAAATCAACATTTTTATGCATGTCACTTGTTCAAATTTGTAAACCACTTGAGCGGGAGGAGAGCTGCGTACTTGTTTACACAGTACCACATAATGATTTACTAAGATTGTAAAGAGGAGGAACAAATTTCTTTTCAAGTTCTCTAGTGAATAGAAAAATGATTAAATAGACTTATTGATTTCTACATCTTACATCTACGACGTATATTTATGATGTGTACAATGGAAAACACGGTTTGCTTTAGGCTAATGAAGAAAAAGTAACCTATTCTATTCGCGGCAATTATCTCTTATTGTAATTACGCGTGCATTTCAATTTTAGTAGCCTAAGACCTTCGTATTTACTAGAAGTCTTCTTTATATCCAATTATTAAAGATCGCCACGTGTATAATAACTATAATAAAACGTAAAAATAAATATAAATATATATAATATATATACAGTACATAATAACTAAATAAAATAGGCTTTACAGCACGTACGCTTATAAATAATAATTTTAGCGCGACATTATAGTAACCGTATGACAAGGTTTGCGTTATAGTGAACAATACGTACATTGAAAATAATTTTGTCAAAATAACTTTCATTAAACGAACAAGGTAAAATATTTTAATGATTTATTGGACACTTTATGTATTTGTTTATTTATTATCACATTGTTTACAAAAATCCTAAAGTGCAGCAGAAACAATATTACATAAGTTACAGACCATGATGCTATAGCGTACTAGTAACCATGAAATTGCGAGCCTGGATCTAGTTCGGCAGTAATGCAGTGTTGTCGTATTTGGCAGAGTGAGAACGAACTTTTTATCTTTTATTATTATCTTATTATCAGAAAAATTAGAAATTAATTTTGTTCTAGCTTCAGGATTGTTAGCCAAATTTTGAAAAACTTATAAACATTACTGATTATTTCTTTACTTTGTTTTCTAAGGTCTTTCTTACGATAACAACGGTCGCTGTTCGGAGTCAGTTTGCCGGATTGTTCGTCAAAATTACTGAATTCATTTATATTTACAATTAAAAATACATTTAATACACTGAAAAATAATTATTTTTTTTAACGAGAGACTGTATTAATCAATAAGGCCTATAAAATTAAAATAATCTAAAACGAAAATGATTTTTAAAAAAACTGCCCACAAACGTTGCGAAACGTGTATGTATTTGTACTATGTCAACGTATTTATATGACGAGTGAAGCAATTCCAATGCCATGGCCGGGGAGGGTGGAGTAACAACATTGTATGACAGGTCGGGTGGGTATACGACGCCTTTGTTCACTAGGAAGCTCGCAATTTCGTGGGTTAATAATACAACTACTGTCCGTCAATAACTTGATGGCCTCCCGCAGAGAGGAGCAGAATCGGCCGGCTACTACTAGCCTTATCCATAACATTTCATTATGTATAGGTATCAGACGAACTAATGTCCCATAGCCGAGCGAGTGAGAGGGAGATATGTGGCATAACTACGCATGCGCTCAAAGGTCTTTAACGTTATATACCAAATCTGAAAACATACTACAGTTGTTATTTTGCTAAAAAAGTTTACTGGATGCATAAACGCTTGCTCACAACAATGAGTAAAATTATACGACAATGTTATTGGAACGGCGCGTATGGCTTGTACGAGTGAGAGCGTTATGCATTCTCTCACTCCCACGGCTAGGGGACATTAGTTCATCTGAATACTGTACTACTACTAACTACTATAGTATACTGGACTTTGTGAATAATGAAGTGTTATTGAGAAGGCTAGTAGCGGGCCGATTCTGCTCCTCTCTGCGGGAGGCCATCAAGTTATAGACAGACTATACTACAGTCTTAGTATCATCCACATAGACTGCCTCTGTGGCGTAATGGTTAAAACACTAGCCTACAAAGCGGAAGGCCCTGGGTTGATTCCCGGCTAGAGTCTGGAGATTATTAAAAGTCCAATACTCACCATTACATAACCCACAGTAGACGCTAATGATCAAGATATTGATGCGACTGTCAAAACAACAATTTAAAAGACCTATAGACTATTTTTGTTACAAAAAAAAATAGAATAAAATAACACAGCTCAACACTACATACAGACTAAACAATATGTTACAGATAATACCGTTTCATTTGTAATTCCATTAAGAGGGCGAGTTAATCAATTTATAATTGGCCTGGGCAGAAATTTAGCGGTGCTTCTATGGAATGGTTTGGGACCTGCTTATGAACTTCACGTTAAGGAAGGTGTTGATTCAGATAAACCTACAAACAGATTCAATGATGGTAAAGCTGATCCGTGGGGTCGCTTGTGGGCAGGTAAAGTAAAACAAATTGATTAATTTAAACTGTTTTTGATTCTAGGCCTTTGTATGTGAGTGTGTGTGTGTGTGTGTGTGTGTGTGTGTGTACTGTCATTAGTAATTGCTTTTGATCAAATTACAGATAGTCCAGCCTTTCTTAGTATGTTCCTAATCTAAACAAATAATGACGTCACTGAGCATGCGCGTTATATCAAAAAGAATACACGCTGATTAAAAAGTAACAACAAAATACTTTTAAAAGTATTCAAATACAAAATACTTTTAAAAGTATTTTTATAATGAAATTGTTAGGCCTATACATCATATAATGACTGATGTTTTAAGTACTTTAAGAACTTATAATTTAAAACATAGTTAACTTAATAGGAATACGACATCCATGAAGTCGCAGACTCTAGCGCGCACCCTGTAGTAGCTGGCTTTGGTTTGTTGACAATAGGAGCAAACTAAGAATGGCTGAACTGTAGTTTAAAAGTTTGTTCAATCATTGAAATGCGTTGATTCTTTTCATAATTTTTAGAACTTTACTTTTTGAAGTATAAGATATTGCTTGAGTCCCAGCTCCGTGTAGTTGGAAGGAATGCAGTGCGTTGTTATAGTAGTGGGAGAATGAATGAGTTGGTAGTGTTTCACAGCTGATGCATTTGTAGTGGTAGCGTGTACTAACTAGACTAAAAAAAATATTCTTATCATCCGGCGCATTAATTTAACAAATACCTACTGGGTTATTAACTTGGTTCGATTCATAATATCTAATATTTAGCAAGTATTTAACATTTAGATTAAAATATGTAAATAAATGAATGTAATAAATACAAACAAATATGTTAAAATACTGAAAGTTTGAAAACGAATGTTTTGTATCAGAGTAATACAACAATCGTTCTCCCAGCATGCGTCAGTCATTCATTATACCTCACCCGTACCCTTTACCCGTAACTACACAGAGCTTGGAACCGTACAATACTAAAGTCATGAGATTGCCTTTTGCAATGGATTGGCTGTGAGAAAGGGACGTAAAAATATGACAGTGCTGCCAACCTCAACAGTGCGACGCTACTCGTACATTTCACTACCGTGCAGTTTCTATTATACATACATTTTGTAAGCTGTGGTTTAATCCGAGAAAATTTTCTTTCTAAACCTTATAAGAAATAAATCTGACCTGTAATACTGCCTATAGCTTAATTACAAGACTAGAAATGTTTGATTTACTGTAATTACCAGCTACCTTATTCCACTGGAACAAATTTTCTACGAATGAATCGCCTTCTTTACGATCGCTGCACCGGCGTCTTCACTATCAGTCTCACTAGTCTACCTAACCGCTTCCTTTTTTTACCAGGTCTCAACAAAACTGTTGAAGAATAGTTTGTTCACGTCTTTAATTTCCTTGTTTATTGTTCGAATTGTAGAAATAAAAACATCACAGTAGTTAGCCACTCGCTCATGGCTTTTGTTAAGAGGCATTGAAAGGCATTTTTGTTTAGTTTCAACTTCTCAGCATTTTATTATACTGCCTATTAGATTTCGTTCATCACTGTGAATAGTCTGCCCACATTTTCAAGAAACTAACATTTCTGTTTACGGTAACAAACAGTTATATTCGTATCGTTAACCTACAGAAGGTTCCGCGATATACTCTATAGGCTAAGCTCTGGGTATAGTATAAGTTGTTATGTTTGTCGTTCCGAAATAAAAGCAGTCGCGCATGCGCACTGATGCTTTTCCCCCTTTACCAGTAGTTGTAAACAAGGAGAAACTCGTGACTATACCTGTATTGTTTTTGTTAAAGATATGTAATGATGAGCTGAACCCGGGACTCAGTGTGGGGAATGCGCTGCTGTTAGCGTTGTACGTACATTTCTAAAAACATGCAACTGTGTAGTATATAGTTAATTTTTTGCTTCTTCTTTACAAAACTTAATAACATTTAAAATAACATTCCATTCCGCACTTCGAATTGTTTTACCCTGCTTTCGAACGGTCGACATAATAAACTTATAATTCACTGATAGATAACTAATTTATGACAACACTACAGAATAATGAATAAAATGTGAAGAATTAAAATGAAAAGAAACTGAATGAGTTTTAACGAATTAAAATACTTTTATTTGAATAAATGTAGCCTAAAACGTAAAAACAGAATAGCCAAATCAAAACAATATTTCCTGTACCACTCGTCGCGTAATAAAATAAGGACTGTGTATTCCAATGAACTACGAGTAGTTTTTAGGATTGTAATAGAGAAACTGGGCATTGGCTAGGGGTACATTGTTCCCCTCTAACACTTCGTCACAAACAAAGTTCATTGCGTGACTAACATCAGTACTGTTATACCGGTTTTTTACTGTTTACCGTTAAGTAGGCTAGACTGTGTATGAACCTTATACACTCGTAAGTATATCACATAAGGATATTTGTATCATAAGTTAAACTTGTGAAATATTATGACAATAAATAATATTAAAGGTAGTTACTTTTATACGAATTTGAATGCTAGACAGTTGTTACCGGTGTACTTTGATGGTTGGGGTTCAATTAACCCTACTCTCTCAGGAATGGTCGGCCTGAGTCGGTACAAGACTACGCCTCATTTACACGTCATACTTACCATCCTCATCTCATTGGGTCATTGGGTTGCTTATTGTTCTGAATTGAACAGATTGCAACGTACACATATTAGGGATTAAAAAAAAATTAATAATTCTAGTACAGATATAATGGGTGGTAAATGAATAGTAGGTAGTAATAGACCTAAACAAAATAAGAATTTGAATTTTTTCAATACGTTAAGAAGGAGTAGGCTAGTATTATTAGACTATTATTATTAGTCATTCAAAATTAAACTAAATGCCGGATTTTATGTACAAAATCTCTCTATGGAACGCTAATGGTTTGGTTCAGCATTATCATGAATTCATCACTTTCATTAAATTAAATAAATTTGATATAGTTTTAATTTCAGAGACCCATTTTACAGACAAGAGTTTCTTTAGTTGTCCAGGCTATTCTTTGTATCACACAAATCACCCCGACGGAAGAGCACATGGCGGAACAGCCGTAATTATAAGGAATAATATTACTCATTATGCGCTTCAGAAGTCTGAAAGTGCTTCGTTGCAAGCTACTAGTGTTGCAGTGAAAGACGTATACGGTTTTCTCACACTGTCAGCAGTGTATTGTCCTCCCAGGCATAGAATAACCGAAGCTGAATTTACGAATTTCTTTGATTCTTTAGGGAATAGGTTTATTGCCGGTGGTGACTTCAATGCCAAGCACCAACTGTGGGGATCCAGACTCGCTAATCCTAGAGGCCGATCACTTTATAACGTAGTACGACAAAATAACTTGAACACATTGTCAACAGGAGAACCTACGTACTGGCCATCTGATCCTAACCGGCGGCCTGACCTCCTCGACTTTTTCATCGCAAAAAATGTTCCTCAAAATTCAGTGCAACTTGAAGCTAGTCTTGAGTTATCATCAGATCATACACCTGTCATAGCAATAATTAATTCAAGGCTCATTATTAAAGAACCACCTCCGACGTTACATAACAAACATACTGACTGGCAATATTTCCGACTGCTAATAGAAAACAAAATTACATTGAATGTCTCGTTGAAAACGGTAAGTGAAATTGAAGATGCGATTGAACATTTCAATAAAATAATACAAGAGTCAGCCTGGGAATCTACACCAGTTAAGGACAACCCTACGAGACAGCATTTTTATCCTGAAAATGTCCGGGAAAGAATTGCTGAAAAAAGACGACTGAGACGCATTTGGCATAACACTAAACATCCAGACGATAAAAGACGATTTAATAGAGCCTCGAGAAGACTAAAAGAGTTGCTTTCCGAAATTAAGAACGCCTCCTTCCAAGAGAAACTATCTAATCTTTCTCCGTCCAGTGCATCGGATTACTCTCTCTGGAAGGCTACAAAATTTTTGAAACAACAAAAGATGATGGTTCCACCACTAAATACCGGAGACGGAAACTGGGCAAGAACTCCAGCAGAAAAGGCTGATATATTTGCTAGGCATCTTGTAGAAGTCTTCAAGCCGAACGAACTTCATGATCAAAATTTTACTGACGAAATTACGGAATATCTAGAGGCGCCCTTCCAGATGTCTCCGCCCATCAAACCATTCAGCCCTGCAGAAATTGAGAGGACTATCAAAAAAATCTTAACCGGAAGAAAGCACCAGGATACGACTTAATAACAGGCGAAATCTTGAAACAACTGCCTAAAAAAGCGTTCTTGTTACTTACAGCGATTTTTAATGCTATTATACGCATCGGATGCTTTCCTGCTCAATGGAAATATGCCCAGGTGATTATGATCCTTAAACCAGGCAAGGATCCTTTACGACCGAGCTCCTATAGACCAATCAGCCTGCTTCCAATTACCTCTAAAGTATTTGAGAAAATGTTGTTAAATCGTTTAAAACCTTTTATAGAAGAGTATAAACTTATTCCAGATCATCAATTCGGGTTTCGTGAACAACACTCGGCTGTAGAACAAGTCCACAGACTAGTCAAACTTATTCAGAAGAGCTTAGAATTAAAGAAGTTTACTTCAGCTGTGTTCTTGGATATTCAACAGGCGTTCGATAAAGTTTGGCATCTAGGTCTGTTATACAAAATTAAAATGGAACTAGAATATCCTTACTTCTTGATTTTTAAAAACTACCTTTTAAATCGTTTCTTCCAAGTTAAATATGATAATGTCTTTTCCAATTTCTACTTATTAAATTCCGGCGTTCCTCAAGGCAGCATTTTGAGCCCATTCTTATACACGCTTTATACAGCCGACTTTCCAGAACATGAATCTGTAATGACGGCAACGTTCGCAGATGACACAGCGATTTTGGCGGCGGACGCTTCTCCGACATGTGCCTCGGAGAAGTTACAAACCCATCTTGACAACATTCACGAATGGTGTAAGAAATGGAGAGTGAAGATTAATGAGGATAAGTCAACGCACGTAACATTTACGTTAAAGAAACCAACATGTCCAGTGGTCAGCTTGAACGGTACTGTAATCCCACAGAAGGATGAAGTTAAATATCTGGGTTTATATCTAGATCGAAGACTCACGTGGAGAAGTCATATATGGGCGAAACGAAAGCAACTTGGGCTGAAGTTACGTCAATTATTCTGGCTCTTAGGCAGTAGGTCTCAACTCTCCCTTGAAAATAAAGTACTCGTATACAAAGTAATACTCAAACCAATTTGGACGTATGGGTTAGAGCTATGGGGTACAGCTAGTTCATCAAATATAGAAATACTGCAGCGCTTTCAATCAAAATGCCTGAGACTGATCACTGCAGCCCCATGGTACGTAACAAATGAAATACTACACAATGACCTAAACCTGCCCTTCATAAAAGAAGAAATTAAACAACGTAGCGAAAAACATTTACAAAAACTAGAAGACCATCAGAATCCATTAGCGATTAGCCTCCTTGACAACAGCGAAGATACTTACAGACTGAAACGCTTTAAACCATTGGACTTACCTCTACGATTTTGTTAGTCATTTAATTGTTTTTTCATCTTTTCTACTTCAATTCCTAATCATCAGCATCTCATAATTGGCGTCGTTTTCATCTCTACCATCGTCATTGTCATCTCTAACTTTAACACTTTGTGTTTCGGGATGTTGATTCACGGTTCATCAAGTTTGATTTTGTATAGATATATTTTTTGTTTCTTCACAGTTCGGTCTTTTTCAAACACACTACTGAGTGTCGTTTGTGTTTTAATTCTAAGGACATTACTCAGATTTTCTCATATTTGCTTAAAGTTATTGTATTTATTAACTGATTGCAAAAGAAAAACTATACTGTTAAAAAAAAAAAAAAAAAAAAATTAGTCATTCATTTTTTAAAAGAGACTAAAATGCTTGGTTTTTCACTTGGTCTTTTACATAAGCCTTTTATGTTTTTGTTCTTATAAGATGAAACATGAGAAATGTGGTGTATAGATTACTTACCATTAAAGAAATGTTTTACTATTTTTTTTATACATTGTTGTTTTATCTTGTCCATAAATATTTCTCCTAACAGTCCAGACATTTGACATGATATTCATACTCACTATTTTGTTCTGTCATTCATTACAAGTTGAAAAGATAAATGTCCTGAAACTGAAGTTTGGTTGGTTTATTGTGGGCTATTTTTATTCATACTATACAAAATACCAACAGAAAGTCAGCCATTTAGAATATTCTCAACAAATCTTAATTAAACCATCTGTTTCAATAAGATGGTTTAAATAACAGAAGAGACGTCACATATAAGGAACTGGAGAGTGTGCAGAAAGACTGATTTATAAGTTGGAATATAGATGTGGTAGAAAATTTGATACTGCCCATAACAGACAAGTAGAGTATCAAATTGTTTACACTCAATCTGTTCGTTGCAGGGCTAAAATAAATAGCTGTTTCTTATCACATGGCCAGCCAATTAAATGACTGAATCATTTAAGAACAGAAGAGGTAGAGGTGTAAAAAGCACTAATCAGAGTTATCTCCTCTGAAAGTAATGAATTTCGTTATATAGCCAGACCCTGTGGTGAATGAAGTGAAAGTGTCATTTGCAGAGTGGAAAATATGTGCTTTTCAGAAGGCCCGACATGCTGATAAGCGTACTTTTTCAACCAGTAAGGAAGGCTATAGTAAACCACCTCACTCTTTGTTTTACTTAGTAAAACCTCTACAGGTTCAAACCAGCCTTTCGTCTGATGACCTAAACAACATTAGAAAATTTGATAGCTATGAGGATGTGCTCTCATTCTACGGGCTTCAAAGTCTGAACGCACAGCATACAGTGTTGGACGTTCTATACATTTACGACATTCTCGGGTTGATGTTCCAGCTATCACGAAGATATTTCTGAGGGTGCCTTGCACAATTTTAAGAAGTTTCAGATTGTTTGCTGGAGCCACACGAAGTAGAGTAGCTCCAATAAATAGGTGTATAGCTACAGTAAATGATATAAATAGAGAGCTATATTTGTTTCACATAGATACCAAAATTAAAGAAAACTTATTATACGAAATACCACGGTAAATAGAAGAGACGGTAGGGGTCACGCGCATGACCGGCCATTATGAGTACATACCGTCACTAGCAAATGACGTCACCGGTGCTAAAATAAACGAGTTTTTAATTCTTCCTTCTACATTGAAGACTAATATTGGGTTACAGTAATTATGTTTTGAGTACTATAATAATACCAGCGAGAAAAATAATGATAATAAAGATAATGCCGGCCGCATTGGCGCAGTTGGTAACGTGCTCGCCTCTCATCATGCGGTCCTGGGTTCGAATCCCACTCAGGCACGGCATATTTTCATACGTTACAAAAATTTATTTCATCCTCATTACACACAGTTACACCCCAACGTCGTCGCTAATGACCACGGTAGTTGATGCGACGTTAAAAAAAAATGATAAAGAATTGTAATGGAATGTAAACAAAATATGAAGTTATTAACTGCCATTTTTATCGTTGACAATTTATGTAAACAAATTGTCTTTAAATTTTCACATTATGAACTAACAGTTTTTTATACAATTCTGTAATTGTAATGTAAATAAATACGTGGTATTTGGTAGCCTACTTCTGGGAAAATCAAATGGTTGTGAAATTCTAACAGTCAGGCCTACTGTTATTACAAATATAGTTTATATTCTGGAAAAATGAAAAAAAGAATTTGCCGAGCTTTTTTTAAGGTTTCGTTTTCGGAAAACGGTGAAATGAAAATCTTTTATGTATATATTTTCATTGTTACCGCTACCCGCAACAATTTTCAATATAATAATATTAGAACTCA